>CANXME010001372.1:0-37553 GCA_948144175.1 Closterium sp. NIES-65 | reverse complement strand
TCCCTGGCCCGTCGCCCCTCCCTAGCTCTGCCCGTCCGCCCTCCCTAGGCCCTGGCCCTTGCCCTACCCTACTTTTGTGCCCGTCGCCCTAACCCACTCTTCCGCTGCGACTGAGTCCTCTTCCCCCCCGTTTGTTACTCGCCTGTTCGTTCGCGTTGGTTCTCACTATGGCGACTCCGCGAGTTCTTCGTTTCGACGCTGACGGTAGACCCCTTGACTTTTCCGTCTGGCTTCTTCGCGCTCGTCGTCTGTTAGAGAGTCAGG
Organism: Closterium sp. NIES-65; assembly: GCA_948144175.1. NCBI lineage: Eukaryota > Viridiplantae > Streptophyta > Zygnematophyceae > Desmidiales > Closteriaceae > Closterium > Closterium sp. NIES-65. The sequence goes on along the minus strand of CANXME010001372.1, from coordinate 37,289 downwards.
TCCAGGGGGGAGAGACCCTCTGGTCACACGCTACTGGTGACCTCCCCGAGCCCCCCGAGCCTACCGCTTTAGGCCCTGCTCCTGACGACACTGCTACGGCTCGCTTTGCCCGTCAGCGCGCTGACCGGACGGCTTGGACGTCGCGTGACGCTGCGGCCTGCATCGCACTCAGCAGCCTCCTCCCTGAGTCCGAGGAGGTCCACTTTACTCAGGTTCGCACCGCTGCTGCGTACCTCACTGCGATTAAGGCCCGCTACTCTACTCCCGCTACTGTCTCTCTCGGCCGTCTTTTCCTCCCGTTCCTGTTTCCTGATCTTGCCTCGTTTGAGCGCTCTGCTGACTTGATCGCTCACCTCCGCTCGCTCGACGCTAGTTACCGCGCTGCTTGCACTGAGGCACAGCTTGCACTGCTTCCTCCCCCCATGGCGATTACTGTCTATTTCATCGCCACTAGCCTCCCTGACCGCCTTGCCTCAGTTCGTGACGCGCTTCTGCTGAAGCACCCTAGTGAGCTGACTATCGAGGTCCTTGAGTCTGCACTCAAGGACGTCGAGAGCAACCTTCGTTCGGTAGCTGCCGCCTCTGGTACTGTGTCCCCCCCACTCTTCCACGGGTGCACAGTACCGCAGTTACCCACCTTCACTGCCTCTCTTGCCACTGCCGCTACTGATGCGACTGCGGCTGCTGTTACGACTGCGTCGCGGTCCCGCGGCAGGGGGGCAAGAAAGGTGGTTCCGGTGGAGGTGGAGGCGGAGGTAGCGGAGGTAGTGGGGGTGCTGTTGCGACTGGCGGTGGTGGGAGTGCAGCGTCTGGAGAGACCCCTCGTGCAGCGGCTGGTGACTCCGCTGCACCTGCTGGTGGCGGTGACCCTCGAGCTCGTCAGTCGCCTCCTGTACTGCCGGCCCCGCTAGGTGGAGCAGCGGCGTGGTACCAGGCTCAGCGTCAGCAGCACCTTCAGCAGCAGCAGCAGCCCCTTTCCTCCCAGCAGCCTCAGCAGCAGCAGCGTCAGCAGCTGGCTCCGGGGTCGGGGCTGCGTCAGCCCCAGCGCGGTGCTGCTTACCCTCCTGCCCCTACCAGGTTCAGACAGGTCCTCGTCGGGGCCACCCTTGTGGCCGCTTTCACCCCCCTGGTCAGTGCTTTGCTCAGCTCACTGACACGGTCCGGTTGATCTACGGGGTTGGTGGTCCTGCTCCTGACTGGCTTCCTCTGGTTCAGCGCCACGGCTCCGCTCTGTGGGGCATGTCTGCTGAGCAGTTGGTTGATCTGATTAGTGCTCCTCATGCTATGTATGCTGTTGTTGACTCTAGTGTTTCTGACTCTGTTTACTCTGGTGTTGTTAGCTTAGGTGCTAGTCTTGCTCAGTTGCCTGTTGCTAGTGTAGGTACTTGTGTAGACTCTAGACCAGCGACTACCTCAGAGGACGCTTCGCTGTCGTTCACACTGGACTCTGGAGCCTCCCACTGCTTCTTTCGGGACAGCACGACACTTACACCACTTCCTGCGCCTGTTTCTGTAGTGTTGGCTGATCCCACTATAGGACCAGTCACTGCACGTCACACTACCACTTTACCGTGTCCTGCTGCTCCCTCCGGGTCTCTCACTGGGTTTCACGTCCCCTCGTTCTCCCGGAACTTGGTGGGCGTGCGACCCCTCGTGAGTCAGCACGTGGGTGTGTGGTTTGAGCCTTCTGGAGAGACTGCGGTGTGTGTTGACGGAGACTCTTACCAGCCTCTTGCTACCTTTACTGCTGAGCCGGGCTCGGGTCTCTACACTCTTCACACTGGCCCGCGTGCGCCGCAGCAGCAGCCGCAGCAGCAGCAGCAGCCGCAGCAGCAGCAGCACAGCAGCAGCAGCAGCAGCAGCAGCACCAGCAGCAGCACCAGCGGCCGCACCAGCAGCCCCCCCTACTGCCACTGCCCCCGGTTCCCCCCCCCGTTCGGGTCCCCGCGTCTCACCAGGTTGCTACGTCCCCCCAGGTGTCTGTGTCGTGTCAGGTTCCTACGTCTGTTCCAGTCGCTGCGTCGTGCTCCTGCCGGTCGCTTGCCCACCCCACCGTTCTGTGGCATAACCGGATGGGGCACCCGTCCCTTCCACGTCTGCGCGCTATGTCTAGTCAGCGTCTTGTCCTAGGCCTCCCACGTGTCTTGCCGTCGCTGCCGCCGCCGCCTTCGCCTGCGCCGCCGTGTCGTCCCTGCGTCGAGGGTAGGCTGCGCGCCACCCCTCACTCCTCCTCCCTTCGTCCGGCCACCGAGCCTTTTGAGACGCTTCACTTGGACGTCTGGGGCCCAGCCCCTCGTCTAGGCCCTGAGCGTGAGCGTTACTTTCTGGTGGTAGTTGACGACTTCTCCCGCTACACCACAGTGTTCCCTTTGGCGAAGAAGTCTGAGGTGACTTCTACGCTGATCAGGTGGTTGCTCACCACTGAGGACACTCGTGGTCGTCGTGTCAGCTGTCTCCACTCCGACCGTGGGGGTGAGTTTCGCTCCGGCATTCTCGCTGGATTCTGTCGCGAGCAGGGCATTCGTTAGTCCTGGACGCTTCCAGAGTCCCCACAGCAGAATGGGGTTGCTGAGCGCCGCATAGGCCTGGTCATGGAGATCGCCCGCACCTCCCTGACTCACGCCTGTGCCCCCCATTTTCTGTGGCCCTACGCGGTCAGGTACGCCGCGCACCAGCTGAACCTCTGGCCACGTGTCTCTCGACCAGAGGTTTCACCGACCAGTCTTTGGACAGGGTCCCCTGGTGTTGCGTCGCGGTTTCGTGTCTGGGGGTGCTTGGCTCTTGTCCGCGACACCTCCGCGGACAAGCTCTCGCCTCGTGCCGTCCCCTGTGTCTTCCTTGGTTTCCCTGAGGACTCCTCTGACTTCACCTTTTACCACCCTCCCTCTCACCGGTTCTTTGACTCACGTGACGTCCGTTTCGAGGAGTCCACTCCGTACTACGTCAGGTACCCCAGTCGAGGTCTCCCGGTTCCTCCTCCCCCCCTCTTCCTGACTGCCGTTCCCCCTCCTGCTCCCCCGGTACAGCCTCCCCCCCCTGGTCCAGCCCCGTCAGGTGTGTCCCAGGCTACCCCTCCTCCTTCGGTAGCCCCTCCGGTACAGCCTCCCTCCCCACAGTCCTCCTCGTAGCGTGCCGCTGGTGCTAGCTCTCGAGAGGTTGGTGCGGCGCCTGCTCTTGTACCGGTTTCTGGTTCTGGGGGTGCTGGAGTTGGAGCTGGAGTTGGAGCTGGAGTTGGCACTGGAGTTTCTGGTTCTGGGGGTACTGGAGTTGGAGCTGGGGTTGGAGCTGGAGTTTCTGGTTCTAGAGTTGGAGCTGACCCGGTGGGTGCAGAGGACTCTTGTCGTCCGGGAGCTGGTGCTGGCCGCGCGGACACTGGGGGTGCTGCGTCTGGGGGTGAGGGTGGGCCTCCTTCGGGTTCAGGTGAGCCTGGTTCTGGAGTTGGTGTTAGTGCTGCCTCTGGGGGTGGTGCGCCTAGTTCTTCTGAGGTGGACTCTGGAGCTGCCGCTGCTTCGGACACTACTCCACCCCCCCACCCCTACCCGACTAGGCACCAGGCTCGTGTTCGCCGTGCCCGTGACGAGCAGCTGGCGTTGGAGAGAGAGGAGAGGGAGTTACAGCGGCTGGAGGAGCAGCAGCAGCAGCTGGAGCCGCAGGAGCAGCAGCAGCAGCAGCAGCAGCAGCTGGACCCGCAGGAGCAGCAGTCCCAGCAGCAGCCGCGTCCGCAGCAGCAGCAGTCGCAGCCGCAGCAGCAGCAGCCACTTCCTCCTCCTGTCTCGGGTCTTCGGATCCTTGGTCTCCCCTCCCCTTCTCCTCCCTCCTCCGCCTCTCCTCCTGTCTACGGTCCCACGTTTCCTCCTCCTGACTCCTCCCCCGCTGTTTTCCCCAGTTCTCCGCCTTTGTCCTCTCCTCCTCCGTCTCGTTCTTGGGCTACTCGTCGCTCCCCTCGTGCTCGTCCCTCGTCTCCTGTTCCCTTCACTGACCTTCGTACTGCCTTCCTTCTTTCTAGTCCACCTCGTCCGTCTCAGTCTGTGCTTCCGTCTCCTCCTGAGTCGGCCCTCACTGTGTCGCTCCCTACTCCTGTCACTGACTACTACCGCACGTACCGTCCTGTTCTCTCTCGTGTTCTCGCCTCTCTTGTTACTCACCCTCGTGCCTCTGTGTCCTCTGTGTCCGCTCTTACTGCCGCTGTTACTGACTTTGCCTCTACCCGCCGCCTTGACTACGCCACCACGCTTGTGGCTGCTCCTCCTACCAGTCCTCTGGCCGTCGGGGTGTGTCTGCCCTTGGCTGTGACGCCCTAGAGGACAGGCAGTTTGAGCTAGAGTTCCTGGCGGCCGCTTCCCCTCATCTCTGTGCCATGCTCCTCGCCCCTGAGGGTGACCCCGACGCCCTTGACATTCCGACTCCTCGCACTTACGCTGAGGCAGTGTCAGGGCCTTGGGCCTCTCAGTGGAGAGCTGCCATGGACGCGGAGATGGCCTCCTACAGATCCACAGGCACCTACGTCGATGAGGTTCCCCCCCCTGGGGCGAACGTAGTCGACGGCATGTGGATCTACGGGGTGAAGCGGCCACCGGGATCTCCCCCGGTCTTCAAGGCGCGCTACGTGGCTAGAGGTTTCAGTCAGCGCGAGGGAGTTGACTTCTTTCAGACCTTCGCACCTACCCCAAAGATGACCACTCTTCGGGTGTTACTACACGTAGCAGCACAGAGAGACTACGAGTTACACTCTCTCGACTTCTCCACTGCTTTCCTTCAGGGCAGCCTACACGAGGAGGTCTGGTTGCGTCGTCCCTCGGCCTTCACTGGCACCTTCCCTCCTGGGACCCAGTGGAGGCTGAGGCGACCTGTTTACGGTCTTCGCCAGGCCCCTCGTGAGTGGCACGACACTCTGCGTTCTACCCTCTCTGACCTTGGGTTCCAGCCGTCTTCTGCCGACCCGTCGCTGTTCGTTCGTCGTGGCTCCACACCGTTCTTTGTTCTGGTCTACGTCGACGACCTCGTTTTCGCCACTTCGGACAGGGTTGCTTTGGCAGACGTGAAGTCCGAACAACAGAAGAGACACACGTGCACTGATCTTGGTGAGCTGCGCCACTACCTTGGCCTGCAGATCACCAGGGACAGAGCCGCTCGCACCATTACACTCTCACAGTCACACATGGTGCAGCAGGTCCTTCAGCGGTTCGGGCTTCAGCACTCCACCGTACAGCGCACACCTCTAGCTGTTGACCACAGACTCACTGGTCCCTTTCCTGACGAGCCGTTTGAGCCTAGTGGTCCCTACGCAGAACTTGTGGGTTGCCTCATGTACCTGATGACTTGTACTCGCGCGGACCTCGCCTTCCCTCTCAGCATCCTTGCGCGCTTTGTTGCGCCAGGGAGACACCGTCCTGTTCACTGGACGGCAGCTGTGAGGGTGGCGAAGTACCTAGCAACTACATCAGGCGTGGGGCTAGTTCTTGGAGGGCAGCAGTCTGTCGTACTCACTGGTCACTGTGACTCCTCTTACGCTGACGACGCTGAGACTCACAGGTCTACTCAGGGGTACTGTTTCAGTCTGGAATCTGGAGCTGTTTCCTGGCGTTCCACGCGCTCCTCTTCTGTCTCGACCTCTACAGCTGAGGCTGAGATTTACGCTGGTGCCATGGCGGCACAGGAGTTACGGTGGTTGACCTTCTTGCTCGCCGACCTTGGTGAGCGGCCGAGCTCTGCACCGACCTTGTTTACTGACAATAAGGCGTCGATCCTCCTCTGTCGTGAGCCGCGACTGGAGAGCAGAGTGAAGCACATTCACGTCAGGTACTTTCTTCTGCGAGAGTTGCAGAGGCGTGGACTGGCTCGCTTCGAGTTTGTAGAGTCCGAGGCCAACACTGCAGACATCTTCACCAAGGCGCTTCCGCCTTGTGACCACCAGAGGTGTTGTGTGCAGTTAGGCCTTGTTGACACAGGTTCTAGTCATGCGTAGACTTGAGTTTATTGCCTGCTTCGTCTGTACACTTACTATATATACTTGTGATCTCTTGGACTGGCCTTGTGGCCACTGTTGCTTGTGCTCAGAGTGTGTGGTGACGTTGTGATCCACCCTGAGCTTTGTTTTCTTTTGGACTGGTCTTGTGACCGTACTCTTTTTTGTTTTTGCTAGACACCCCTCATTTAGGCTATGGGGGTGTGTCAAATGTTATAGCCTGTAGTGAGGTTTGTCTTAGGGGTACAGAAGTTAGGGTTTGTCATATGTACCCCAACCAACATCAATGCAACACCCATTCCTCATTCTGACAGCTTCGTACGGTTCACGAATCCTGGCTTGTTCGCGATTTTTATGGCGCTCTAGTTGTCGTAGTGGAGACGAAAGGTAGGCGAGGTTGGAATTTTCGCCTCCTGCAGCAGCTCCTGCAGGTACAGGCCTTCGCGGACTGCTGCTGTCGCGGCGATATATTCTGCTTCAGCTGATGACAGGGCAACCAACTCCTGCTTCTGGGAGTTCCAGGAGATTGGCCCGGTTGGTTCCAGGCGGAAAACGAAGCCGGTTAGGGACCGTCGATTTGCAGGATCAGCTGCGTGGTCTGCATCCACGTAGCCGTTGAGGTTGAAGGAGGTTGTTGTCAGCGTGGAGTAGGAGAGTCCGATGTCAGGTGTGGAGATAAAGTATTGTAGGGCGCGCTCCAGGTCCAGCTGGTTCTCAGCTACTAGCTTGCGAGAGTACTGCGCCAGTTGGCTAGCGATGTAGGCAAGGTCGGGTCGGCAGGTGACAGAGGCGAACAGCAGGCACCCCAACTTCTGCTGGTACATTTGGAGTCCTGCGGGCGATAGAGGTTGGTTGTCCGGTTTGTAGGTGGTGCTCGGGCTGCGGTAGGAGGTTGAGAGTGGTGCGGGTGAAATGTTGAAGCGTTCCCCCAGCTGCTCTGCGTACTTGGAGGCTGACAGATGAATTGCCTCTGGCGCGTAAGTGATGTTTAACCCCAAAAACTGCTTTACTTCAAGGTTAATGGTGATGTCCACGCGTTGCGCCAGGTTCTCCTGAAACTGGTCGAGGAGTTTGTTGCAGGTCCCCGTGTACAGCACGTCGTCGACGTAGACTGTCAGGAGGATGTAGTCGCCGCTGAAGTGGAGGCGATACATTCCCGGGTCGTGTGGGAGTTGTTTGAAGCCGATTTCGAGGAGGATTTTGTGCAGGTGCTGCTGCCAGAGTCGTGGCGCCTGTTTGATTCCGTAGAGTGACTTTTTCAGTTGGCAGACCCTGGGGTCACCTTCTCCGTAGGTGTGCGGCTGTTCCACAAAGATGGTGGCATCCACCAGCGCGTATAGAAACGCGTTCTTCATGTCGATCTGTCGCGGTGGTAGGTGCTTCGCGGCAGCAATAGCAAGTAGAATCCGAACTGAGGTGTGGCGGCTGGCGAGAGCGAAGGTTTGGTCGAAGTCTATGCCGTGACGCTGGTCGTACCCGCGTACGACCCATCGTGCTTTGAAACGCTCAATGGTGCCGTCAGCGTTAGTTTTGAGACGGAAGACCCATTTTACGCTGAGCACCCTCCTCCCCTTCACTGCTGCAGGACCAAAGTGTCGCGCGATTCTAGTGCTTTTAGTTCCGCATCCATTGCAGCACGCCACTCCTTGGCGTGAGGGCCGGTTAGAGCCTGGCGGGGGTTCTTAGGTTCCACGGTCCGCGCGAGCGTAGAGACGGATGTGTGCAGGCCAAGAAGCTGGAGACCCGACACGTTGGTAGTGTCTCCAGCGGTGGGGACTTCAATCAAGTCGTCATCTCCACTCTCGTAGCCAGGTGCGGTGGTGCTTGGTTCTATCTGGCGCCGCGATGGTCCTGGCGTGGGGTCTTCATCGCTGTCATCTTCGTTGCGCGGGCGAGGGGGGATGTTGGGATGTTCGTCGGTGTCATTACGGTCCAGAACTGCTGCTACTGCTTCATCTTCGGGGTCGCGAAGCTGCGGCCGCTGTTGGCGTAGCTGCGAGCCTGGTTACGGCGTTCGTCCTCGATCCACTGCGTCAAGGTGAGTCGCTCGTAGAAGAGAATGTCACGTGCAGGGACAATTTCCTGGTTGTCCATGTCAAGGATGAGCCATCCTTTATGTTCGTGACTGAGTCCGAGATGAACTCCCCAGCGCGCACGATGAACGAACTTGCCGATTGTGGCTGAAGTGGGCCGATATTGTACCATGCACCCCCAAACCCTCAGCATGGAGGGATCTCCCCTTGATCCGGTCCACTTCATGTGGGGTGAGAGGTTGTCCCTGTTGGCGGTGGTTGAGAGAAGGTTGTGCAGGCGCACCGCGTGATTCATGGCGTACGGCCAAAATTTCTTTGGCAAGCCGGAGTGGTTCATGATGGCGCGAACTTTAGTCATGAGGGTTCGATTGACCCTCTCAGCAACGCCTTGTTGCTGGTGAGCATAGGGAAGGGAAATCTCGTGCTTGATTCCCTTCTCAATGAGCACGCTCTCCAGTTCATGGCTGCGAAATTCCTTTGCCCCATCACTCTGCCAGATCTTCAGTTTCCTTCCGGACTGTCGCTGCGCGTGCGCGAGGAAGACACGGAACACCTCCGGTGCTTTGGAGCGGGCGTCAACATTGGCAACCCACACGTGGCGTGAGTAGGCGTCGATGAAGGTCAGCGTGTACTTTTCGCCGTTGAGTCCGTCGCAGGTGAGTACGATGAAATCGCTGTACACCTTCTCTAGTTTCTTGTAGCGGTTGGTGCTTGGCTCCAGAGAGGGATAGGCAGCGTGAGAGAGTGCGACTGTGGGGCAAACTGTGCAGGTGGTTGGGTGGGGGGTGGTGTGTTGTAACTCCGTCCCATCGGGCCGCAGCAGTGCTCCTGGCGGAAAGACTTTTGCATGGAGGCAATTGGCGAGTGTCTGGTGCGAGGGGTGTCCCATTCGCTGGTGCCAGAGGTCATCTTCGGCACGGATGCCGGAAGTACGTTTGTAGCGGGTGTGGTACTCTGCTGCCTCCTCCGCTGTGAGTTCTGGAATCTGGAGCGGGGGTTCTTCCGCTTCTCCTGGTTCTGCTTCGTTGTTCGCCTCCTCTGCTTCTGCTTCTGCTGTTGCTTCCCCTTCTGCAGGTGCCGTTGAGAGATACGGGGCGAGAAATTCGCGAGCGGGAATGATCGTGAGCGGGGTCGTGGTGCCTTCGATGAAGCGGGCGTATAGATCTGGGCGAGAGATTGGACCGAGTGAGTCTCGCGGAGGTGTTGGAGGTATATTCCCCTCCTCAATCTCCGACCGGGGATCACGCCAGTGATAGGGTGAGCGAGGTGGTTCGCTAGTGCGTGGGGGTCGACCGAGGGGGATGGTGACTCGAGGTGATGCGTTGCCGCGCTCAGCTTGCATTTCTTGTTCAGCATCCTCTAATTCCTCTTGCGTGAGCTCCCCTTCGGGAGGCTCGTTGTCTCCCCATCCTCCGGTGGTGGTTGTGCCGGTTCCCCATGCTCCAGTTGCGGAACCCAAGAGTGCGCCTTCTTCCGGATCAGCGGGCTCTTTGCCCCATCCGCCGTGCGCAGTGTCTGGGTCCCATCCTGCCGCGATGCGCTCCTCATACAGCTTCTGCCTCTTCTCCGCTTGGGCCTTCTCCTGTTCTTCTTTGACGCTCAGCTCTTCTGGTGCGTCAGGATCTTTCCAGGCAGGGTCAATCTCGCGGCGATAGACTTCGCGAGTGTACGAACGTGGGCGTCCTTCGTCGTCGAGAGTGCGTGTGTTGGCTTCGAGGACGAATCGTAGGGAGTCTGAGTAAGGCCTTGGTCTCTCCTGCTGTTGTTGCCCAAGTTCTTCGTTTGGCTCGCCGAATATGCGGTGTGACGATACGGCGAGTTCTTCTGTAGTCATGCCTGCTGGTTGAGTCTCAGCGCTTTCCGCTTCCTGAATTGCCGCTTGCTCCCTTTCCACTTGCTCCGTTTGACTTGCGGTTGGCGTGTGACAGGTGGTGCACAGTCTGTGAGCGTCAGTGTCGTGAAGATTAATTTCACGCGGGTGAGGACTTCGGCGAACCCACGGTCTCCCATCCGGATGCTCCCAAGACTCCTTGTTCATGAAGGCGAAGTCGAGGGGGACAAGGTCCACGAGTTCGTCTGACGAGGCTTGACAGGAAGGTATGTCGAAGTCTAGGATATAGATCCCGTTGATGGAACGCGCTCGTCCGAGGTACTTGAATGCCTCAGGAGGAGTGTCCGGGGTAGCGTAGGTGAGGATGAGGTCGCGCGTTGCGAGGTCCGTGTGGATGATGACGCCGCAATCGCGTAGTTGTCCAGCGGAGAGCAAATTGAAGCGCAGGTTCGGGACGTAGAGTACGTCGTTGAACGAGATGTGTGTGTCACTGTCTCCTGCTTGCAGGACGACGAGTCCTTGTGAGTTTGCGCGCAGTTGTTCGTTGTTGGCGACGGTGACATAAGTTGCAGGGGCGCGACTTAGGTTAGAGACATAGCGCGTGGACCCCACCATGTGCTGACCGCAGCAGCTGTCAAGGTACCAGGTGTTGTAGTTGTCGGTGTTGTTGTGGCGCAGCAGCAGCGCCAGTCGTGGGGTTACCAGGGTGGTCTTGAAGCGCCTGTGGAAGTGAGGATCTTCGTTTTCCTTCCAGCCCACTGGTACGTAGTGCTGATTTTCGTGAGGCGGGCTTTCCCGCAGTGTGATTGGAAGATTCCAGTCCTGCTCGTCTTCGTCGTACAGGTAGTAGTGATCCTCGGTGAAGGGATCATTCCATCCCTCTTCTAGTTCCAGTAATCTTCCTTGGACTTCGTTCTCCTCGTCAGGTTCAGTGGTGCGTCGACGTCGTGCTGTCATATTTGCGATGACGTTCCTGGGAGCTCCTGACTGTGGTCCTTGATTTTGTTGGTGTTGCGCAGGAGGACAAGCTTGCTGAGATTGAGGATGACGAGCGTCTTGTCGGCCGACCCAGTTGTTGTGGTGAGTGGAATTTGGGTGGCGGTAGTTGGATCGGGATTTGCATCGATCCGTTGAGTGTCCGAAAACTTTACATATTTTGCAGTAATGGCGCCTTGGTTGTCGTCGCTCTTCTCGGTTGTCCGTGTAGAAGGCGAGGCGCTCTCGGCGCGGCGCGGAGCTTGTTCTGCTTGAGTCCATGTCTTGCTGTTCAGACAGGAGTGCGGCGCATAGCGCGGCTTCTGAAATTGTTCCTCGCTGTCGGAGTAACGCTTTGCAGGGCTTCCACTCAGGCCCGAGTCCTTGAAGGACTATATTGACGAAGATCTCTTCTGAGATCGTACTCCCATGCTTCGTGATCTGGTCACGGATGTTGCGACAGCGGTTAATATATGGATTTGCCTTCTCCCCGTGCCCCATTTTTATCTCCAGGAGTTGCTGGAGAAGCCTGCTGGAGGTGACCGAATCCTTCGGCTGGTAAACTTCAACGAGGTGCTTCCAGACTTCCATTGCTGGAGCGTCGCTCTCTTTGTAGGAGCGTATGTTGAGTTGTTCCGCAGGCGTCATGTTGCGTAGTAGTACGCTGTAGGCCATGAGGGACTCACTGTAGTACTGAGCCCTGGCGACGTCGGTGTTTTCAACCGGTTTAGAGTAAGAGCCGTCGAAGTAATGGTAGATCTGCGCTGTTTGTAGGAGGAGCTCCAGCTCAAAACTCCATGTGTAGAAATCCTTGCCGTCGAACGCGGCAGTAGTCTTAATTTTTGAAACGCTGAGAAAGCGTGCTTGCGCAGAGTTGATAGCCTCATCGCTTGGACGGGGGGCAGTTGTTGCTGATTTGTTTGTGTCGAGGGAGAAGGTGTGCGCGGCGGTATCACGGCTTTTCTCAGCCGGTTGTCCAGGTTGTGCTGGTTGGGAAGAGATTCCCGCATCGCATTTGCGCAGTTCTTGGAGTTCTTTCTCCATAGTTGAAAGTCGAGCGAAAAGTTGCTCGAGGGCGGCAGTGCCGATCGTGGTTGTCGCCTCACTTGTCGCAGCTGGGTTGGGTTGTCCTTCAGCCGTCAGATTTGCTTGGCCTCCGGATCCTCCGGCCATCTTGGTCTTGGAGCGTGTGCCACTCGCCAGGTCTTGATTCGGCGAATTTTGCGGAAGTGAGGTAGCGAAGAATCCCTGAGTAGCTCTCATACCATGTTACAATCCCAAGTGGGACTTAGCAAAGGATCGCTCAGGGTTGATCGCAGAGTGGTATTGCAGCGGAAGTTTAGACCTCAGGTCAGAGTGAATGTAAATTACTGAGATGATAATAACATGCATACATCGGGTTTATATAAGAGTACAAGGGAATACGAAAGGACCTAGGCTAGCCATGTATTCTAAGGGGTACATTCCCTTATTGTGACTGAATTCAAAAAGAAAACCGTGCGACGCGGGAACCCGTTTCATAACCTGTTCCCGCTCTTTTCATTTTAGTTGTTTGCATCGGTCTTGGTCTGACAGTTGCTGTGTCGCTTCAGCTCTTTCTGACTCCTCAACTTCGTACTCGGTAGAGTCGGCTCCTGCAGCATACAGGAATGCCTTCTCATAAAACTTCACATCGTAACACTACGCACCCATTCACTAACAGTCATTATCGAATGCAGCAATGGTTTGTAAGTGAAACGGTTTGTTAAATGCGGAGAAATATATGGAAAAGTTAAGAGGCTAGAAGTGCAGGCAATATCCTCGTTAAGGAGATGAGGCCAGCACAACAAGGTGCGGTGCAAGCCATTCGCGATGGCTTGGATTCTTTGCCACCTGGGCGTGCTCTGTCGGTAAGGTTCGACAGGGCTACCACGTAGTGCAGACGTGGCACACCCGGGGTTGGATTGCTTTGGGGGTTGCTTTTCCAGCGAGGCTCCACACTTTTTATCCTCGGCACTGGGATCTTCGCGGAGTTCTGTGACTGGTTTGTGTTCATTTCACGCAGCACAACACCTGCTGCTCCTAACATTTGCTGCAGGTGATAATTTCCTGAGAATCAGGATTTCTGATTTGCAAGTCACGAGCATCCGAAGCATGGCTCCCGTTACAGGAATTGCCTGCTCGCACGCAGTGTCGCTACGTCTGGGCTCGTCCGCAGCCGCCTCCTCGTCGTCGTCTTTCTGCACAGGCGAGCCTCGTCAAACCGCTCGCATCGCGTCACGTAGAAACCGAGGGAATGGCGCCGCTAGGAAAGGTCGTCTGGTGGCCATGGCTGGTAGACAAGATGACTCAGGAAGCAATAAGGATGTGGCGGGTGCGGGGATGACGTGGGTGAGCCCTGATTGGCTGACGTCATTGTTCGAGAAGCTGCGCGGCCCGGACGACTCGGGCATTCCCGTGGCGGACGCGAAGCTGGACGACGTGAAGGACCTGCTGGGCGGCGCGCTCTTCCTGCCGCTCTTCAAGTGGATGCTCGAGTCCGGCCCCGTCTATCGGTCAGTGATATGCTCGAGTCCGGCCCCGTCTATCGGTCAGTGATATGCTCGAGTCCGGCCCCGTCTACCGGTCAGTGATATGCCTCGAGTCCGGCCCCGTCTACCGGTGAGTCATATGCTCGAGTCCGGCCCCGTCTACCGGTGAGTCGCATGAATGGGTCGTTTGCGATCGACTTTGATCGCTTTTGGGGTGCCTGAACGGCAATGGCGTGAATGTCGGTGCAAGAGATGAAGTGCAATGGCCTTGTTGTCCGCTTGCAAGTCTGAGAGACCAATTGATGTCCAGGAGAATGCTCCGATAGGAGAATGAGGCAATGGGATTTAATATTGTCAGGAAAAAAAGCTGTCAGGCGAAACAACTGTTGTGAGAGAGCCCGCTGTTGTCAGGAGAACATGCATGGCTCCACAACTTGCCGAGGAGGCCCGTTGGCCTGCCAGCTATGCCCGAGTCATTCCCCCACAACCCCCTCGCGCAGGCTGGCGGCGGGGCCGCGCAACTTCGTGATAATCGGCGAGCCGGAGGCGGCGAAGCACGTGCTGCGGGGGTACGGGTCGATATACGCCAAGGGGCTCGTGGCGGAGGTGGCGGAGTTCCTCTTCGGCTCGGGCTTCGCCATCGCCGAAGGCGACCTCTGGACCGTACGTGCTCTCTACGCGCTCTCTACGCGCTCTGCCATATTCCGCACCCCCGCTGCCGCATTTTGCACCCCACGCTCGCTGCCTCCTTCGCGCTCTCCTTCCGTTGCGCCGTGACTCGCGTCTGCACGATCCACGTAGAAACTCTTGCCCGTGCACCCACACCCGACACGTGGCATGTGGTGCGTGCAGGCGCGGCGGCGCGCAGTGGGGCCGTCGCTGCACCGGCGGTATCTGGAGACGATGGTGGCGACGGTGTTCGCCAGCAGCACGCAGCACCTGGTCGACAAGCTGCGCGGCAGCGCGGCGCGCGGCGAGGAGGTGAACATGGAGGCGATGTTCTCTCAGCTGACGCTGGACGTGATCGGACTGGCCGTGTTCAACTTCCAGTTCGACTCGCTCTCCACCGACTCCCCGCTCATCCAGGCCGTCTACACCGCGCTCAAGGAAACCGAGTCGCGCTCCACCGACATCCTCCCCTACTGGCAGGTGCGCGCGCGCATTGCGGTACAGACAGGTGAGGCGGTTGGCGGTTGGTGCTGTGAACCCGAAGTAGGCCGCCACTTACCTAACACTGGAGATGGATTGCAAATAAGCTTAGCAGAAAAAGAGCAAAGCTCTCAATCTGTCAGGCCAGTCGAAGCTTTGTCAGACTGTGGCCGACAGCCTGGCACAGGCAGAGATGCGTGTGCAGTGCAGTTCGTACCGCCCATGCATTCCCCAAGCCCATCGCTGCTCACAGCGAGGCGCTGGAGCTCCCCCTTCCAGCAGTAACGACGCTCCCATGCCATCACACCTCCCCCATTCCCTTCCCCCACCTTCTCTCCTCCCCCTACCCCCCCACACTTCGTGCCTCCGCCACCTGCGCAGGTGCCACTGCTGTGCGCGATAGTGCCGCGGCAGCGCAAGGCGGCGGAGGCGGTGAGGGTGATCCGCGAGACAGTGGAGGAGCTGGTGGCGCAGTGCAAGCGCATGGTGGAGGCGGAGAACGAGCGGCGGGGGGACGACGAGGAGTACGTCAACGAGAGCGACCCCTCCATCCTGCGCTTCCTCCTCGCCTCAAGGGAAGAGGTGAGCTCGCATGCAACGTCCCTCCCATGCCCACCGTGTGTCCACTCTGCTCCTTGTCGTCTCTGCTGCTCAGCTATGCGCACGGCCACACCCCGTGCGCTCCACGTGCTGGACACACGCATGAATCATCATCCGCGCCTCCCCTCCCCCCCTTCTCCCCCCCCACCCCCCCCTCTCTCCAACCCCCCTCTGCATGCACGGGCATGGAGCAGGTGTCGAGCGTGCAGCTACGGGACGACCTGCTGTCCATGCTGGTGGCGGGCCATGAGACCACGGGCTCCGTGCTCACCTGGACCGTCTACCTCCTCGCCCAGGCACGCCCGCCCTCCCACACTCCCCACGCCCCCTCGTCTCCTTAGCTATAAGCACATTCACCATTTTTCCATGCACTCACCCCCGCCTTAACTCACTCGCCTCCGTTTCACATGGATTCGCACCTTTCAAACGCTTACCCCATTTTCCACACTCCGTCCAACCCTTTTGCACACTCATCCCCTTTTCTCACACTCACCCTCCTCTCGCATAAACGTACACGTACACACCTCTTTCACAGAACATCCCTCATTTTCACACCCACCCTTTTCACGCGATCTATCTTTCTGCTTCACCCCGTGGCCACCCCTCCTCGCCTCGCCTCCCCTTCCCCTTCCATCCGCTCTCTCTTCCCCCCCTCTCTCCGCTGCCCATCCGCTGTCCCCCTCCCCGGCACTTCTCATGGCAGCACCCAGAGAAGATGGCCAAGGCACAGGAGGAGGCGGAGAGGGTTCTCGCTGGGAAGAGCCATCCGAGCCTGGCGGACACGAGGGAGCTCAAGTACCTCACGCGCTGCATCAACGAGTCCATGCGCCTCTACCCCCACCCCCCGGTCAGTGCTATCTATGTGATTGGGGCTTCTCGGTCTGTGCATTGCGAGGAGGCACAACGCAAGCACCTCTACGCTGCACTGCACCACCCAACGGCTCCTTGCACCACTCTGCACTCCTTCACACCCGCCCTCCTGGTCACTGCATACAATGTGATTGGTTGGACGAGTGGACAAGGAATGATGTGCCATGGTTTGTGCACATGGTGCTGCTGCACGGTGCATGCACGGCTGTATGTGTCCTTGTTGGCAGTGCTTAACAGGCGCACGCACCAAGCGCTGCTGCTCGCTGCTGCTGGCATTTGTGTGCCTGTCAGGAGGTGGGTCCTCATGTGTGACTCACTCTCTGCCTGCCCTCTGCTCTGCCCTGCCTGCCCTCTGCCCTGCCCGCCCTCTGCCCTGCCCACCCTCTGCCCTGCCCGCCCTCTGCCCTGCCCGCCCTCTGCCCTGCCTTCCTTCCCCTGCGTGGGCTGTGCATGCAGATTCTGATCCGGAGGGCGGTGGTGGCTGATGTGCTACCGGGGGGGTACAAGGTGCAGCCGGGGCAGGACATGATGATCTCCGTCTACAACATCCACCACTCGCCGCAGGTGCCTACGTGCACACATGCCTCTCTCTCACTCCCTCTTCATCCAACCCCTTTCATCTCTGCACCCTGGCCTCATTCCCTTCACCTGCAATCGCATTCCCTGATCCCATTTGAGGTCCTTTACTAACGTCCCAACTTTATTTTCATGGTATCGACCCACGTGGCATTGCCTGCGCGGTATGGCATGGCACGGCATGGTGCATGGCACGGCATGGTGCATGGCATGGCAGGTGTGGGAGCGCGCGGATGAGTTCATGCCGGAGCGGTTTGACCTCGATGCGCCCGTGCCCAACGAGGTCAACACCGACTACAGGTGCGCGCACTGCACCGCTGTGTCACCCAATCTCACTCAATGCAACTGCTTAGCCCGCACCTGCTCGTTCTTTGCCAGCTTCTGAGTGATCCCATTAGGTCCCTGGTGCCATGCCCTGTTACATCAATGCTATACTCCCTGTGAATCCCCCCCCCCATTACCAGGTACATTCCGTTCAGCGGCGGCCCGCGCAAGTGCATAGGGGACCAGTTTGCGATGCTGGAGGCCATCTGTGCACTGTCGGTGCTCGTCCGCGAGTTTGACTTCGCGCTCGTGCCCAACCAGGACATCAGCATGACCACCGGCGCCACCATCCATACCAAGAACGTACGCATACCACATTCTCTTACTGCACCTTACTGCACCTGTCTGCACCTTCTGCAGCTCCTCACCATTCTTCATGTTTTCTGCTTTTACAGGGACTGTACATGACTGTCAAGGAGCGTGCGAGGTCACCAGTTCCAGCATGATAAACAACACTAGGATGTGAGAGATGGTTTGAAAGGTTTAGAATGTGAAATAAGGGTAAACCCACTTGGCTCCACAGAAAGGAGAAACATGGTTGAGGGTAGTCAATCATGTCTTAGTAGTATATAAAACAAAGTTTCTTGAATGATAACGCACTCATGCTCATTCAAAGTAAGCGTTGTGTAAAAAATGAATCATTGTGAAGCAGGGGAAGTCTAACTGGAATTTCACTGTAGGACATGGGAATGCGGTAAGCACTGTGGTGTACGCCTGCACGCGTCGTACGGTACGATACACCCAAAAGAGGTCTGAGGTGAGCCATTCTTGAACGATATTAGTACCATGCGGCGTGTGCGCAAGGCATTATTACAGCCTCGCTTTTGTCCGTTTTGTTCGTTAGGCATCATAGCAAGAAAATCGACACACAGGGAACGCGCACAGCCATAGCTGCGCTCCGCACCGTAGTGGTTTGTAGTGACTTTTAGATTTTGCTTTGCCGACAGAATCTGTTCGTAACGCGAGCCCCCCTCGTCATGGCGGGTGAACGAGAGGGCGTGCCGTCGGATTTGGAGCAGCGGCTGCAGCGCGCGTGGATGCACGTGCAGCTCAAGACGTGCCGCATCGTGCAAGGTCCGTGCCGTCCGCCCGTCGCCTTGGCTCTTAAGCCGTCTTTAAAGTTCGTGCGTATTCGTACCGTGTCTCGGTAACGAGATCCTTCTGTATCCCCGTCTTCATTACCGTCAGTAGTGCAACATTTCTCTCACATGAATCCATGCTCCCCGCGCTCCCCGTTCCTCCCCCGCGCCCCGTTCTATCTTCCCCCGTGCTCCCCGCCCGTTCAGATCATCCGTGCGGCGGCCACCAAGGAGCGCACACGCACTCGCACGGCGGCAACACGCGCGGCGGCGGTCAGCAGCAGCCGTCGCTACCGCCGCCGCAACGCACGGCGCGGGATCTGACGGCGACGCTGCAGCAGCTGTGGGGCAACACGCAGGAGCCGCTCGTTCCGCCCTCCGACCCCCGCCAACCCGCCCCGCAGCCGCGCCCTCCGCCGCAGCCGATTTCTTATCCCTGCTCCCTTCCGCCCGCCACCTCTGGCGCCTCGTCGCAGGGCAATCGCACAACGTCGCCTGGGCCGTCCGCTAGCTCGTCCTCGTCGCACTCCAATGGCCTTACGCCACTTCAGCAACCGCAGGCGGCGGCCGTGCCGCTAAACTCCGCGGGCCAGCCCTGCCAGCAGCTCTCCCCCTCCCCCTCCACCTCCGGCGGCCAGCCCAGCCCCGGCGGCTCCCCCGCACCGTGCCCCTTCGTGCCGGGGCAGGCGGGCGGCGGCGGCGTGTGGCCGCGGCACGGGCCGAACTCGGTGGCGGAGCAGTTGCGCGAGCTGAGCGCGGCGGAGTGGATGGCGCGCGTGCAGCAGGTGGAGCCGGTGGCGCTGGGCGCGGAGTACATGGAGGCGGACTTCTTCCGCGGACTGGACGAGCTCACCTTCGCCTTCGACGAGATGGAGTCGCTGCTCCCCCACGATCTCAACCCCGCCTTCCTCTCCGCTCCTCCGGGCGCCTTTCACGGCGCATCAGGGGACGCAGGCATGGGCATGGGCGCGGGCATGGGCGAGGAGGAGCTGCTGGGGATGGCGGTGGACCGAATGGTGCCCGCCCCCCAAGGCATGGCGCCCGCGCATCCCCCCACCAGTTGCGCCAGGGATGGCTGGCAGTGCGCGGGGCAGCAGGGCGGGGGAGTTGAGGGGACGGGGAGTGCGAGGTCGGGGGAGAGCCAGGGGCGCGCGGATAGCCAAGGGCGCGCGGAGGAACTGATGGCGCAGATGCAGCGGGCTGCGCTCAACAGCCCGGGCGGCTCCCAGGAGGGGTGGCAGCAGGGGGGCAGCAGCAAGGGCAACAGCAGGGGCAGCAGCAGGGACAGGCGATGCAGCAGTCGCAGCATGGGGTGCAGGCGGCGGCAGGAGGAGGAGGAGCAGGCAGCAGCAGTGGCGGCACGGGCACGGGGCGGTCGGCGGTGATTCAGATGCTGCTGGACATCGCCAAGGCCATTGTGTCCGGCGACCACCACCGCGTGAGTGGTAGGCGAACGGTAGAGGGTGAGAAGGGGGGAGCAGGAGAAGGTGAGGGGGGAGAAGGTACAGGTGCGGTGAGGCACGGCTAGAGCCGAGCTCGGTTTGTGGCCGTGACAAGAGCAGGTGCGTCTCATCTCTCGCATGCCATCTCCTATCCCCCCCATGCCATCACGCGCCCATGCCACCGCCCTGCGCCGTGTACGTGCTGGTGAAACGCCTTGCGGCCATCTCCCCCATCCCGTCACGCACCCATCCTTCCCATCTGCCCCCCTTCCCCCCCGCCCCCCCCAGGTGCACGTGTTGGTGGAGCGCCTGACAGCGGTGGCGTCGGTGTACGGGGACGCCACACAGCGTGTGTCCGCCTACTTCCTCGAGGGGCTGCTCGCCCGCGCCTCCGGCACGGCGCCCACGGGCGCCGGCTGCCCCGGCAGTGACGGCGCGGGGGCAGCAGGCTCGCTGGGCATCTACCGCTCCATTGACTGCGATGCCCCGCTGCTGCGCGCCTTTGAGGTCAGCCAGCCGCTTCAGGAGGGGTGGGCCTTCCAGGTGAAGGGGGGGTTGTAAGGGCGGTTGGGATGGGGGCGGTGAGCCTGTGAGTGAGGGCGGTTGAGGTGGCGATACTATTGGAACGTCTGAGGCGGGGCGGTGGCTGTAAGGAGGAAAGGTGTTGTGGTAGTCTTGCCAGAAGGAAGGAGTATTGCATAGCCAGGGGGGTTCTTGATAGACACTTCAATTCGTGCAAAATTGCCTCAGCCTTCACTCCGCACACCCCCATGTCCCCCTGCCCTTACGGCACCCACACCCACAGGTGCTGGTGAGTGCGTCACCGTACCTGACGTTTGGGCACGTGGCATGCAACAGCGCCATACTGGAGGCGATACAGGGAGCGCGCAAGGTGCACATAGTGGACTTCGGGCTGGGTCACGCCGTGCAGTGGCCGCCACTCATCCAGGCACTGGCAGTGCTGCCGGGGGGCCCACCGCACCTGCGCATAACGGGCATCGACCGCCCCTTTGTGGCCGGCATCCACAAGGGCTACTGTCTCCGCCAGGCCGGCCAGCGCCTAAGGGTGAGTCTTAGCGGTCTCAGTGTCTCACCACCCATCGCCCTCCTCTCGCCCCTTTGTGGCGGGCATCCACAAGGGCTACTGCCTCCGCCAGGCCGGCCAGCGCCTCCGCGTGCGTCTCCCCTTCTCTCGCTCTCTCTCCCCACCAACCAACCGCCCGCTTTCTCCTTCCTTCACTTCCCTCTCCTCCCGTTCGTCTTTTCTTTTCTTTTTTTCCCTTTTCACCTCCTCTATCGTTCCTAACATACCCACAAGAGGCAACTCACATCACAGCCTCGGCATCACTCACACATGACGCGACCTTCCTCTCCTGCCCTCCTCCCATCCCCTCCATCCCGTGTTGAGCGCTGCAGAAAGTGGCGCAGAGCTGGGGGGTGCCATTCACGTTTAACTTCATCCCCATAAACCTGCCGGACCTGCAGCCATCCATGGTGCGCTGCGAGGCGGACGAGGTGCTCGTGGTGAACTGTGCGCTGCGCCTGCACAACCTCATGGACGAGTCCGTCACGCCCTCCAACCCGCGCGCCGCCGTGCTGCGCACCATGCGCGCGCTGGCGCCCGCGGTGACGACGCTGGTGGAGCAGAACACAAACCACAACTCGCCCTTCTTCCTCAGCCGCTTCCTCGAGGCGCTGCACTACTACGCATCCATCTTCGACGCCCTCGACGCGTCCGTGCCCGCGGACTCGACGGAGCGGCGGCTGTTTGAGCAGCGCGTGCTGGGGCGCGCCATCGTGAACGTGGTGGCGTGTGAGGGGCAGGACCGCACAGAGCGCCAGGAGCCGCTGGGGCAGTGGGAGCGCCGCGTGCACCGCGCCGGGTTCGTGGGGTACCCGCTCAGCCGTGAGGTGGTGGCCACCGCCACCGCCCTGCTCTCCACGTGCGTGTGCTGGGCTTGGCTGATCCATGCGTGTCCGCTTGTGATGCCACTGTTCTGTCCTGTAGTGCTCTCTCTTCTTCCTCTGCTGAGCTGCTGCCTTCCGCTCCCCCATGGCAGGTACAAGGGCCCGTACTCGCTGTCGTCAGAACAACCCAACAGCCTCACTCTCAACTGGAAGGACCAACCACTGCTTGCCATGTCAGCGTGGCGGCCCAATAGCTAATTACAGCACAATGTGCACGTATGAAGGTGAAGTGCCATGTGGTGAGGTGATGAGCGGTACGATGCCGAGGTGGTCCCATGGGGATTGCAGGAGCGGCATGCTTTGTTGCCAAGTGATCCAATAAATGCATTTACGGCACACGTAAGGGTGCGTGCGTGTGGTGTTGCGCTGCCGCAGCTGCACAAGACATGCTTGTTTTTGGTTTGCATGGTGATGTGCGATGCTGGGCTGGACCCATCGACCGTTATGAATCAGGATTCTGGAGGACCACTCCTCACTCCTTCGCGGTCCACTCCTTTCAAGGCACTCCGTTCTGGATGTGCCAAGGCACCTGTTGCCATAGCATGTATGTACTACATTTACTGCATATCCTATCTGCTAATTGTCTTACCTGTAAGCTGGACCAGGGCACCACTTTAGAGGCAGCGTAACACTAGTACCCTCGCCATGCCAATCGAGATCAAAGGTTCTCGCACGGCCCTGCCAAGAATTCGTATTCTATTTTGTACTTTATCCCCTCTCCCAAAACATAGGGCAGCTGCACACTCTCTGCGATTCGACCCCAAACGATGAACCTAGGTAACCCTGTGCCTTCGCTGGGAGATAATGGTTGCGCGCGAACCCCGGGGGACACGAGAGCAGATCCGCGATATGTGTGTCCTGCGCTTTTGCACCACTCCCATTCTATCCCCAACCCCACCCCACCCGCTTGAGGTCGTCTTTTTCCTGCCGATCCCTTTTGACGCGCTCCTTCCGTTCCCCACCCCACCACCGTCCCTTCATGCCACTCATCTTGAGATCCCGCCCGCATCATCAGCACCCCCCCCTCCAGCGATGTTGATTCCGCGCCCGCCATCCAACTCTACTGCTCTCCCCCTGTCACTCGCCCCCCCCTTCATGCACCTCCTTGATTTCGACCTGAGTGTGACGCGCGACAACCAATGAGAAGATGTGAAGGCCACCCACTTCCCCATTCTCTTCAGCAAATACGAGAATAGACAGGAATTTACAGTAGTAGGCAAACATTATATGGCTGGGATATTGGGACATTGGTTGCGGAAGAGCCATTGATTCTTTTGAAGCATTGCGTGACAATGACAGGTGTCCGCGTGAGTCGTTGGCGCCATGAAGGGAGGCAATGGAGATTGTCGAGCATCATGGCGATCCGAATGTGAAACATTCTTCATGATCTGTCGTGACTTTGCGTCGTGATAGAGTTTCGCGTTGCTCAGCTTGGTCACTTCGCCTGTCACACAAGAATGGCATTGATGAGCCATCGCTCCGTGTCGCTGCCGCAGCTGCACCCGTGGATTCGCGGCGTCGACCACGAGGAGCGCGCCAGCGAGGCCGCCCTTGCGGCACAGTGCGGGGAGCCGAGCGACGTCCCCGTGCGCATGCATTCCAACAGGCCGGACGATCAGCCAGGGCAGCAGCAGCAGCAGCAACAGGTGCAGCAGCAGGAGCAACAGGTGCAGGAGGAAGAGGTGCAGCAAGAGCGGCAGCAGCGGGAGGAGCAGCAGCAGCAGCAGCAGCAGCAGGCGGCCAGCGCTGTGCTGGGCCCTCGGTCCGTGGCCGTCTCCCTCACCGTCGACCACGCCTTCGGCTTCGCATCCCCAGCAGCCCTTCCGCCCGCAGTGCTCTCCGCCCTCGCAGCGCTCGCGGATTCAGCTCGCCACCAGGCTGGCGGGTTTTCCCCGCTCACAGCGGAGGGGACGGCGGACGGCGCCTTGCCTCCCGTGCTTGAAGGCATCCTACGGAGCGCACCTCCCGCCGGCCCAGGCGACGCGGGATCGGTTGATGGACCAGCTGTTGCAGAGAGGTATGGGCAGTGGAGCGGTGAGAGCGGGTCCTACTCCATGCTGCTGCCGGCTGATGCCCCTGCCGTCACAGCAACCACTCTCGGCGCATTTGACCGGGCAGGCCCGTCGGAGACCCAGCAAGCAGCAGCAACAGCCGCATCAACAGGAGCAGGCGCAGCAGTAGCAGCGACAGCAGAAGCGGCAGTGGCGGTGGAGGCTCAGGCAGCGAGTGTGGAAGCAGTACAAGGAGCGGCTGCAGGTAAGGCCAGCAGTTGCGATCTTGCCAGTGCTGCGCCTGCTGCCGTGCCACCCGTTATAGCAGCCGTTGCGGAGGCAGCGGCGGGCGAGGGCGAGGAGGGGGCGGAAGCAGCGCTGCTGGCAGTGGAGGTGCGGTGGAAGGGCGCGCGCGCGGGGCTGATGGGGTCCATGTTCGGGCGCGCCGTGAAGCGCGGGTGCAGCAGCGCACAGCCGCCGCGCGGGCCGCACGGCATGGTGCGGTGGGAGGAGGGCTTCGCGCACGACTGCCACCTGCTGCCCTGCCCCGCCGCCCTGCGCGCCGCCCGCGGGCAGGGCGAGGCGTGCGGCAAGGGCTGCCTCTTCCAGCCGTGGGAGGTGGTGCTGCTCGTGCACAAGGTGGGATTTGTGAAGGGCGCATCTCCCATGTGTCAATCCCATCTCCACTGAACATTCTTCCATGTCTTTCATAACACAAGTATGCAATTTCGTGTCTTTTTCCTATATATTGTAGCCCTAGCTCTTGCCTTACCTGCCCCACTCCCTCCATTTCCCCCCTTTGTTGCACTACAGCATGCACCCAGCAGGCCCAGGGAGCGGCCCCAGCAGGTGGCGTCGGTGGTGCTGGACGTGGCGCCGCTCGCCGCGCCGCTCTCCACGCAGCCCCTCACGCACCACCTGCTGCTCCTCTTCGCGCCCCCCGACTCGCCCCCCGTCGGCCTGCTGCAGGTCGCCACTCACGCCACTGCCCCTGGCCCCCCCGCGCTGCCCGGCACCCTCTCACCACCCCTTCCATTCAGCCATATGCTCGCTTTTCCGTTTCAGCATGCGTCTGTGTGCCAACAATACCCTGAGGCGTTTCTGCTTGTGTGTGTGTGGGCTGCTGTGCGCGGGCAGGTGACAGTGGAGTGCACTCAGCTGCCGCTAGCAGCATCCACCCCCCCATCCCCAGCCGCACTCCAGTTGGCAGCACCAGTCCCGGCCCAAGCCTCAGCACCGGCAACAGTGCCACCCACTCCAGCCGCGGGCGGGCCAGCAGCAGCAGGGACGGGAGTGAGGGAGGCTGGGGGTGGCGGGGTGCACCTGGGGGGGCTGTGGGGGTGGCAGCGGCGCACCCGGGAGAGCAAGAGCCCCGCGCTGCCCCTGGACGCGGCGGGCAGGGCAGGCGAGGGCGGAGGGCATGGGGCTGCTGGCAGCGGCAGCGCGGAGCAGAGCAATGGAGGTGCGCAGCAGGAGGAGGCCGATTGGGAGGGAACGGACGGCGATACAGGGTGGGGGCAGGTGGAGCGGAGGGCGAGTGATGGCGAGGACGAGGAGGGGGAGAGTGGGCTTGGCGGGCAGGGAATGGAGGGGCGGCAGGCGAGGGAGACAGTCGGTGCCATGGAGCAGCAGGGAGAAGATCGCGCTGCTGTGGCAGAGGTGGAAGGCGAATCGGCAGACAACAGAGGGGCGTCCGGCATTGGGGGTGTGGATGTAGCTGTGGGCACAGGCGCTGGCGCGAGCACGGGTGCGGGCACAGGCACGGGCTCGGGCATGGGCATGGGGCTGCTGGATGTGCTGCGGGGAGGGGTGTGGCGGCGGTCAGTGTCGGTGGACGGGGCAGGACGTGCGCGGGGCAGGCCAGGCGGGAAACAGGTGGCGGGGCTAGGAGGGAGGGGCGATGAGGGGTCGGGGGAGGAGGGCGAAGAGGGTGAGAACAAGGAGCGAGGGAGCAACATGTCGTGGGAGGAGAATGGGGTCTTGACGAGTGAGCTGGCAGTGTGGGAGAAGGCAGAGGAGGATGCGGAAAGGGAGGAGGGAGGACAGGCAGAGAGCGAGAGTGAGGAGGGCGAGGAGGAGATGGTAGCAGCGGAGGCGCTGTGCTATGGGCCGCTGGCAGAGGTGAACCTGGGAGGGCACGTGGGAGGACCCGTGCACACACGCATGCGCATGCTGCACCTGCTGCCCCACGCCCTGCCCTCGCCCCCTCGCACCCTCTCCCTGCCCGCCCAGCCCTCCAGCGCGCATAGTGAGAGAGGGCAGACTGCAATGCAAGAAGTGCACATGACACCACTGGAGGCAGGCAGGGAGGGAGGTGGTGAGGAGGGAGCCGTGGGTGCAGAGGGTGTGGGAGGTGCAGCGGAGGAGGAGCAGCAAGCGACTGCTCCTGTGCGGTCGCCCTTAGTGCCACGCCTCTTCACCTTCACCTCGCCCTTCCTCTTCTTCTCCTCCACCCCCCGCCCGCCCCCTGCTCCTGCGCCCACACCCGACCTGCCGTCGCCACCAGCGCCACAGCCCGCATCGTCAGCACCAGAAGCCACGTCTGAACTCGCACCTGCTGCCTGTGCCGGCTCCACCCACGGCGAGCAACGCCCTCCCCCTGCCCAAGGCAGCAGGGACTCGTCCCCCATCTCGCCGCTCGACCCCCTCCCTGCCGACGCCCCTCCCCCCTCCAAGTCCTTTCTCCTGCCGCCCTTCCTCCCAGCCAAGCCCCTTGCTGCCACCTCGGGCGGAGGTGGGGCAGGTGGCGGAGGGGGAGGAGGTGCGGGGGTGGGTGCATTTTTGCGGCGGCCGCTGCTGTTCCTGCGCACGCTGTCGCTGCAGGAGAGGGGCGAGCCGCTGCTGCACAAGGCGTACGGCGAGGAGGGGGGGGACGAGATCGACTGGGACAGGCGCAAGGCACTCGAGGCCGAGCAGGAGCATCCCCTTTACAAGCAGCCTCTGGAGGAGCAGCAGGCAGCGAGTGCGGGGGAGGCAGAGGCAGATCCAGTGTCACCGTCGGCTTCAAGCGTGCGGGAGCTGTTCGGAGACGAGTTCCGCGTGGGGCAGTGGGAGCGCCGTGAGGTGGTGAGTCGCGACGGCACGGCGCGGTTATGCGCGCCGGTGTTCCTGGCGACTGTGGACCAGTGCCACGCCAGTGCTGCGGGCGAGGGCGCGTGTGCGCTGCTGGTGGCGCACATAGCGGCGTGGGTGCATGAGCATGCGCACGGGGAGGGCACGCTGCCAGGGCAGGCGGAGCTGGACGACCTCATCCGTGCCGGGTCCGCTGACTGGCGCCGCCTGCGCGCCCTCAGCGACTTCCACCAGCGCTTCCCCGATGGGCACTTTGACCTCGACACCGTGCTGGCTGCCGTGCAGCACTCCCACTCCGACACGGCCCCCCATGCACACTCAGACTGTGATGGGCAGGCCGTGTGTGCAGAGGCCCATGGCCAGGTACCTGATACAGATGGTGGAGGAAACAGAGACCCTGGTGGCGCCCATGCTGGCAGCAGCGATGGTGGTGGGGTGGCAGCCATGCCCCGGCTGCCACTGTGTGTGGTGCCCAGCCAATCATTCGTGGGGTTCTTCCACCCGCCCTGCCTTGCTGCCAGGCGCGCCAAGGAGGACGCCGCCCGCACGCAGGGCAGCAGCGCAGCGGAGGGTGATGCGGCGGATGTGAACAGGGGCGAGGCGGGAGCGAGCACTGTGGACGAGAGCGGAAGAGATACAGAGGAGGGGGGTGAGGGGAAGGAGGAGGAAGTAGTGGGGAAGCGCACAAGCAGTTCGCCAGACGTAGAAGCAAAAGGCAATGGGGCTGAAGCGTCGTTGGAAACAGGAAAGCAAGAACAGACTGTGGAGAGCCCAGAAAGCGTCGGGGAGAAGGGCGTGGAGGAGAAGGCCTTGGAGCAGCTGGCGTTTTTGGAGGGCATGCTGTCGTTTGATGACATCTGGGAGGCGGTGGTGCAGGCGGGTGAGGGCGTGTACATCGTGGCGTGGAACGACCACTTTTTCCTGCTGCTCCTGCGCCGCCCCCAACTCCACCAGCACCAGTACCGCCACCAGCAGCAACACGGGTGTGGGGGCGCGCAAGCAGCACTGGATAGGCCTGTGGGGGAGCACACAGGTGAAGGTGCAGGCCATGGTGGCACACGGGCGGAGGCGAGGGGTGGGGAGGTGGAGTGTGTGGTGATCGACACACTGGGCGAGCGGCTGCACGAGGGGTGCTCGCAGGCCTTCATGCTGCTCTTTGACTCCTCCTCCTGGGTGGATGTCGGCCTGCCTCCCCCAGCAGCGCCCGCAAGCACTGCTGCTGGTGGGGCAGGCGCAGGAGGAGGAGGAGGGGTTAGTGAAGGCGACGGTGGTGGGGAACAGGCGAAAGCGCAGGGCACAGTTGACAGCTGTGAGCAGGGTGGCAGGGCAGGCGAAGCAGAGAGGGCAGAGGGTAAGGCAGGCGGCATTGGTGCTCAGGTGCCCACGGCAGAGACAAGCAGGCGATGGGGTGTGAAGGCAGGCAAGGGCAGTGGCAAGGGCAAAGATGGCAGTGGGAAGGGCAAAGGCAGCAGTGGGGTGGACGTTGGAGCAAGGGGGATGGGTCCCCATCCCCATGGGGTGAAGCACACGGTGAGCTGTGAAGCAGATGTTGCTAAGGGGGTAAACGTGAACGAGGGAGCAGCACAAGTACCGCATGTGGCAGAGGTTGAGGAGGTGGTGCCTCAAGCAAATCAACCAAATGAAGGCATCACCTTGGTCCCTGCCGACACTCATGGCGTGCCCGCTGTCATCACTACCACTCTAAATCATGTAGATAGTCCTTTGGCAGATAACTGCAGCCCACCATGCGGTGACGAGTCAGCATCCACTGCAGCTGACTCAGTGCTTCCTACAGCAGTGCATGCAGCCGAGACAGCATGTCTGCTGATACACACTGACGGTCCATCACAGTCACCCATATACGAGACGGAAACCAGCACCACCAATTTTGACGGGTGTGCAAGCAGTGAGCAGCCCACCCAAACCGCGTCGAGCGCTGCTGGTTCGTCTCCTGCCTTCACAGCCACCACTGCCTCCCCTCCCACCTCGGCGGCACCTGCTTGTGGCGGGGAGGGCGAGGGGGACGCAGCTCCAGTGGCAGCGGGGCGGAGGGTGTGGGGAGCGGAGGCGTGCCGCGAGTACCTCAAGGCGTTCCTGGCAGCGGTGCCGCTGGCGGAGGTGGAGAGTGACCTGCGCAAGGGGCTGCTGGCGTCACCCGAAGCCATCCACCGCCGCCTGCAGGTGGAGCTCCACTTCACCCGCCTCCTCTGAATATACGTCACACGGGCCATGATAAGGCCTTACATAAAGACATCTGCCCCATTGGCAGAAGGGTTTATTGTTTCTACCGTGTCATCGATTCTTCATCTCCGTTTAGTGTGCCAGAGAGTCCACGGTCCACCAGATGGTACTGCTTGTCTATTCCCCTAAATTGCTCATAATTAGTGTAACAAAAAAGACATCTGGTCTCCACCACACCATAATATGTCAGGGTAAAACACCCTGATTACCCTGGGGGCTGGCTGCTTTTTCAGGATTACCCTGCTGAAATCAGGATTGCAAAATAGTTACCCTTCTCTTAAAAGAGCATGTTTTTATTTTACCCTGCTAGGTCTTTAGCTTACCCTGGCGGAATCAGGGTTTGGTGTACACTACCCTGTTACCGTAATACCCCGGATATAAGCGCACCTGCGCTTATAATAAAACGGTGTTTTTTGGGGGGGTGCGCTTATAATTGAGTCAGATTTATAAGCGCATGCGCTTATATAATAACAAATACAAATTTATAGTTCATTGGCACCAAACTGTACATCTCCTTGCGATTTCAATCGAATCAAAGTGGTAGCGAGTTACAATTCAGATTCGAGCGTGAGCGATTTTCTGCCGGCGCACAGAGGCAAATTTACACGTCACTATTAGAAATGCCAGCTCATACTGACTGGACGCGCAGTATGTGAGGTCCTCGAAAGTCAATCGAAGCGAAAATGGTTGTATCCTCACTGCAAAATTTGAAATCGCTACCGTTTTAATCTGATTTAAAATTTAGAATTATACATGCGCTTATAATAAATCATGGTTTTACAGGGGGTGCGCTTATAAATGAGGATCGGCCATAAGCGGATTGCTCCAGATACAAGCGCATGCGCTTATAATAGGCCTGCACTTATATCCGGGGCCATACGTGTCAGAATGTTATCTTATGCTCTAGCCTGTAGTGGGGTGCTCTATAGCGAGTACTGTCAAACACTATTTATATTGTTATAGTTGTTTAGGCTACAGTGGGTTAGCCCATAGGGGGTACACATTTCTAGGTTTCCATATTTGTACTCATTTCATTCTTAGTCATTTCATTCCTTGTTCAACATGGTATAGAGCAGGTCCTTCCTAGGACCGTTTTTCCTAAGGGCCCACCACTACCTACCTGCCTATCTATCTACCTACCTACCCTAGGGCGCCTCGGCGTTCACGCCTCTAGAGGCCCTGTAGGCCCCGCACTGTTGCACCTAGAGGCCCCGAATCGGCCCCGCGCCTAACCCTAACGGCCCGCGCCGACCCCGAGCCCGTCCCCTAGAGGCCCGCGTCGGCCCCGCGCCTACCCTAGAGGCCCGCGTCGGCCCCGAGCCTACCCCTAGAGGCCCGCGACGGCCCCGTCCTTTCCCCTAGAGGCCCGCGACGGCCCCGTCTCTACCCCTAGAGGCCCGCGACGGCCCCGCGCCTACCCTAGAGGCCCGCGACGGCCCCGATCCTACCCCTAGAGGCCCGCGTCGCCCCCCCGTCCCTACCCCTAGAGGCCCGCGTCGGCCCCCGTCCCTACCCCTAACAGCCCGCGTCGGCCCCGTCCCTACCCCTATCAGCCCGCGTCGGCCCCGTCCCTACCCCTTTCGGCCCGCGTCGGCCCCGTCCCTAACCCCACCCGCTCCCCGCGCTCACCCTTAGCCGCCTCGCACGGCCCCACCCAGACCGCGCCGCCCGCACCGAACAGCCCGGCCCTAACGGAACCGAGCCGCCCGAACCGAGCCGCCCGATCCGAGCCGCGCCGCCCGACCCGAGCCGCCCGAACCGAGCCGCGCCGCCCGACCCGAGCCGCGCCGCCCTACCTAAACTGAGCCGCGCCGCCCTACTTACCTACCCTACTGCTCCTACTGCTTTTACTACTGCTGCTACCATGGCTAGCCCTCCTGTGCTAGCCTTCGATGCTGAGGGCCGCCCAGTGAAGTTCGACACCTGGCTTGATGACCTACACCTCTTCCTACAGCTCACTGCCAAGGAAGTCATCTCGCTGTACGATCACGCCCTAGGCCACGCTACTGCTCCTGCTGCTACCGCCGACAGCACTGCTCGCTCACAGTGGCAGACTCGTGACGCCCATGCTCGCTTCGCTATTCGCAACTCTCTGCCGATAGATGAGCGCGAGCACTTTGGGCAGCACAAGACTGCACAGGCCCTGTACACTGCTGTCGTTGCCCGCTACTCCTCACCGGCCTCTGCCGCTCTAGGCCGTCTCTCTCTTCCCTACCTGTTCCCAGACTTAGCTTCCTTTCACACTGTCGCTGACCTCATTACCCACCTCCGCACTAGTGAGGCTCGCTTCCGCGCCGCTATGCCTGATGAGTTCCTTGCCACGAACCCACCCCCGCTCTGGATCACTCTCTACCACCTAGTCACGCGCCTCCCTGACTCACTGCGCTCGGTCAGGGACCACTTCCTCGCTCGCTGCCCCACCGAGCTCACCATTGCCCTCCTCGAGAAGGAACTCCTTGCAGCCGAGACTAGCATAGTCGCTGTAGGTGCCTCTCGCGGTGACCCCCGTACCCCGTTCTTTGAGGGGTGTTCTCCCTCCCCCCTTCTTCCCTCTGTCGCCTCTGCTGCTGCTGTCGACCTCCTTGGTGCTGAGAAGGTCGGGACTGCGTCTGCTTCGAGCGGGCGCCGCAGCGGCAAGGGCAAGGGAGGTAAGGGCGGTGGTGGTGACAGCGGGGGTGGCGGTGGTGGGGGAGGTGGTGGCGGGGGGGGTGGCGCGGGTGGGGGAGGGGGCAGCGGTGGTGGGGGTGGCGGCAGCGGCGGGGGAGGTGGCCGGGGCGGAGGAGGTGGTGGGGGTGGCGGTGGACGAGGCGGCGGCAGGGGTTGGGGTGGTCGAGGGGGTGGTGGCGGGAGTGGTGGTCGTGGAGGCACTGGCGGTGGCCAGGGACAGCAGCACACTCCTTCGCCTCAGGAGGTCCGTGAGTGGTACTCTCAGCACGGGGGGGGGGGGGGGATGGCCTTAGCTGCACATACGTCATTCGCACTGGTGACCGCACTGGCCAGCCGTGTGGGGGACCGCACGCCACACAGCGTTGCTTCGCTCGTCTGAGCGACGCTTGGCGTGTTCAGTTCCCTCAGGCCACTGAGCTGCCCCGCTGGCTTGATCTCCTGAAGAAGGGGATTGATATCTATGCTCTAGACTTTGATGCTATTCTCTCTGCCATGTATGTGATGTCTACTAGTGGAGAGGGTTCTGAGTACCTGAGTGTCCCGCCCGACCCGGGCATTAGGACTAGTGCGTCTGCTGCTCCAGGTACCCACGTGTCTGCTACCCCAGGTGCTGGTGAGGCTGCTGCTCTAGGTGCGTGCGTGTCTGCCCCCCCTGGTACGGTGTCGACTGCAGCACTGCACACCTTCACCCTGGATTCAGGTGCCTCTCGCTGTTTCTTTCGTGACCGCACTGCCCTTGAGCCCCTTGCTCGGCCAGTAGCTGTCTCCCTTGCTGACCCCTCTGGGGTCCGGTCATTGCGACCTCCTCCACTGTCCTTCCCTGTCCTGCGGTCCCGTCGGGCACACTGTCAGGTCTCCACCTCCCCTCGTTCTCCACGAACTTGGTGGCAGGTTGTGCTCTCCAGGACGGGGGTGTTCACCAGTTCACCCCTGCCTACGAGCGTGTGACACACTGCACGTGTGCTCGTACGGGCCGCCACTTGGCTACCTTCACCCGGCAGCCGGGGTCGGACCTGTACACACTGACTACTGCCTCCCCTCAGGTCACTGCGTCTACGTCTGCGTTTGCGTCCGCGTCAGGTCAGCTGTCTGCCCCCTGCTCGTGTCGCTCTCTAGCGCACGAGATTGTCCTCTGGCACCACCGACTTGGCCACCCGTCTGTGCAGCGCCTTCGTGCCATGCACTCCCGGTACCTTGTCTCTGGTCTTCCCAGGGTCCTCCCTCCCCTCCCACCCTCGCCTGCTCCTCCCTGTCTTCCCTGTGTCGAGGGGCGGCAGCGCGCCGCTCCTCACTCCTCCTCGTTTCCCCCAACGACTGCTCCTTTGCAGACGCTCCACATGGACGTGTCGGGCCCAGCCCGCGTCCGTGGTCAGGGTCAGGAGAGGTACTTCCTGATCGTTGTTGACGACTACTCGCGCTACACCACGGTCTTCCCCTTGCGCACCAAGGGTGAGGTCCCTGATGTTTTGATCCCTTGGATCCGCAGAGCTTGTCTCCAGCTCAGCGAGCGTTTCCGCTCGGACTTTCCCGTCCTGCGCTTGCACTCTGACAGAGGTGGTGAGTTCTCCTCCAACCTCTTGGCAGCCTACTGTGCTGAGCACGGCATTGAGCAGTCGTTCACGCTTCCGGACTCTCCACAGCAGAATGGGGTTGCGGAGCGCCGCATTGGCCTGGTCATGGAGGTCGCTCGTACCTCCTTGATCCATGCGGCTGCCCCCCACTTTCTGTGGCCGTTTGCGGTCCGGTACGCTGCGCATCAGCTCAACCTCTGGCCCCGTGTCTCCTTGCCGGAGACCTCGCCCACACTGCTGTGGACGGGGGAGGTTGGCGATGCGTCGCGTTTCCGGGTCTGGGGATCTCGAGCTTTTGTCCGCGATTCGTCTGCGGACAAGCTCTCCTCTCGTGCTGTTCCCTGCGTCTTCCTCGGCTTTGTTCCGGACGCGCCTGGTTGGCAGCTTTACCACGCCACCTCGCGCCGGGTCTTGCCCTCTCAGGACGTCACTTTTGACGAGTCTGTCCCCTACTACCGCCTCTTCCCCTACCGCACTGCCCCGCTCCCACCCCCGCCTCTCTTCCTCGCGCCAGGTGCTGCTGTCGTAGACCCCCTCCCCCCTCAGGGTGCCGCTCCCTCAGGTGTGTCTCAGGTAGACCCGGTCGAGCCTGTTGAGGTTGCTGTCGACTCTCGTCCTCCTGCTGGGGTGCTGAGCCTGGGGGTGCGGACGCTGGGGGGTGCTGAGCCTGGGGGTGCGGACTCTGGGGGTGCTGAGCCTGGGGTGCGGACACTGGGGGTGCTGAGCCTGGGGGTGCGGTGACTGGGGGTGCTGAGCCTGGGGGTGCTGGGTCTGAGAGTTCTGACTCTGGCGGTGCTGGGCCAGGGGGTCCTACACCTGGACGAGACCTCTCCTCAGAGCAGTTGCGTGAGTGGTACTTACAGTACTGCAGCCTCCGGAGAGGTACCTCTGGGACCAGGCGCGCTACAGAGACTGGTGCTGGTACTTCTCCTCCTAGTCGGGAGCTCCCCTCTCTTGAGCGGATCCGTGAGTGGTACGAGCGCCGTTGCCACACTTCGTAGTGGCGCGCCTTCGTCTCACGGACCCTGCTGCTGCTGGTGCTGTGGACCCGGGCGTGGAGCTGCTGCTGGTGCTGCGGACCCGGGCGTTGGAGCTTCTGTTGGTGCTGCGGACCCGGGCGTTGGAGCTGCTGCTGGTGCTGCGGCACCCGGGCGTTGGAGCTACTGCTGGTGCTGCGGACCCGAGCGTTGGAGCTACTGCTGGTGCTGAGGACCCGGGCGTTGGAGCTGCTGCTGGTGCTGAGGACCCGGGCGTTGGAGCTGCTGCTGGTGCTGCGGACCCAGGCGTTGGAGCTGCTGCTGGTGCTGCGGACCCGGGCGTTGGAGCTGCTGCTGGTGCTGCGGACCCGGGCGTTGGAGCTGCTGCTGGTGTTGCGGACCCGGGCGTTGGAGCTGCTGCTGGTGCTGCGGACCCGGGCGTTGGAGCTGCTGCTGGTGCTGCGGACCCCGGACGTTGGAGCTGCTGCTGGTGCTGAGGACTCGGGCGTTGGAAGCTGCTGCTGGTACTGCGCGACCCGGGCGTTGGAGCTGCTGCTAGTGCTGCGGACCCGGGCGTTGGAGCTGCGACTGGTGCTGAGGACCCTGGTGTTGGAGTCCCTGCTGGTGCTGCGGACTCGGGCGTTGGTACTGCCGCTGGGGGCACTGGTGCTGTCCCTGCTGTGTCTGGAGTCGCCGCGCGCCCTCAGCCGTACTTCCGTTCGCTCCTTCAGCAGGTTCTTGGTCTCTCGCCTCCTCCTGGTCCTCCTCCTCCTTTAGTGTGTCCACAGCCTGTCCAGTCACTGCCTGCTCCTTCTCCTTACTCTGGTCCTACTGACGGTCTTACTGAGCGTCGTGAGCCTGCGTCTCGCCCTGCGTCGCCTGTCCGTCCTGCTAGCACTAGTGCTTGTAGTTCGCGTCCGGTCCCCCTCCTGCCCTGGACCGCACGCGATGTCTCTGCGTCCGTCACTGCTCCTCTGTGTGCCCCCTGCTTCTCCTCCTGCTTCATCTCTTCCTGCTCTTGCCGACCTGGAGTAGGACTCCCTTCGTGCTGCCAGTCCTACTGTCACGCGTCTCCTTGCTACTGCTGTCACTGACTCTTCTTTCGAGTCTTCTGCTGCGTCTGCCCTTGTCAACTGAGCTCGTCGACTTTGCTGCGCGCTGTCGTCTAGACTACGCTGCTAGTCTTGTCGCTGAGTCTGAGTCTGCCTGTCCTCCGTCCGTCGGGGTGAGTGTGCCCTTGGCACGGACGTCCTTTAGGACAGACAGGAGGAGTTCCAGTGTCTGGCCGCCGCTTCACCTCATCTCGCGTGTGTACTGCTCGCTCCTGAGGGAGACCCGGATGCACTAGACATCCCGACTCCCGCGCTCTTACGCGGAGGCGATAGAGGGTCCCTACTCCTCTCAGTGGCAGGCAGCTATGGATGCAGAGATGGCTTCCTGGAAGTCCACAGGCACTTACGTTGACGCTGTCCCCCCCTCCTGGGGCGAACATCGTCAGTGGCATGTGGATCTTCAGGTGAAGCGGCCGCCGGGTTTCTCGCTGTCTTCAAGGCGCGTTACGTGGCTCGTGGCTTCAGTCAGCGTCAGGGAGTTGACTACTTTCAGACCTTCTCCCCACCCCCGAAGATGACCACTCTTCGGGTACTGCTGCACGTTGCTGCTTCACCGGGACTACGAGCTTCACTCTCTCGACTTCAGCACAGCTTTCTTGCAGGGCAGCCTGCACAAGGAGATCTGGCTGCGCCGTCCCACCTGGCTTCACTTGGTCTTTCCCTCCTGGTACCCAGTGGAGTCCCGGCGTCCAGTCTACGGTCTCCGCCAGGCGCCGCGTGAGTGGCACGACACACTGAGGACTACGCTGGCGGCACTTGGGTTTGCTCCTTCTACTGCCGACCCGTCGCTGTTTCTGCGCACCGACACTTCTCTGCCTCCGTTCTACATCTCGTGTACGTCGACGACTTGGTCTTTGCCACTGCTGACACTGCTGGACTCGCCTACGTGAAGTCCGAGCTGCAGAAGAGACACACGTGCACTGACCTGGGTGAACTGCGCAGCTACCTTGGCTTGCAGATCACCCGGGACAGAGCACGCCGCACCATTACCTTGACTCAGTCACACATGGTGCAGCAGTCCTTCAGCGCTTCGGCTTCACGTACTCCTCGCGCTCAGGCCACTCCTCTGTCTACTCGCCACTTCGCTCTCAGCTCTGCCTTCGGATGAGTCCGTAGAGTCGAGTGGCCCCGTATCCACAGCTTGTTGCTGTCTCATGTACTGATGACCTGCACACGACCTGACCTTGCATACCCTCTTAGCATTCTTGCACCTATGTTGCTCCTGGTAGACACCGACCAGAGCCACATGGCTGCAGCGAAGAGGGTGTTGCGCTACTTGTGCAGTACGTCGGGCATGGGACTAGTGCTGGGAGGGCGGAGTCCAGTGGTCCCTCACTGGACACGTTGACGCTTCTTGGGCTGAGGACCAGGCTACGCAGCGATCGTCACAGGGTTACACCTTCAGCCTTGGTTCCGGCTCTGTTTCGTGGCGGGCTACTCGCTCGTCTTCTGTTCTCGGCTCCAGTTGTGAGGCTGAGATCTACGCAGGGGCCATGGCTGCTCAGGAGCTTCGCTGGCTCACCTACCTGCTGACCGACTTTGAGAGCCGCCTCGTTCTCCTCCAGTCCTGTACGTCGACAACAAGCCATGCTGGCCTTGTGTCGAGAGCAGAGACTGCAGCACAGAACAAAGCACATTGCTCTCCGCTACTTCCTTGCTCGTGAGCTACAGCAGCGTGGTCAGTTGCGACTTGCGTACGTGGCCTCTGAGGCCAACACTGCTGATGTTTTCACCAAGGCACTTCCGCCTTGTGATCATCAGCGCTGCTGTACCCAGCTGGGTCTTATGTCTGTCTTCCTCACTTGCTCTCCTCTTGACCCTCTTTGTAACTGTTACATATATATATCACTGCTTTTTGCTTGTTTAGTCTTATATATATATATGTAACCCTGCTGTGAACTGGCCTTGTGGCCTTGAACTCGTGCTCGGATTGTGTGGTGACATTGGTGATCCACCTGAGCTTGCTTTGCTTTGCTTTACTTGACTGGTCTTGTGACCCCTAGTTCTCCCCCACTTCGCCTATGGGGGTGTGTCAACACTATATATATTGTTATAGTTGTTTAGGCTACTGTGGGTTAACCCATAGGGGGTACACATTTCTAGGTTTCCATATTTGTACTCATTTCATTCTTAGTCATTTCATTCCTTGTTCAACAAGTACAAACCCTTCTAAGGTTTGCTATTTGTATCTCCATTCTTGCTAGTGCAACCCTCTTCTTTCTTCTAACTTTCACAATACGGTAGCGAATCTTTTCTAACGCGAATCACACCATAGTCCGCGTGGTGACAAACGTACAACACCTCCACAATAGGCCCTAGGACGTCAGACTTTTTTC
>CANXME010001371.1:0-37722 GCA_948144175.1 Closterium sp. NIES-65 | reverse complement strand
CTCCCGGGAAGTCCTCGTGTTGTACCCATTTATGCCCCTTGCTCGGCACGTGCCGGGGGAGGGGCAAGCGGGAAAAAGAAAGGACGATTTCAGCGCGTCCGATTTTTTCATTTTCGTTTTTTTGCCCGAACAACGACCCAGCGGGGTGGGGGGCCCCCGGGGAGGCTTGCCCGTGCGAAGAAACGCCCCGTGCGCACCACCGTTGGGCGGTTGGAAGCCGCACACGGTCGCGGGGGTGGAGAGCGGAAACGGGCAGCCGGGGGAGGG
This sequence comes from Closterium sp. NIES-65, assembly GCA_948144175.1. Classification (NCBI taxonomy): domain Eukaryota; kingdom Viridiplantae; phylum Streptophyta; class Zygnematophyceae; order Desmidiales; family Closteriaceae; genus Closterium; species Closterium sp. NIES-65. The sequence continues at coordinate 37,455 of CANXME010001371.1, read as the reverse complement.
TGGGGGCGGTTGGATGGGACTGGGGTGTACGGGGGGCAGGGGAGTTGAGGGGGCAAGGGGAGGGGCAGCAACGGGCAGGGGCTGGGCCAGCTGAGGGCACGGAAAAGGGGCGGGCAGAGGGTGAGCAGAGGGGCGAGCGATGCAAGGGAGGCACCATAGGGGGGGGAAACCAGTTGCACGGAGGTGGGAGGTGAGGGGCGTGCGAGGGGGTGGGAAAGGGGCAGGGAGGGGCAGAATGGGAGGATGTGGGTGGGGGGTGGGGGAGGGGAGTGTGCGTGTGTGTGTGTGAGAAAGAGAGAGAGGGAAAGGGAGGGGGGGAGAGAAGGGTGGGAGGGGGGCTGGTGGTGGGGATGGGCTGATGGTGGTAAGAGGGCAGCAGGGATGGGGAGAAGGGAGCGTAACGAGGGGAGAGCAAAGGGCAGGGGGGGAGGAAGGGAGGGGCAGGGAGGGAAGAGGCTGAACGTACAAAGGGGGGGAAACGAGGGGCATGGATGGTAGGAAACAAGGGCAGGGGTGCGGGAAATCAAGGGCAGGGAGGGGAGAAGCAATGGGTGAGGGGAAAACAAGGGAGGGGCAGAGGGGGTGGGCAGGGAGGGAAGAAACGTGGGGCAGGGAGGGGAGAAGCCAAAGACAGGGGCATGGGCAGGCGGGGGCAGGGAGGGAGCAGAGGAGAGGCACGGAGAAAGAAAGGGAGGCGCGGGGAGGGGAGAAACCGGGCGTGGGGGGGCGGAAAACGAGGGGCAGGGCGGGGAGGAGGGAGGGGCAGGGAGGGGAGAAGCTGAGCACACAGAGGGGGGAAAGGTGGGGCAGGGAGGTAGGAAGCCAAGGGCAAGGGTGGGAGAGTGGGGGGGCAGGGAGAGGGGGGAGGTGGGGGGCGGAGAAAGGCGGCGAGGGGCAGGGAGGGGAGAAACCAAGCATAGGGGGGCGAGATACGAGGGGCAGGGTGCGGATTGAGGAGGGGCAGGGAGTGGAGTGGGTCGGCGAGGGGAAGGAAGAGGCGTGCAGCAGAGGAGGGGAGGGGGGAGGAGAAGGTAAACGAGGGGAGCGCACGGGCGGGGAGGAGCGAATGGCGGGCGGTGGGAAACGGCGAGGGGGGCAGGGAGGGTCAAAAGAGGCGGCAAGGGAGCGGGCACGCGGAGGGTAGGGGCGGGGGGAGCGGATGGCATGAGGGGGCAGGGGGTGTGACTGTGAAGGGGGGACCCGGGCAAGGGGTGTGTACCGGTCGGGGCACGGGGTTGACGTGGTACGATCATACCTCGGCTACTACGCCGGATCCCATCAGAACTCCGAAGCTAAGCGCCGGTGGGCGAGAGCAGTTATTCATTAATAAGGGAAGAGCAAATACAAGCCGAATATAATGGTTTTTCCAAGACTAGGAAATTTCGACATAGCCTAAGCGCTATGAGGACGATTTATATATTTTGTAGGAAAAGGGGGAAAGAAAGGAAAGGAAGGAAAGATGAAGGAGTAAGAAGAAGTGGTAGGGAAAGGAAGAGGGTGGTAGGAAGAGAAGGGAAGGATAGAAGAAGGGAACAGAAAGAGGGAGGTGGGAAGAGAAGAGGAGAGAGAGAGAGAGACTAAGGAGAAGGAAGCACCAAAGGACCAAACACGGCAGCAACCCGCACGACCGCACGGGCACAGCGTTTCAAGCACAGCCACTATTGTTTTTTACACATATGCATCATATATATACTGCATATCAGCCACACTCTCGAAGCACCCTGTGACGTGGTGCCAAGTTCCCTGCCCCGCACCCAGTGGGACTGGTGCGGGCATCCACCCGTCGTCGGACCTCCCTAACTGCCGCACCGCATGCTGGATCATGCATTGAGCCTGCGCGCGCTGCAGTGCAACGGAGAGGCGTGTAGTGAGTCCTGCCTCAAATATCCGTGCCGATCCGTCATCCCCCCCACCTCTATCCCTCCTCCGCTGTGCTATCCTCTTTGCGCAGAGCCCCAGAAACTGACGCAGCGGCTCACTCAGAAGGCCAAAGGTCTCCGCCACGCACGCGTAAAAGTGTGGTGCCGGCTGCAGCCCCTCTAAGTGCGGCCCCCAGTGACGCAGCTTCTCCTGCACCCGCCTAGCTGCTGCCACTCCAATCTGTGTGGGGGTCGCCCGTCTCAGCTGCACGTTCCCCTCCCGCTGTGGATCCGCTATGGAGACATCCACAAGAACCATCAGACCCTGGCCAACGTCGCGGCAGGTGAGGTCTGGAATGCGGGAGGCGGTGCCTACACGGCCTGTGCGTCCGACTGGTCCCTGCTGTTGCGCTGGCTGCTGCCCTGTCTGGTCCCTTGGTGCCCCCTCTCCGATCGTCTCTCTCCCCCTCTCCTCTCCTCCATCCACCTGTCCTCTCCCCTCCCCCTCCCTACCCTCCCCCAAACCTCCCGACCCCCCTGCTCCATCCCCTGCTGCCTCTCTCACTCCCTGGCCCTCCCCTCCCAATCCCGCTGCCCCTCCTGTACCTCCGTCCGCTCTCTGCTGCTCCCGCCCCTGCCCCGCCCCCGAGGCCGAACCTGGAGGCGCGGCGCCCTGGGCCCGCGGCCTCCACTGGCTCTCCTGCTGCTGCCTGTGCCGTCCCCCCTCCCCGTCCTGGCCCGTCTGCTCCCCCTGCCGTCCCCTCTGCCCACCTGTCCCTCGCTCCACCTGACCCCGCAGCTGGTGCCGTCCCCACTGTCCCCCGCCACCCGGCTGTCCCGCCTCGCCTCTCCGCTCCCCCGGTCCCTCAGCCCGTGTCCCCTCTCCCACCACTGGCTGTCCCAGTAGTCTCGCTCGAGCCGCCTCCAACTGTGTGAACAGCGTAGAGTCCTCCACCTTTACCGCGAAGCCCGCCTCGACCGCAAAGTCTCGAAGCATGTACTTCACCGTGTCGTGGATGGTAGTGGCGACCCCGTAACGCGGGCACCGAACCGCGTGATGAGGCACCGTCATGTCGTCAATCGCCTGTCCGCAGGAGCACTGACCTGCAAGGGCTAACTGGGGGATAGGGAGACCAAGACGAGAAGATGAAGCCGCCTGCCACAGCGCCTCCGGGATGCGCAGTGGGTCGGCGTACGGCACCGACGTCAACCACGCTCCTGCACCTCCGCCCTGAAGGGAAGTCAAACGGGCAAGGTGCAAGGGAGAGGTGTGACGGGCACGCACGGCCTCCAAGGCATGCGCCTCCAGAAGACGGCTCGCTCCTGCAAAAAGGGAATCGGGGGAGGCAGAAGCGCAAGAGGGCCAGGGGGGAAGGAGAGAGAGAACGTCAGGAGGGAGACCCTCTAGCGCCGTCTGCAGAGCCCGGTCGATCTGCTCTGGCTCACCTGAAGCGAAGCTCTGCCGAAACACCTCGCCACACGCAGGGAGAGAACAGAGAATGGGTGCACACTGCACCCAGGAGCACACGAAACTCACCGGGGCCATGCGCGCCATGCGACGAATGCCGAAACCCCCGAGACGGATGGGGAGGAAGATCTGGTCTAGGGCGGCCTCTCGGACGTCCTCGCGACAAGCCCAGGTCCCTGAAGCTAAAAGCTGCTGAAAAGTCTCTCCCAGGCGTGCGTCCCACCGTGTAAAACTGGAGATCACTGCGGGCGAAGGAGGGACGGTCCTCGACAGGTACTGCGGACGAGTGCTGACACACGCCGAAAGAAGGCGGGCAGCTGTCTGGGGCTGGCGCAACCTCGGAAGCCAAGGTAGCACCCGCCCCATCCTCTCGAGACGATCCGGGAGACTCTGCTCCACGAACGAAACGGTGCCTACCGGTACGCCTGTCACGGTGAGCCCTCGGCGTGCGACCTCGATCCCTAGGCCCGTGAAAGCCTCCAGATCCCTGGACAGAAAGGACTCTGTCTGGTAGACGAGGCACTTGTGCGGCTGGGCTGCAAGGCCCATCTCGCCCAAGCGCCTCACGATCTCGGCAAAATGGTGCAGCACCCTGTCTGGGGGACCTAGCACGTACGTGTCATCGGCGTACGACCAGAGCTGGACATCCCCCTCCGCCAGAACCGGCTCCAAAGCAAGACGCTGTGTCAGAGCGTACAAGAAGGGGCTGAGAGGGTCTCCCTGGCGAGTGCCCCGCTCCGAGTGCATCGTGACCACTCCCGTGCCTGACCTGTAGTGGAGATCCGAGGGCGTCCCGTAGAAGAGGCCGATGAAGGGGATCAGACACTGAAACTCCGGACTGGCCTGCAGCGCCTGAAACATCCTGTCTCGGTGGAAAGAGTTAAAGGCATTCGCCACGTCTAGCTGCAGGACCACCCAGTCTGGGTGGTCAGCCAGAGCGCGGCGGACGCCTCTAACTACGACCTCTGTCCCGCACGTAACCCCCACCCCAAACTGCTGTGATGCCAAGAAGACCCTCGCCATCTGGTCACGTAGCTGGAGACAAACTGCCCGAGAAAGAATGCGGACCAAAACCTCGCCGATGGCAATCGGCCGAACATCCATGTTCGACTTCGCCAGAGCCACGAGGGTGGAGGACGCTAGCAAGGAGCGCGCAGCTGGAGCGCAACGGCCTCGGAGCCACTGCTGGTACACGGCCAGGAGGAAATGGAGACTCTGAGGGAAAGCTAGGAAAGTGTCTCGCAGGTGCTCAGCGACCCAACCGGACGGTCCTCCCGAAGAGCCCCGCGGAGCTGTGAAAATCGCGCGGCGTAAGTGATCCACCGAGAGCACGAGAGGGGACCCCTGGAAGCCAGACAGCCAAGCTGGGGTCGGCCTCTCCGCGTTGGGGTGCTTCGACTGCAGGCGCTGTATCGTCCCCTGTGTATCTGGGGCTGCCTCCGCGGACTCGAGAGCCGCGCACGCCCGTGAGGTCTCATTGCACGCTGCCAGACGAAGGCAACGTGCAATGCGGCGCTCATCTGCTGCAGAGGGATCGGTGGCGGTGCGTGACCGGTGACCTGTGCGGCGAGGAAGGGGTGTGCGACGGCCTAGTGCATCTGAGACTAGCTCAGCCCACTCACCTCGACCAAAGCGAGAGATGCGCGTTGCAATGGCAGCCGTGTGCGAGCGGTCGGGTGGCGTCGCTGGAACAAGGAAAAGAGTCGGCGCTGCAGCGAGGAGGAAGGTAGGGCCAGCAGCCTCCGGGTCCTGGGCAATGCGGACTAGGATCGCACTGAGGACGTCAAGATATCCTCCGCGGACCCTCTCCGGGACACGTCGGAGAGGGCGTGTATGGATACGCTCGGGCGAGAAGTACTCTGTCCAGTCCACCGAGTCGAGCGTCTGCCACTGTGCGTCGGTGAACTGCATCCCGGTCGCACGGGGCTGTGAGAGGGAAGGGATGATCGAGGCGGTATCATGGGCAGCCTGCGCCCTGCGAGCCGCGTCCGCAGGATGGCAGAAGGGAATGTGGTGCTGGAGCGCGCGTCGGTTCGCGAGAGAGCTCCTGCAGGTGGGGCAACTCACGACCTGGTCGGGTGATGTCGCCGTGTCGGCGGGGTCAATCGGGGCCGTGGCGTCGGAACTGGCTGTAGAGGGGACCCCGTGGGCGGCCTGAGCTCCGACAGGATCGCCTGGGATGAGGGGAGGAGACGACTCACCAGCCCCGCGCGGGGGGGGTGTCAGCGAAGATAGAGGTGGTGTCGCACAGGATAGGGCCGGGCCTCGTGCCGGCACCGGTGTTGAAGCTGGGGAGGGGGGACGTGGAGGTGAGCCTGAAGTGTGTGCCGTGGTGTGCTCCTGCCCCTCGGCGGGGTGCGGTTCAAGTGACGGCTCTGCTACCCCAGGCGGAGGGGTCTCGGTAGGGGCGGATGCCTCATCCCTACTGCTGGTGACCTCCTGCGCCACGGGCTGAACGGGGGGAGGCGCCACCCCGTCTAGGTGCGAGTGACACGGCCTCAGACCCCGGTCCGTCTCCATTGGGGTCGGGAGTGACGCGCCTGGCTGAGTGGCGGGGGGGATAAAAGAAGGGACAGACCGGGTGACCTCCGCATACGTCCGGGTCCGGTCCTGTGGGACTGGAAGGGTGGGGGCAGCCGGAGAGCTGCTCAGGCGGTGTATCGCCAGCAAATCTGAAATGCCAGCCCTCACCTCCTCTGGGGTCTCGAAGACCTGCCTGCCTGTAGGTGAGAGTAGGAGGGCTGGCAGGGTAGAGGGTGGAGTGGGGCGTGCTGGCTGAGCGGAGCTCGGGTGTGGACCCTGCCCTAGAAGGCCCCCTTGGCCCTCCCCAATCACCATGGGTTGCGGTAGGGGGTCGTCGACATGGAAGGGGTGGGAGGGATGGGAGGGGGAGTCGGTGGCGTCTGCCATGGGCGCATCCCTCAACCCGACGGCCCCCCTCCCAGTAGCGATCGCGGCCGCCGCCACCTGGGAGGGGGACACAGCACGGGAGGGGCAGAATGGGGGTGAGTGGGCTGGTCCGCTCCCATGGCCCTGTGGAGGTGCAGGAGCGGGGCGGGAGTGTAGGTTTGGTGGACGGGCTGTAGAGGTAGGGCCTGGTAATTGTTCAACGGGATGTGAGGTGGGGAGGGGCTCTTGGTGGGGGAGGGAGGGAGGGGGGAGTACGTGGGCTGACCCTCTGCCTCCTCTGCCCCTGTTCTTCCGCCGGCGGCCAACCTGGTTGTCCGCGCCTGTTTGTGAAGGAAGGGGGGGCTGTGGGGCCAAAGGGGTGGGTGGAGGGAGGATGGGTGGTTCGCCAGGCAGGGGGTGCTCTGTGTGCATCCCCACTCTCCTCGAAACATCCCCCTCCGTGGGAACAGATCGGGCAAGCTGTGTGTGGGGGGTGATGGCTGCCCAACGGGGCCACTCGTGGGGAACCCGGCCGGGAGAGGGGGTTGGAGGTGGGGGTCGAGGGGCTGGGCCAGTGTGGAGGTTAGAGCGAGGTACAAACGGTGGGGGGAGAGAGATTTGTGTGGGCTCTGTGGTGGCCTCTCCTGTGGGCCCCTCTACCCGGGTGCCGCCGCTCCCATGAGCCTGGGGCGCAAGCCCTTGCGGGTGGGTCTCGGCTGCCTGGGGGGGGTGGTGTGGGGAGGGCAGCCTGTTGGGTGGGCGTGTTGGGGCTGTGCGGCGACTCGGGTGGTTTGGGTGCCTGTAGCGTGTGGGAGAGGGATTTGGCCGCAGAGATGCTTCAACCTCCGAGATGTGTGTACTACCGGGTGGGGGGGGGCCTGGTGGAGGAGGGGGTAGTGGGCCGGTAAGGGGTGGCTGGGTGTTGGTAGGAGTCGGGGAGCATGGCTCCTCTAGGAAGACCAGAGCCCTGGCTGCTCCACGTGGTGCTCTAAGGAGCCCCTGAGGGTGGGGGCAGAGGTGTGCTGCCCTTGGGGGTGAAGGAAGGAGTGAGGGAAGGGGCGGGGAGGGGTGAGAGGTGAGAGAAGGGGTGCCCTCGGGTGACTCTGCTCTTGTCGCACCCGCGTGCTCTCCCGGTGGACCGCCTGCAACCGTGGGGTCAGGCGTTGGGGACGGAGAGGGGGGCTGGCCATGGAGCAGCGTGGGGGTCGGGGAGCACGGCTCCGCCAAGAAGGCCAGGGCCTTGGCTGCCCCCCTGGACACTACCGGGACCTGAGGGTGGGGGTGGGGAAGTGGTGCTCCTGGGGGCTGGTGGGCTGGAGGACGGGAGGTGAGGATGGGGGCTCCCTCGCGCGGCTCTGTCCTCAAGGTCTCCCCCAGCCCCTCCATCGGTCCTTCTGCTAGCATGGGGACGGGCATGGGGGGTAGAGGGGGAACCTCGACGTGAGGCTGCAGGGGGGCCGGGTCGGCCTCACCGTCAAGCGTGAGGTATTGGGCCAGTGGCCCGTCAATGTGCATCACATCCTCTCCCTCATCCTCCTCTATCGCTATCACATCCCCCTCTTCAGTGCCCACCCCGGTCGGGACCACCCTCCCCTCTCCTTCCCCTGTTGCCCCTATGTCCCCCAAGCCCACCCCGCCTGCTGCCGCTTTACTGCTAGCCCCTTTTGCAGTCTCTGCCGGCCCTGCCGGCCCTGCTGTGTGTTTCCCCGAGTTTGCTGCGGCCCCTGCCGCCCCTACTGGCCGTGCTATGGCCCTCCCTGCTGCTTCAGCTGCAGCCTCACCTTCTGCCTTTGAGGCCCCTGCCGTACCCTCTCTTGCTACAGCCGGGGCGGCACTCTCCCTCGCACCAGTCCCCGTTACCCCCTTCCCCGCTGCACCCGTAGCACCTCCCCCTATACCAGCCCCCGCTGTGGCCTCTGTCGCTCCTGCTGCAGTCCTTGCAGCCTCGACTGCTGCAGTCTGTAAAACCTCGCCTACCGTAATCTGCTCAGCCTCACCAGCCGCGATCCCTGTAGCCTCACGTGCTGCAGTCCCTGCAGCCTCACGTGCTGCAGTCCCTGCAGCCTCACCCGCTGCAGTCCCTGCGGCCTCACCTGCTGCAGTCTGTGCAGCCTCACCTGCTAGAATCTGCTCAACCTCACATGCTGCGGCCTCTGCAGCCTCACCTGCTGCGGCTATTTCAGCCTCACCTGCTGCGCTCCCTGCGGCCTCACCTGCCATGGTCCCGCCTGCAGCCTCATCCGCTGTGGTCCCTGCCGCCTCACCTGCTGCAGTCCCTGCGGCCTCACCTGTTGCAGTCCATGCGACCTCACCAGCTGTAGACTGTGCAGCCTCACCTGCTAGAGTCTGCCCAACCTTACATGATGCAGCCCTCGCAGCCTCACCTGCTGCGTCCGCCGCAGCCTCACCTGCTGTGGCCCCTGCAGTCCCGCCTGCTGCGCTCCCTGCAGCCTCGCCTGCTGCGCTCCCTGCAGCCTCGCTTGCTGCGCTCCCTGCGGCCTCACCTGCTGCGCTCTCTGCAGCCTCACCTGCTGCGCCCCCTACAGCCTCACCTGCTGCGCTCCCCGCAGCCTCACCTACTGCGCTCCCTGCGGCCTCACCTGCCATGGTCCCTCCTGCAGCCTCACCCGTTGTGATCCCTGCAGCCACACCTGCTGTGGTCTGTGCGGCCTCACCTGGTGCGGTCCCTATAGCCTCCTCTGCTGCGGTTCCCCCAGCCGACGCAGCAGCAGGTTCCGTGGCCCCTACTCCTGCAAAACCTGTCTCCATGGCCTCTGCCCTTTGCCTGGCCAGAGTCACGGTCCCTGCCGCCCCTTCCCGTGCAGCCCCTGCCGCCCTTTCCCGTGCAGCCGCTGCTGCCCCTTCCCTTGCAGCCTCTGCTGCCCTTTCCTCTGCAGCCTCTGCTGCCCCTTCCCCCACAACCCCCATTGCCCCTTCCCGTGCAGCCTTTGCTGCCCCATCCTCTGTAGCCTCTGCTGCTCCTTCACACACAAACTCACTTACCCCTTCCCGTGCAGTGTCAGCTGCAAGTTCCCCCCTGGCTCTGCCCTCTCCCGCTTCTATGTGCTTGGGGGTGCGGGTAGGATTAAGTGTTTTCACAAGTAATCTGGTTTGCGAATGGGAGGTAGCGAGTGAGTTGGAGGATCTCTCTACTGAGCATGCATGGGTGCCGCCCCCGCTGTCACCTGAAGGGGGGGTAGACTGGGATGGGGCAGCGGGGGTAGGGCGCGGTTTTGAGCGTGCTGGCTCCTCCTCGTGTATTTCCTCCAGTGGGGCTTGGCGTTCCTCTGTTCCATCCTCTTCAAAGGTACGCTTCTGGCCCCTAGGGTCAGATTGTGTGAGTGTTTTCGCTTGGTCAGGTGTGTGTTGTTTCTTCCTGACTGTTGAAGTGGGGGGAGTGGGAGAGTAGGGGGTGGCTCGGCTGCGGGACCTCCCAGATCGCCGAGGGGCTCCCGGGCCTGCCTTTCCCCCACTCGCGGGGTGCTGGGGCATTGTTACAGAGGCAGCATGCCTGGCGGTGGCGGTGTGAGTTGCTGGGGTTGGCTCAAGAGGGCGTCAAAGGGGGAAGGAACTCCCTGGCAGAGGCCGGGGTGCGGGGGGTTAGCTTGGGGAAAGGGGAAAAGGGTGGGGAAAGCGGTGCGCAGTGGGTGGAAGAGAGGGTAGAGGGGGCCTGACAGTTGGAGGGGATTGGGGCCCAAGGGGGGGGCGGGCTGGGGGCCGATTGAGAGGGGAAGTGTTGGCGGGCTGTAGTGGAGGTGGGGGGGCGGGGGTGGTGTAGCGGTGGGTGAGCAGGGTGTGGGGACAGGTGGTGGGCCAGAGGTGGGGAGGGCAGGGCAGAATTCCACGGGAGGTGGGGGTGGGCAGGTGGAGCCAGGTGGGAAAGGAAGGGTGGGGAACAGAGAGGAAGGGGCAAAGGGTAGTGGGTAGTCGAGTTGGCGTGAGCCTGGTAGCGGGTAATGAGAAGGTTGGGAGGCGGGGGGTGAGAACGTGGGAGGGCAGAGAGGGCACCGAAAGGAGGTGCTGTGGTAAATGCAGGATAGGATGCGGGGCCGGGAAACAGGGGACAGAGGGAATTGGGGAATCGATGAAGGGTGATAGCTGCGGATGGGCGAGCCCCAGGGGGGAGGAAATATGGAGGGTGTTGGAGAAGGGGGAGACTGGGGGGGGTTGAGGTAGGGTGTTGGAGGGCACAAGGGGCAGGAACAGGGGGTGCAAAAGTTGGCTGGGGGAGGGAGAGGCGGTCTGGTGCCGCGGAAAGGCGGAGGGAGGTTGGGGACGGCACAGCCCAGGGAGCAAAAGCAAGGGGTGTAGACCTTGGCTGGGGGTAGGAACGGCGGTGTGGAGTTAGGGAGAGGTAGAGGGAGGCTGGGGTAGGTGGCTGGATTGCGCAGGGAGCAGGGGCAGGGGGTGTAGAGATTGGATGGGGGTGGGAAAGGCGGCGTGGTGCCAGGTGGCGGCAGTTGGGTCACCGAAGGGCCTGGCAGGGCGGGATGCAGAGGTGCAGCCCACGCTGGATGCGGAAGTAGCTGGGGGGGAAAGGGAGGCTGGAGGGGGAAGTACGGCTCGTAGAGGTGTGGGGGGCAGAGTGGGAGTGGGGAAAGCAGGAAGGGGGGTGGAGGGACGTTGTGGACAGGGGAGTGGGGGAACATGCGGGTGATGATAGGGAGAAGCCGGGGGGGGGGGAGAAGGGGGAGGTGGTATGAAGTGGGCAAGGGTGACGCACGGGCAGAGCGCGGCGGTACTAAGGGCAGGGAGACGGGAGGCTGGGGGGAGAAAGGCCTGCTTGGGGGCGTGGTGGGGGATAAGGGGAGAGGGGCGGTAATGCTGGTGGGCAAAAGGGGAGGGTGTGGTGTAGTATGATGAAACAGAATGGGGGGGTGGCGGACTGGGTGGGGCCCTGGAGGGTTGGGAGAACAAGGTGTAAGCTGCCTTTCTGATTTTTCCTGGTTTTTTCGGATTTATATGAATTTCTTTTTCTTTTCTTTTTTCCTTGAAGTTGTTTCCTCTTATTTCCTACGGTTTCCAGAAACAGGGCGGCCTCTGCTAGCTAAGCGCCGTTAGGGAAAGAGGTTAGGTGGCGGGGTGGCTAAAGCGCGCGTGTGAGGGGGAAAGGGGCGGTGTGAGCAGGGAGGTGACTATGTGGGTGGCGACGGGGTAAAATTACGACGTGTGGGTGGCATGCACGAGTGCGCGACGAGGCACGGCAGGGTGGGAGTGAGCAAAAGGGGAGTGGGGCGGCTTGTGTGCCAAACGTGGGCGGCTAAAACGCTCTAGGCAGAAAACGCGCTTCGGGAGGCGCGCAAGGGGAGGGCTGCTTAATCGCTACGAACGTAGCAATTTCGCCTCCCTCCGCGCTGCCTTTCCCTGGCGGTAAGCGCCCCGTGCGCGGTTCCGTCTACGTCGCGGCTAGATTGAACAGGCGGGGAAAACGAGTGCATGACTAAACATGATAGGCGACGAGAAAGCGTGCTTGGAAACGCGCGGCTCTTCGAATTAGGGTTACGATAAAGAAGGGCGCACCGAAAGGGAAGGAAGAGTGCTAACTACGGGCGGAAGCTAAGCTCAGTGACTTCGAGAGAGGGAAACCGCGGGAAAAAACTCGGTAGCAGCTAATCGCTTCGAATAGAAAAAGAGCGAGAGCAGTACTGGGCTGGGTGACCTCCCGGGAAGTCCTCGTGTTGTACCCATTTATGCCCCTTGCTCGGCACGTGCCGGGGGAGGGGCAAGCGGGAAAAAGAAAGGACGATTTCAGCGCGTCCGATTTTTTCATTTTCGTTTTTTTGCCCGAACAACGACCCAGCGGGGTGGGGGGCCCCCGGGGAGGCTTGCCCGTGCGAAGAAACGCCCCGTGCGCACCACCGTTGGGCGGTTGGAAGCCGCACACGGTCGCGGGGGTGGAGAGCGGAAACGGGCAGCCGGGGGAGGGTGGGGGCGGTTGGATGGGACTGGGGTGTACGGGGGGCAGGGGAGTTGAGGGGGCAAGGGGAGGGGCAGCAACGGGCAGGGGCTGGGCCAGCTGAGGGCACGGAAAAGGGGCGGGCAGAGGGTGAGCAGAGGGGCGAGCGATGCAAGGGAGGCACCATAGGGGGGGGAAACCAGTTGCACGGAGGTGGGAGGTGAGGGGCGTGCGAGGGGGTGGGAAAGGGGCAGGGAGGGGCAGAATGGGAGGATGTGGGTGGGGGGTGGGGGAGGGGAGTGTGCGTGTGTGTGTGTGAGAAAGAGAGAGAGGGAAAGGGAGGGGGGGAGAGAAGGGTGGGAGGGGGGCTGGTGGTGGGGATGGGCTGATGGTGGTAAGAGGGCAGCAGGGATGGGGAGAAGGGAGCGTAACGAGGGGAGAGCAAAGGGCAGGGGGGGAGGAAGGGAGGGGCAGGGAGGGAAGAGGCTGAACGTACAAAGGGGGGGAAACGAGGGGCATGGATGGTAGGAAACAAGGGCAGGGGTGCGGGAAATCAAGGGCAGGGAGGGGAGAAGCAATGGGTGAGGGGAAAACAAGGGAGGGGCAGAGGGGGTGGGCAGGGAGGGAAGAAACGTGGGGCAGGGAGGGGAGAAGCCAAAGACAGGGGCATGGGCAGGCGGGGGCAGGGAGGGAGCAGAGGAGAGGCACGGAGAAAGAAAGGGAGGCGCGGGGAGGGGAGAAACCGGGCGTGGGGGGGCGGAAAACGAGGGGCAGGGCGGGGAGGAGGGAGGGGCAGGGAGGGGAGAAGCTGAGCACACAGAGGGGGGAAAGGTGGGGCAGGGAGGTAGGAAGCCAAGGGCAAGGGTGGGAGAGTGGGGGGGCAGGGAGAGGGGGGAGGTGGGGGGCGGAGAAAGGCGGCGAGGGGCAGGGAGGGGAGAAACCAAGCATAGGGGGGCGAGATACGAGGGGCAGGGTGCGGATTGAGGAGGGGCAGGGAGTGGAGTGGGTCGGCGAGGGGAAGGAAGAGGCGTGCAGCAGAGGAGGGGAGGGGGGAGGAGAAGGTAAACGAGGGGAGCGCACGGGCGGGGAGGAGCGAATGGCGGGCGGTGGGAAACGGCGAGGGGGGCAGGGAGGGTCAAAAGAGGCGGCAAGGGAGCGGGCACGCGGAGGGTAGGGGCGGGGGGAGCGGATGGCATGAGGGGGCAGGGGGTGTGACTGTGAAGGGGGGACCCGGGCAAGGGGTGTGTACCGGTCGGGGCACGGGGTTGACGTGGTACGATCATACCTCGGCTACTACGCCGGATCCCATCAGAACTCCGAAGCTAAGCGCCGGTGGGCGAGAGCAGTTATTCATTAATAAGGGAAGAGCATATACAAGCCGAATATAATGGTTTTTCCAAGACAAGGAAATTTCGACATAGCCTAAGCGCTATGAGGACGATATATATATTTTGTAGGAAAAGGGGGAAAGAAAGGAAAGGAAGGAAAGATGAAGGAGTAAGAAGAAGTGGTAGGGAAAGGAAGAGGGTGGTAGGAAGAGAAGGGAAGGATAGAAGAAGGGAACAGAAAGAGGGAGGTGGGAAGAGAAGAGGAGAGAGAGAGAGAGACTAAGGAGGAGGAAGCACCAAAGGACCAAACACGGCAGCAACCCGCACGACCGCACGGGCACAGCGTTTCAAGCACAGCCACTATTGTTTTTTACACATATGCATCATATATATACTGCATATCAGCCACACTCTCGAAGCACCCTGTGACGTGGTGCCAAGTTCCCTGCCCCGCACCCAGTGGGACTGGTGCGGGCATCCACCCGTCGTCGGACCTCCCTAACTGCCGCACCGCATGCTGGATCATGCATTGAGCCTGCGCGCGCTGCAGTGCAACGGAGAGGCGTGTAGTGAGTCCTGCCTCAAATATCCGTGCCGATCCGTCATCCCCCCCACCTCTATCCCTCCTCCGCTGTGCTATCCTCTTTGCGCAGAGCCCCAGAAACTGACGCAGCGGCTCACTCAGAAGGCCAAAGGTCTCCGCCACGCACGCGTAAAAGTGTGGTGCCGGCTGCAGCCCCTCTAAGTGCGGCCCCCAGTGACGCAGCTTCTCCTGCACCCGCCTAGCTGCTGCCACTCCAATCTGTGTGGGGGTCGCCCGTCTCAGCTGCACGTTCCCCTCCCGCTGTGGATCCGCTATGGAGACATCCACAAGAACCATCAGACCCTGGCCAACGTCGCGGCAGGTGGGGTCTGGAATGCGGGAGGCGGTGCCTACACGGCCTGTGCGTCCGACTGGTCCCTGCTGTTGCGCTGGCTGCTGCCCTGTCTGGTCCCTTGGTGCCCCCTCTCCGATCGTCTCTCTGCCCCTCTCCTCTCCTCCATCCACCTGTCCTCTCCCCTCCCCCTCTCTACCCTCCCCCAAACCTCCCGACCCCCCTGCTCCATCCCCTGCTGCCTCTCTCACTCCCTGGCCCTCCCCTCCCAATCCCGCTGCCCCTCCTGTACCTCCGTCCGCTCTCTGCTGCTCCCGCCCCTGCCCCGCCCCCAAGGCCGAACCTGGAGGCGCGGCGCCCTGGGCCCGCGGCCTCCACTGGCTCTCCTGCTGCTGCCTGTGCCGTCCCCCCTCCCTGTCCTGGCCTGTCTGCTCCCCCTGCCGTCCCCTCTGCCCACCTGTCCCTCGCTCCACCTGACCCCGCAGCTGGTGCCGTCCCCACTGTCCCCCGCCACCCGGCTGTCCCGCCACGCCTCTCCGCTCCCCCGGTCCCTCAGCCCGTGTCCCCTCTCCCACCACTGGCTGTCCCAGTAGTCTCGCTCGAGCCGCCTCCAACTGTGTGAACAGCGTAGAGCAGTACTGGGCTGGGTGACCTCCCGGGAAGTCCTCGTGTTGTACCCATTTATGCCCCTTGCTCGGCACGTGCCGGGGGAGGGGCAAGCGGGAAAAAGAAAGGACGATTTCAGCGCGTCCGATTTTTTCATTTTCGTTTTTTTGCCCGAACAACGACCCAGCGGGGTGGGGGGCCCCCGGGGAGGCTTGCCCGTGCGAAGAAACGCCCCGTGCGCACCACCGTTGGGCGGTTGGAAGCCGCACATGGTCGCGGGGGTGGAGAGCGGAAACGGGCAGCCGGGGGAGGGTGGGGGCGGTTGGATGGGACTGGGGTGTACGGGGGGCAGGGGAGTTGAGGGGGCAAGGGGAGGGGCAGCAACGGGCAGGGGCTGGGCCAGCTGAGGGCACGGAAAAGGGGCGGGCAGAGGGTGAGCAGAGGGGCGAGCGATGCAAGGGAGGCACCATAGGGGGGGGAAACCAGTTGCACGGAGGTGGGAGGTGAGGGGCGTGCGAGGGGGTGGGAAAGGGGCAGGGAGGGGCAGAATGGGAGGATGTGGGTGGGGGGTGGGGGAGGGGAGTGTGCGTGTGTGTGTGTGAGAAAGAGAGAGAGGGAAAGGGAGGGGGGGAGAGAAGGGTGGGAGGGGGGCTGGTGGTGGGGATGGGCTGATGGTGGTAAGAGGGCAGCAGGGATGGGGAGAAGGGAGCGTAACGAGGGGAGAGCAAAGGGCAGGGGGGGAGGAAGGGAGGGGCAGGGAGGGAAGAGGCTGAACGTACAAAGGGGGGGAAACGAGGGGCATGGATGGTAGGAAACAAGGGCAGGGGTGCGGGAAATCAAGGGCAGGGAGGGGAGAAGCAATGGGTGAGGGGAAAACAAGGGAGGGGCAGAGGGGGTGGGCAGGGAGGGAAGAAACGTGGGGCAGGGAGGGGAGAAGCCAAAGACAGGGGCATGGGCAGGCGGGGGCAGGGAGGGAGCAGAGGAGAGGCACGGAGAAAGAAAGGGAGGCGCGGGGAGGGGAGAAACCGGGCGTGGGGGGGCGGAAAACGAGGGGCAGGGCGGGGAGGAGGGAGGGGCAGGGAGGGGAGAAGCTGAGCACACAGAGGGGGGAAAGGTGGGGCAGGGAGGTAGGAAGCCAAGGGCAAGGGTGGGAGAGTGGGGGGGCAGGGAGAGGGGGGAGGTGGGGGGCGGAGAAAGGCGGCGAGGGGCAGGGAGGGGAGAAACCAAGCATAGGGGGGCGAGATACGAGGGGCAGGGTGCGGATTGAGGAGGGGCAGGGAGTGGAGTGGGTCGGCGAGGGGAAGGAAGAGGCGTGCAGCAGAGGAGGGGAGGGGGGAGGAGAAGGTAAACGAGGGGAGCGCACGGGCGGGGAGGAGCGAATGGCGGGCGGTGGGAAACGGCGAGGGGGGCAGGGAGGGTCAAAAGAGGCGGCAAGGGAGCGGGCACGCGGAGGGTAGGGGCGGGGGGAGCGGATGGCATGAGGGGGCAGGGGGTGTGACTGTGAAGGGGGGACCCGGGCAAGGGGTGTGTACCGGTCGGGGCACGGGGTTGACGTGGTACGATCATACCTCGGCTACTACGCCGGATCCCATCAGAACTCCGAAGCTAAGCGCTGGTGGGCGAGAGCAGTTATTCATTAATAAGGGAAGAGCAAATACAAGCCGAATATAATGGTTTTTCCAAGACTAGGAAATTTCGACATAGCCTAAGCGCTATGAGGACGATTTATATATTTTGTAGGAAAAGGGGGAAAGAAAGGAAAGGAAGGAAAGATGAAGGAGTAAGAAGAAGTGGTAGGGAAAGGAAGAGGGTGGTAGGAAGAGAAGGGAAGGATAGAAGAAGGGAACAGAAAGAGGGAGGTGGGAAGAGAAGAGGAGAGAGAGAGAGAGACTAAGGAGAAGGAAGCACCAAAGGACCAAACACGGCAGCAACCCGCACGACCGCACGGGCACAGCGTTTCAAGCACAGCCACTATTGTTTTTTACACATATGCATCATATATATACTGCATATCAGCCACACTCTCGAAGCACCCTGTGACGTGGTGCCAAGTTCCCTGCCCCGCACCCAGTGGGACTGGTGCGGGCATCCACCCGTCGTCGGACCTCCCTAACTGCCGCACCGCATGCTGGATCATGCATTGAGCCTGCGCGCGCTGCAGTGCAACGGAGAGGCGTGTAGTGAGTCCTGCCTCAAATATCCGTGCCGATCCGTCATCCCCCCCACCTCTATCCCTCCTCCGCTGTGCTATCCTCTTTGCGCAGAGCCCCAGAAACTGACGCAGCGGCTCACTCAGAAGGCCAAAGGTCTCCGCCACGCACGCGTAAAAGTGTGGTGCCGGCTGCAGCCCCTCTAAGTGCGGCCCCCAGTGACGCAGCTTCTCCTGCACCCGCCTAGCTGCTGCCACTCCAATCTGTGTGGGGGTCGCCCGTCTCAGCTGCACGTTCCCCTCCCGCTGTGGATCCGCTATGGAGACATCCACAAGAACCATCAGACCCTGGCCAACGTCGCGGCAGGTGAGGTCTGGAATGCGGGAGGCGGTGCCTACACGGCCTGTGCGTCCGACTGGTCCCTGCTGTTGCGCTGGCTGCTGCCCTGTCTGGTCCCTTGGTGCCCCCTCTCCGATCGTCTCTCTCCCCCTCTCCTCTCCTCCATCCACCTGTCCTCTCCCCTCCCCCTCCCTACCCTCCCCCAAACCTCCCGACCCCCCTGCTCCATCCCCTGCTGCCTCTCTCACTCCCTGGCCCTCCCCTCCCAATCCCGCTGCCCCTCCTGTACCTCCGTCCGCTCTCTGCTGCTCCCGCCCCTGCCCCGCCCCCGAGGCCGAACCTGGAGGCGCGGCGCCCTGGGCCCGCGGCCTCCACTGGCTCTCCTGCTGCTGCCTGTGCCGTCCCCCCTCCCCGTCCTGGCCCGTCTGCTCCCCCTGCCGTCCCCTCTGCCCACCTGTCCCTCGCTCCACCTGACCCCGCAGCTGGTGCCGTCCCCACTGTCCCCCGCCACCCGGCTGTCCCGCCTCGCCTCTCCGCTCCCCCGGTCCCTCAGCCCGTGTCCCCTCTCCCACCACTGGCTGTCCCAGTAGTCTCGCTCGAGCCGCCTCCAACTGTGTGAACAGCGTAGAGTCCTCCACCTTTACCGCGAAGCCCGCCTCGACCGCAAAGTCTCGAAGCATGTACTTCACCGTGTCGTGGATGGTAGTGGCGACCCCGTAACGCGGGCACCGAACCGCGTGATGAGGCACCGTCATGTCGTCAATCGCCTGTCCGCAGGAGCACTGACCTGCAAGGGCTAACTGGGGGATAGGGAGACCAAGACGAGAAGATGAAGCCGCCTGCCACAGCGCCTCCGGGATGCGCAGTGGGTCGGCGTACGGCACCGACGTCAACCACGCTCCTGCACCTCCGCCCTGAAGGGAAGTCAAACGGGCAAGGTGCAAGGGAGAGGTGTGACGGGCACGCACGGCCTCCAAGGCATGCGCCTCCAGAAGACGGCTCGCTCCTGCAAAAAGGGAATCGGGGGAGGCAGAAGCGCAAGAGGGCCAGGGGGGAAGGAGAGAGAGAACGTCAGGAGGGAGACCCTCTAGCGCCGTCTGCAGAGCCCGGTCGATCTGCTCTGGCTCACCTGAAGCGAAGCTCTGCCGAAACACCTCGCCACACGCAGGGAGAGAACAGAGAATGGGTGCACACTGCACCCAGGAGCACACGAAACTCACCGGGGCCATGCGCGCCATGCGACGAATGCCGAAACCCCCGAGACGGATGGGGAGGAAGATCTGGTCTAGGGCGGCCTCTCGGACGTCCTCGCGACAAGCCCAGGTCCCTGAAGCTAAAAGCTGCTGAAAAGTCTCTCCCAGGCGTGCGTCCCACCGTGTAAAACTGGAGATCACTGCGGGCGAAGGAGGGACGGTCCTCGACAGGTACTGCGGACGAGTGCTGACACACGCCGAAAGAAGGCGGGCAGCTGTCTGGGGCTGGCGCAACCTCGGAAGCCAAGGTAGCACCCGCCCCATCCTCTCGAGACGATCCGGGAGACTCTGCTCCACGAACGAAACGGTGCCTACCGGTACGCCTGTCACGGTGAGCCCTCGGCGTGCGACCTCGATCCCTAGGCCCGTGAAAGCCTCCAGATCCCTGGACAGAAAGGACTCTGTCTGGTAGACGAGGCACTTGTGCGGCTGGGCTGCAAGGCCCATCTCGCCCAAGCGCCTCACGATCTCGGCAAAATGGTGCAGCACCCTGTCTGGGGGACCTAGCACGTACGTGTCATCGGCGTACGACCAGAGCTGGACATCCCCCTCCGCCAGAACCGGCTCCAAAGCAAGACGCTGTGTCAGAGCGTACAAGAAGGGGCTGAGAGGGTCTCCCTGGCGAGTGCCCCGCTCCGAGTGCATCGTGACCACTCCCGTGCCTGACCTGTAGTGGAGATCCGAGGGCGTCCCGTAGAAGAGGCCGATGAAGGGGATCAGACACTGAAACTCCGGACTGGCCTGCAGCGCCTGAAACATCCTGTCTCGGTGGAAAGAGTTAAAGGCATTCGCCACGTCTAGCTGCAGGACCACCCAGTCTGGGTGGTCAGCCAGAGCGCGGCGGACGCCTCTAACTACGACCTCTGTCCCGCACGTAACCCCCACCCCAAACTGCTGTGATGCCAAGAAGACCCTCGCCATCTGGTCACGTAGCTGGAGACAAACTGCCCGAGAAAGAATGCGGACCAAAACCTCGCCGATGGCAATCGGCCGAACATCCATGTTCGACTTCGCCAGAGCCACGAGGGTGGAGGACGCTAGCAAGGAGCGCGCAGCTGGAGCGCAACGGCCTCGGAGCCACTGCTGGTACACGGCCAGGAGGAAATGGAGACTCTGAGGGAAAGCTAGGAAAGTGTCTCGCAGGTGCTCAGCGACCCAACCGGACGGTCCTCCCGAAGAGCCCCGCGGAGCTGTGAAAATCGCGCGGCGTAAGTGATCCACCGAGAGCACGAGAGGGGACCCCTGGAAGCCAGACAGCCAAGCTGGGGTCGGCCTCTCCGCGTTGGGGTGCTTCGACTGCAGGCGCTGTATCGTCCCCTGTGTATCTGGGGCTGCCTCCGCGGACTCGAGAGCCGCGCACGCCCGTGAGGTCTCATTGCACGCTGCCAGACGAAGGCAACGTGCAATGCGGCGCTCATCTGCTGCAGAGGGATCGGTGGCGGTGCGTGACCGGTGACCTGTGCGGCGAGGAAGGGGTGTGCGACGGCCTAGTGCATCTGAGACTAGCTCAGCCCACTCACCTCGACCAAAGCGAGAGATGCGCGTTGCAATGGCAGCCGTGTGCGAGCGGTCGGGTGGCGTCGCTGGAACAAGGAAAAGAGTCGGCGCTGCAGCGAGGAGGAAGGTAGGGCCAGCAGCCTCCGGGTCCTGGGCAATGCGGACTAGGATCGCACTGAGGACGTCAAGATATCCTCCGCGGACCCTCTCCGGGACACGTCGGAGAGGGCGTGTATGGATACGCTCGGGCGAGAAGTACTCTGTCCAGTCCACCGAGTCGAGCGTCTGCCACTGTGCGTCGGTGAACTGCATCCCGGTCGCACGGGGCTGTGAGAGGGAAGGGATGATCGAGGCGGTATCATGGGCAGCCTGCGCCCTGCGAGCCGCGTCCGCAGGATGGCAGAAGGGAATGTGGTGCTGGAGCGCGCGTCGGTTCGCGAGAGAGCTCCTGCAGGTGGGGCAACTCACGACCTGGTCGGGTGATGTCGCCGTGTCGGCGGGGTCAATCGGGGCCGTGGCGTCGGAACTGGCTGTAGAGGGGACCCCGTGGGCGGCCTGAGCTCCGACAGGATCGCCTGGGATGAGGGGAGGAGACGACTCACCAGCCCCGCGCGGGGGGGGTGTCAGCGAAGATAGAGGTGGTGTCGCACAGGATAGGGCCGGGCCTCGTGCCGGCACCGGTGTTGAAGCTGGGGAGGGGGGACGTGGAGGTGAGCCTGAAGTGTGTGCCGTGGTGTGCTCCTGCCCCTCGGCGGGGTGCGGTTCAAGTGACGGCTCTGCTACCCCAGGCGGAGGGGTCTCGGTAGGGGCGGATGCCTCATCCCTACTGCTGGTGACCTCCTGCGCCACGGGCTGAACGGGGGGAGGCGCCACCCCGTCTAGGTGCGAGTGACACGGCCTCAGACCCCGGTCCGTCTCCATTGGGGTCGGGAGTGACGCGCCTGGCTGAGTGGCGGGGGGGATAAAAGAAGGGACAGACCGGGTGACCTCCGCATACGTCCGGGTCCGGTCCTGTGGGACTGGAAGGGTGGGGGCAGCCGGAGAGCTGCTCAGGCGGTGTATCGCCAGCAAATCTGAAATGCCAGCCCTCACCTCCTCTGGGGTCTCGAAGACCTGCCTGCCTGTAGGTGAGAGTAGGAGGGCTGGCAGGGTAGAGGGTGGAGTGGGGCGTGCTGGCTGAGCGGAGCTCGGGTGTGGACCCTGCCCTAGAAGGCCCCCTTGGCCCTCCCCAATCACCATGGGTTGCGGTAGGGGGTCGTCGACATGGAAGGGGTGGGAGGGATGGGAGGGGGAGTCGGTGGCGTCTGCCATGGGCGCATCCCTCAACCCGACGGCCCCCCTCCCAGTAGCGATCGCGGCCGCCGCCACCTGGGAGGGGGACACAGCACGGGAGGGGCAGAATGGGGGTGAGTGGGCTGGTCCGCTCCCATGGCCCTGTGGAGGTGCAGGAGCGGGGCGGGAGTGTAGGTTTGGTGGACGGGCTGTAGAGGTAGGGCCTGGTAATTGTTCAACGGGATGTGAGGTGGGGAGGGGCTCTTGGTGGGGGAGGGAGGGAGGGGGGAGTACGTGGGCTGACCCTCTGCCTCCTCTGCCCCTGTTCTTCCGCCGGCGGCCAACCTGGTTGTCCGCGCCTGTTTGTGAAGGAAGGGGGGGCTGTGGGGCCAAAGGGGTGGGTGGAGGGAGGATGGGTGGTTCGCCAGGCAGGGGGTGCTCTGTGTGCATCCCCACTCTCCTCGAAACATCCCCCTCCGTGGGAACAGATCGGGCAAGCTGTGTGTGGGGGGTGATGGCTGCCCAACGGGGCCACTCGTGGGGAACCCGGCCGGGAGAGGGGGTTGGAGGTGGGGGTCGAGGGGCTGGGCCAGTGTGGAGGTTAGAGCGAGGTACAAACGGTGGGGGGAGAGAGATTTGTGTGGGCTCTGTGGTGGCCTCTCCTGTGGGCCCCTCTACCCGGGTGCCGCCGCTCCCATGAGCCTGGGGCGCAAGCCCTTGCGGGTGGGTCTCGGCTGCCTGGGGGGGGTGGTGTGGGGAGGGCAGCCTGTTGGGTGGGCGTGTTGGGGCTGTGCGGCGACTCGGGTGGTTTGGGTGCCTGTAGCGTGTGGGAGAGGGATTTGGCCGCAGAGATGCTTCAACCTCCGAGATGTGTGTACTACCGGGTGGGGGGGGGCCTGGTGGAGGAGGGGGTAGTGGGCCGGTAAGGGGTGGCTGGGTGTTGGTAGGAGTCGGGGAGCATGGCTCCTCTAGGAAGACCAGAGCCCTGGCTGCTCCACGTGGTGCTCTAAGGAGCCCCTGAGGGTGGGGGCAGAGGTGTGCTGCCCTTGGGGGTGAAGGAAGGAGTGAGGGAAGGGGCGGGGAGGGGTGAGAGGTGAGAGAAGGGGTGCCCTCGGGTGACTCTGCTCTTGTCGCACCCGCGTGCTCTCCCGGTGGACCGCCTGCAACCGTGGGGTCAGGCGTTGGGGACGGAGAGGGGGGCTGGCCATGGAGCAGCGTGGGGGTCGGGGAGCACGGCTCCGCCAAGAAGGCCAGGGCCTTGGCTGCCCCCCTGGACACTACCGGGACCTGAGGGTGGGGGTGGGGAAGTGGTGCTCCTGGGGGCTGGTGGGCTGGAGGACGGGAGGTGAGGATGGGGGCTCCCTCGCGCGGCTCTGTCCTCAAGGTCTCCCCCAGCCCCTCCATCGGTCCTTCTGCTAGCATGGGGACGGGCATGGGGGGTAGAGGGGGAACCTCGACGTGAGGCTGCAGGGGGGCCGGGTCGGCCTCACCGTCAAGCGTGAGGTATTGGGCCAGTGGCCCGTCAATGTGCATCACATCCTCTCCCTCATCCTCCTCTATCGCTATCACATCCCCCTCTTCAGTGCCCACCCCGGTCGGGACCACCCTCCCCTCTCCTTCCCCTGTTGCCCCTATGTCCCCCAAGCCCACCCCGCCTGCTGCCGCTTTACTGCTAGCCCCTTTTGCAGTCTCTGCCGGCCCTGCCGGCCCTGCTGTGTGTTTCCCCGAGTTTGCTGCGGCCCCTGCCGCCCCTACTGGCCGTGCTATGGCCCTCCCTGCTGCTTCAGCTGCAGCCTCACCTTCTGCCTTTGAGGCCCCTGCCGTACCCTCTCTTGCTACAGCCGGGGCGGCACTCTCCCTCGCACCAGTCCCCGTTACCCCCTTCCCCGCTGCACCCGTAGCACCTCCCCCTATACCAGCCCCCGCTGTGGCCTCTGTCGCTCCTGCTGCAGTCCTTGCAGCCTCGACTGCTGCAGTCTGTAAAACCTCGCCTACCGTAATCTGCTCAGCCTCACCAGCCGCGATCCCTGTAGCCTCACGTGCTGCAGTCCCTGCAGCCTCACGTGCTGCAGTCCCTGCAGCCTCACCCGCTGCAGTCCCTGCGGCCTCACCTGCTGCAGTCTGTGCAGCCTCACCTGCTAGAATCTGCTCAACCTCACATGCTGCGGCCTCTGCAGCCTCACCTGCTGCGGCTATTTCAGCCTCACCTGCTGCGCTCCCTGCGGCCTCACCTGCCATGGTCCCGCCTGCAGCCTCATCCGCTGTGGTCCCTGCCGCCTCACCTGCTGCAGTCCCTGCGGCCTCACCTGTTGCAGTCCATGCGACCTCACCAGCTGTAGACTGTGCAGCCTCACCTGCTAGAGTCTGCCCAACCTTACATGATGCAGCCCTCGCAGCCTCACCTGCTGCGTCCGCCGCAGCCTCACCTGCTGTGGCCCCTGCAGTCCCGCCTGCTGCGCTCCCTGCAGCCTCGCCTGCTGCGCTCCCTGCAGCCTCGCTTGCTGCGCTCCCTGCGGCCTCACCTGCTGCGCTCTCTGCAGCCTCACCTGCTGCGCCCCCTACAGCCTCACCTGCTGCGCTCCCCGCAGCCTCACCTACTGCGCTCCCTGCGGCCTCACCTGCCATGGTCCCTCCTGCAGCCTCACCCGTTGTGATCCCTGCAGCCACACCTGCTGTGGTCTGTGCGGCCTCACCTGGTGCGGTCCCTATAGCCTCCTCTGCTGCGGTTCCCCCAGCCGACGCAGCAGCAGGTTCCGTGGCCCCTACTCCTGCAAAACCTGTCTCCATGGCCTCTGCCCTTTGCCTGGCCAGAGTCACGGTCCCTGCCGCCCCTTCCCGTGCAGCCCCTGCCGCCCTTTCCCGTGCAGCCGCTGCTGCCCCTTCCCTTGCAGCCTCTGCTGCCCTTTCCTCTGCAGCCTCTGCTGCCCCTTCCCCCACAACCCCCATTGCCCCTTCCCGTGCAGCCTTTGCTGCCCCATCCTCTGTAGCCTCTGCTGCTCCTTCACACACAAACTCACTTACCCCTTCCCGTGCAGTGTCAGCTGCAAGTTCCCCCCTGGCTCTGCCCTCTCCCGCTTCTATGTGCTTGGGGGTGCGGGTAGGATTAAGTGTTTTCACAAGTAATCTGGTTTGCGAATGGGAGGTAGCGAGTGAGTTGGAGGATCTCTCTACTGAGCATGCATGGGTGCCGCCCCCGCTGTCACCTGAAGGGGGGGTAGACTGGGATGGGGCAGCGGGGGTAGGGCGCGGTTTTGAGCGTGCTGGCTCCTCCTCGTGTATTTCCTCCAGTGGGGCTTGGCGTTCCTCTGTTCCATCCTCTTCAAAGGTACGCTTCTGGCCCCTAGGGTCAGATTGTGTGAGTGTTTTCGCTTGGTCAGGTGTGTGTTGTTTCTTCCTGACTGTTGAAGTGGGGGGAGTGGGAGAGTAGGGGGTGGCTCGGCTGCGGGACCTCCCAGATCGCCGAGGGGCTCCCGGGCCTGCCTTTCCCCCACTCGCGGGGTGCTGGGGCATTGTTACAGAGGCAGCATGCCTGGCGGTGGCGGTGTGAGTTGCTGGGGTTGGCTCAAGAGGGCGTCAAAGGGGGAAGGAACTCCCTGGCAGAGGCCGGGGTGCGGGGGGTTAGCTTGGGGAAAGGGGAAAAGGGTGGGGAAAGCGGTGCGCAGTGGGTGGAAGAGAGGGTAGAGGGGGCCTGACAGTTGGAGGGGATTGGGGCCCAAGGGGGGGGCGGGCTGGGGGCCGATTGAGAGGGGAAGTGTTGGCGGGCTGTAGTGGAGGTGGGGGGGCGGGGGTGGTGTAGCGGTGGGTGAGCAGGGTGTGGGGACAGGTGGTGGGCCAGAGGTGGGGAGGGCAGGGCAGAATTCCACGGGAGGTGGGGGTGGGCAGGTGGAGCCAGGTGGGAAAGGAAGGGTGGGGAACAGAGAGGAAGGGGCAAAGGGTAGTGGGTAGTCGAGTTGGCGTGAGCCTGGTAGCGGGTAATGAGAAGGTTGGGAGGCGGGGGGTGAGAACGTGGGAGGGCAGAGAGGGCACCGAAAGGAGGTGCTGTGGTAAATGCAGGATAGGATGCGGGGCCGGGAAACAGGGGACAGAGGGAATTGGGGAATCGATGAAGGGTGATAGCTGCGGATGGGCGAGCCCCAGGGGGGAGGAAATATGGAGGGTGTTGGAGAAGGGGGAGACTGGGGGGGGTTGAGGTAGGGTGTTGGAGGGCACAAGGGGCAGGAACAGGGGGTGCAAAAGTTGGCTGGGGGAGGGAGAGGCGGTCTGGTGCCGCGGAAAGGCGGAGGGAGGTTGGGGACGGCACAGCCCAGGGAGCAAAAGCAAGGGGTGTAGACCTTGGCTGGGGGTAGGAACGGCGGTGTGGAGTTAGGGAGAGGTAGAGGGAGGCTGGGGTAGGTGGCTGGATTGCGCAGGGAGCAGGGGCAGGGGGTGTAGAGATTGGATGGGGGTGGGAAAGGCGGCGTGGTGCCAGGTGGCGGCAGTTGGGTCACCGAAGGGCCTGGCAGGGCGGGATGCAGAGGTGCAGCCCACGCTGGATGCGGAAGTAGCTGGGGGGGAAAGGGAGGCTGGAGGGGGAAGTACGGCTCGTAGAGGTGTGGGGGGCAGAGTGGGAGTGGGGAAAGCAGGAAGGGGGGTGGAGG
This sequence comes from Closterium sp. NIES-65, assembly GCA_948144175.1. Taxonomy (NCBI): domain Eukaryota; kingdom Viridiplantae; phylum Streptophyta; class Zygnematophyceae; order Desmidiales; family Closteriaceae; genus Closterium; species Closterium sp. NIES-65. The sequence continues at coordinate 11,386 of CANXME010001371.1, read as the reverse complement.
GACGTTGTGGACAGGGGAGTGGGGGAACATGCGGGTGATGATAGGGAGAAGCCGGGGGGGGGGGAGAAGGGGGAGGTGGTATGAAGTGGGCAAGGGTGACGCACGGGCAGAGCGCGGCGGTACTAAGGGCAGGGAGACGGGAGGCTGGGGGGAGAAAGGCCTGCTTGGGGGCGTGGTGGGGGATAAGGGGAGAGGGGCGGTAATGCTGGTGGGCAAAAGGGGAGGGTGTGGTGTAGTATGATGAAACAGAATGGGGGGGTGGCGGACTGGGTGGGGCCCTGGAGGGTTGGGAGAACAAGGTGTAAGCTGCCTTTCTGATTTTTCCTGGTTTTTTCGGATTTATATGAATTTCTTTTTCTTTTCTTTTTTCCTTGAAGTTGTTTCCTCTTATTTCCTACGGTTTCCAGAAACAGGGCGGCCTCTGCTAGCTAAGCGCCGTTAGGGAAAGAGGTTAGGTGGCGGGGTGGCTAAAGCGCGCGTGTGAGGGGGAAAGGGGCGGTGTGAGCAGGGAGGTGACTATGTGGGTGGCGACGGGGTAAAATTACGACGTGTGGGTGGCATGCACGAGTGCGCGACGAGGCACGGCAGGGTGGGAGTGAGCAAAAGGGGAGTGGGGCGGCTTGTGTGCCAAACGTGGGCGGCTAAAACGCTCTAGGCAGAAAACGCGCTTCGGGAGGCGCGCAAGGGGAGGGCTGCTTAATCGCTACGAACGTAGCAATTTCGCCTCCCTCCGCGCTGCCTTTCCCTGGCGGTAAGCGCCCCGTGCGCGGTTCCGTCTACGTCGCGGCTAGATTGAACAGGCGGGGAAAACGAGTGCATGACTAAACATGATAGGCGACGAGAAAGCGTGCTTGGAAACGCGCGGCTCTTCGAATTAGGGTTACGATAAAGAAGGGCGCACCGAAAGGGAAGGAAGAGTGCTAACTACGGGCGGAAGCTAAGCTCAGTGACTTCGAGAGAGGGAAACCGCGGGAAAAAACTCGGTAGCAGCTAATCGCTTCGAATAGAAAAGAGCAGTACTGGGCTGGGTGACCTCCCGGGAAGTCCTCGTGTTGTACCCATTTATGCCCCTTGCTCGGCACGTGCCGGGGGAGGGGCAAGCGGGAAAAAGAAAGGACGATTTCAGCGCGTCCGATTTTTTTATTTTCGTTTCTTTGCCCGAACAACGACCCAGCGGGGTGGGGGGCCCCCGGGGAGGCTTGCCCGTGCGAAGAAACGCCCCGTGCGCACCACCGTTGGGCGGTTGGAAGCCGCGCACGGTCGCGGGGGTGGAGAGCGGAAACGGGCAGCCGGGGGAGGGTGGGGGCGGTTGGATGGGACTGGGGTGTACGGGGGGCAGGGGAGTTGAGGGGGCAAGGGGAGGGGCAGCAACGGGCAGGGGCTGGGCCAGCTGAGGGCACGGAAAAGGGGCGGGCAGAGGGTGAGCAGAGGGGCGAGCGATGCAAGGGAGGCACCATAGGGGGGGAAACCAGTTGCACGGAGGTGGGAGGTGAGGGGCGTGCGAGGGGGTGGGAAAGGGGCAGGGAGGGGCAGAATGGGAGGATGTGGGTGGGGGGTGGGGGAGGGGAGTGTGCGTGTGTGTGTGTGAGAAAGAGAGAGAGGGAAAGGGAGGGGGGGAGAGAAGGGTGGGAGGGGGGCTGGTGGTGGGGATGGGCTGATGGTGGTAAGAGGGCAGCAGGGATGGGGAGAAGGGAGCGTAACGAGGGGAGAGCAAAGGGCAGGGGGGGAGGAAGGGAGGGGCAGGGAGGGAAGAGGCTGAACGTACAAAGGGGGGGAAACGAGGGGCATGGATGGTAGGAAACAAGGGCAGGGGTGCGGGAAATCAAGGGCAGGGAGGGGAGAAGCAATGGGTGAGGGGAAAACAAGGGAGGGGCAGAGGGGGTGGGCAGGGAGGGAAGAAACGTGGGGCAGGGAGGGGAGAAGCCAAAGACAGGGGCATGGGCAGGCGGGGGCAGGGAGGGAGCAGAGGAGAGGCACGGAGAAAGAAAGGGAGGCGCGGGGAGGGGAGAAACCGGGCGTGGGGGGGCGGAAAACGAGGGGCAGGGCGGGGAGGAGGGAGGGGCAGGGAGGGGAGAAGCTGAGCACACAGAGGGGGGAAAGGTGGGGCAGGGAGGTAGGAAGCCAAGGGCAAGGGTGGGAGAGTGGGGGGGCAGGGAGAGGGGGGAGGTGGGGGGCGGAGAAAGGCGGCGAGGGGCAGGGAGGGGAGAAACCAAGCATAGGGGGGCGAGATACGAGGGGCAGGGTGCGGATTGAGGAGGGGCAGGGAGTGGAGTGGGTCGGCGAGGGGAAGGAAGAGGCGTGCAGCAGAGGAGGGGAGGGGGGAGGAGAAGGTAAACGAGGGGAGCGCACGGGCGGGGAGGAGCGAATGGCGGGCGGTGGGAAACGGCGAGGGGGGCAGGGAGGGTCAAAAGAGGCGGCAAGGGAGCGGGCACGCGGAGGGTAGGGGCGGGGGGAGCGGATGGCATGAGGGGGCAGGGGGTGTGACTGTGAAGGGGGGACCCGGGCAAGGGGTGTGTACCGGTCGGGGCACGGGGTTGACGTGGTACGATCATACCTCGGCTACTACGCCGGATCCCATCAGAACTCCGAAGCTAAGCGCCGGTGGGCGAGAGCAGTTATTCATTAATAAGGGAAGAGCAAATACAAGCCGAATATAATGGTTTTTCCAAGACTAGGAAATTTCGACATAGCCTAAGCGCTATGAGGACGATTTATATATTTTGTAGGAAAAGGGGGAAAGAAAGGAAAGGAAGGAAAGATGAAGGAGTAAGAAGAAGTGGTAGGGAAAGGAAGAGGGTGGTAGGAAGAGAAGGGAAGGATAGAAGAAGGGAACAGAAAGAGGGAGGTGGGAAGAGAAGAGGAGAGAGAGAGAGAGACTAAGGAGAAGGAAGCACCAAAGGACCAAACACGGCAGCAACCCGCACGACCGCACGGGCACAGCGTTTCAAGCACAGCCACTATTGTTTTTTACACATATGCATCATATATATACTGCATATCAGCCACACTCTCGAAGCACCCTGTGACGTGGTGCCAAGTTCCCTGCCCCGCACCCAGTGGGACTGGTGCGGGCATCCACCCGTCGTCGGACCTCCCTAACTGCCGCACCGCATGCTGGATCATGCATTGAGCCTGCGCGCGCTGCAGTGCAACGGAGAGGCGTGTAGTGAGTCCTGCCTCAAATATCCGTGCCGATCCGTCATCCCCCCCACCTCTATCCCTCCTCCGCTGTGCTATCCTCTTTGCGCAGAGCCCCAGAAACTGACGCAGCGGCTCACTCAGAAGGCCAAAGGTCTCCGCCACGCACGCGTAAAAGTGTGGTGCCGGCTGCAGCCCCTCTAAGTGCGGCCCCCAGTGACGCAGCTTCTCCTGCACCCGCCTAGCTGCTGCCACTCCAATCTGTGTGGGGGTCGCCCGTCTCAGCTGCACGTTCCCCTCCCGCTGTGGATCCGCTATGGAGACATCCACAAGAACCATCAGACCCTGGCCAACGTCGCGGCAGGTGAGGTCTGGAATGCGGGAGGCGGTGCCTACACGGCCTGTGCGTCCGACTGGTCCCTGCTGTTGCGCTGGCTGCTGCCCTGTCTGGTCCCTTGGTGCCCCCTCTCCGATCGTCTCTCTCCCCCTCTCCTCTCCTCCATCCACCTGTCCTCTCCCCTCCCCCTCCCTACCCTCCCCCAAACCTCCCGACCCCCCTGCTCCATCCCCTGCTGCCTCTCTCACTCCCTGGCCCTCCCCTCCCAATCCCGCTGCCCCTCCTGTACCTCCGTCCGCTCTCTGCTGCTCCCGCCCCTGCCCCGCCCCCGAGGCCGAACCTGGAGGCGCGGCGCCCTGGGCCCGCGGCCTCCACTGGCTCTCCTGCTGCTGCCTGTGCCGTCCCCCCTCCCCGTCCTGGCCCGTCTGCTCCCCCTGCCGTCCCCTCTGCCCACCTGTCCCTCGCTCCACCTGACCCCGCAGCTGGTGCCGTCCCCACTGTCCCCCGCCACCCGGCTGTCCCGCCTCGCCTCTCCGCTCCCCCGGTCCCTCAGCCCGTGTCCCCTCTCCCACCACTGGCTGTCCCAGTAGTCTCGCTCGAGCCGCCTCCAACTGTGTGAACAGCGTAGAGTCCTCCACCTTTACCGCGAAGCCCGCCTCGACCGCAAAGTCTCGAAGCATGTACTTCACCGTGTCGTGGATGGTAGTGGCGACCCCGTAACGCGGGCACCGAACCGCGTGATGAGGCACCGTCATGTCGTCAATCGCCTGTCCGCAGGAGCACTGACCTGCAAGGGCTAACTGGGGGATAGGGAGACCAAGACGAGAAGATGAAGCCGCCTGCCACAGCGCCTCCGGGATGCGCAGTGGGTCGGCGTACGGCACCGACGTCAACCACGCTCCTGCACCTCCGCCCTGAAGGGAAGTCAAACGGGCAAGGTGCAAGGGAGAGGTGTGACGGGCACGCACGGCCTCCAAGGCATGCGCCTCCAGAAGACGGCTCGCTCCTGCAAAAAGGGAATCGGGGGAGGCAGAAGCGCAAGAGGGCCAGGGGGGAAGGAGAGAGAGAACGTCAGGAGGGAGACCCTCTAGCGCCGTCTGCAGAGCCCGGTCGATCTGCTCTGGCTCACCTGAAGCGAAGCTCTGCCGAAACACCTCGCCACACGCAGGGAGAGAACAGAGAATGGGTGCACACTGCACCCAGGAGCACACGAAACTCACCGGGGCCATGCGCGCCATGCGACGAATGCCGAAACCCCCGAGACGGATGGGGAGGAAGATCTGGTCTAGGGCGGCCTCTCGGACGTCCTCGCGACAAGCCCAGGTCCCTGAAGCTAAAAGCTGCTGAAAAGTCTCTCCCAGGCGTGCGTCCCACCGTGTAAAACTGGAGATCACTGCGGGCGAAGGAGGGACGGTCCTCGACAGGTACTGCGGACGAGTGCTGACACACGCCGAAAGAAGGCGGGCAGCTGTCTGGGGCTGGCGCAACCTCGGAAGCCAAGGTAGCACCCGCCCCATCCTCTCGAGACGATCCGGGAGACTCTGCTCCACGAACGAAACGGTGCCTACCGGTACGCCTGTCACGGTGAGCCCTCGGCGTGCGACCTCGATCCCTAGGCCCGTGAAAGCCTCCAGATCCCTGGACAGAAAGGACTCTGTCTGGTAGACGAGGCACTTGTGCGGCTGGGCTGCAAGGCCCATCTCGCCCAAGCGCCTCACGATCTCGGCAAAATGGTGCAGCACCCTGTCTGGGGGACCTAGCACGTACGTGTCATCGGCGTACGACCAGAGCTGGACATCCCCCTCCGCCAGAACCGGCTCCAAAGCAAGACGCTGTGTCAGAGCGTACAAGAAGGGGCTGAGAGGGTCTCCCTGGCGAGTGCCCCGCTCCGAGTGCATCGTGACCACTCCCGTGCCTGACCTGTAGTGGAGATCCGAGGGCGTCCCGTAGAAGAGGCCGATGAAGGGGATCAGACACTGAAACTCCGGACTGGCCTGCAGCGCCTGAAACATCCTGTCTCGGTGGAAAGAGTTAAAGGCATTCGCCACGTCTAGCTGCAGGACCACCCAGTCTGGGTGGTCAGCCAGAGCGCGGCGGACGCCTCTAACTACGACCTCTGTCCCGCACGTAACCCCCACCCCAAACTGCTGTGATGCCAAGAAGACCCTCGCCATCTGGTCACGTAGCTGGAGACAAACTGCCCGAGAAAGAATGCGGACCAAAACCTCGCCGATGGCAATCGGCCGAACATCCATGTTCGACTTCGCCAGAGCCACGAGGGTGGAGGACGCTAGCAAGGAGCGCGCAGCTGGAGCGCAACGGCCTCGGAGCCACTGCTGGTACACGGCCAGGAGGAAATGGAGACTCTGAGGGAAAGCTAGGAAAGTGTCTCGCAGGTGCTCAGCGACCCAACCGGACGGTCCTCCCGAAGAGCCCCGCGGAGCTGTGAAAATCGCGCGGCGTAAGTGATCCACCGAGAGCACGAGAGGGGACCCCTGGAAGCCAGACAGCCAAGCTGGGGTCGGCCTCTCCGCGTTGGGGTGCTTCGACTGCAGGCGCTGTATCGTCCCCTGTGTATCTGGGGCTGCCTCCGCGGACTCGAGAGCCGCGCACGCCCGTGAGGTCTCATTGCACGCTGCCAGACGAAGGCAACGTGCAATGCGGCGCTCATCTGCTGCAGAGGGATCGGTGGCGGTGCGTGACCGGTGACCTGTGCGGCGAGGAAGGGGTGTGCGACGGCCTAGTGCATCTGAGACTAGCTCAGCCCACTCACCTCGACCAAAGCGAGAGATGCGCGTTGCAATGGCAGCCTCCCGTGGGCGAGAGCAGTACTGGGCTGGGTGACCTCCCGGGAAGTCCTCGTGTTGTACCCATTTATGCCCCTTGCTCGGCACGTGCCGGGGGAGGGGCAAGCGGGAAAAAGAAAGGACGATTTCAGCGCGTCCGATTTTTTCATTTTCGTTTTTTTGCCCGAACAACGACCCAGCGGGGTGGGGGGCCCCCGGGGAGGCTTGCCCGTGCGAAGAAACGCCCCGTGCGCACCACCGTTGGGCGGTTGGAAGCCGCACACGGTCGCGGGGGTGGAGAGCGGAAACGGGCAGCCGGGGGAGGGTGGGGGCGGTTGGATGGGACTGGGGTGTACGGGGGGCAGGGGAGTTGAGGGGGCAAGGGGAGGGGCAGCAACGGGCAGGGGCTGGGCCAGCTGAGGGCACGGAAAAGGGGCGGGCAGAGGGTGAGCAGAGGGGCGAGCGATGCAAGGGAGGCACCATAGGGGGGGGAAACCAGTTGCACGGAGGTGGGAGGTGAGGGGCGTGCGAGGGGGTGGGAAAGGGGCAGGGAGGGGCAGAATGGGAGGATGTGGGTGGGGGGTGGGGGAGGGGAGTGTGCGTGTGTGTGTGTGAGAAAGAGAGAGAGGGAAAGGGAGGGGGGGAGAGAAGGGTGGGAGGGGGGCTGGTGGTGGGGATGGGCTGATGGTGGTAAGAGGGCAGCAGGGATGGGGAGAAGGGAGCGTAACGAGGGGAGAGCAAAGGGCAGGGGGGGAGGAAGGGAGGGGCAGGGAGGGAAGAGGCTGAACGTACAAAGGGGGGGAAACGAGGGGCATGGATGGTAGGAAACAAGGGCAGGGGTGCGGGAAATCAAGGGCAGGGAGGGGAGAAGCAATGGGTGAGGGGAAAACAAGGGAGGGGCAGAGGGGGTGGGCAGGGAGGGAAGAAACGTGGGGCAGGGAGGGGAGAAGCCAAAGACAGGGGCATGGGCAGGCGGGGGCAGGGAGGGAGCAGAGGAGAGGCACGGAGAAAGAAAGGGAGGCGCGGGGAGGGGAGAAACCGGGCGTGGGGGGGCGGAAAACGAGGGGCAGGGCGGGGAGGAGGGAGGGGCAGGGAGGGGAGAAGCTGAGCACACAGAGGGGGGAAAGGTGGGGCAGGGAGGTAGGAAGCCAAGGGCAAGGGTGGGAGAGTGGGGGGGGCAGGGAGAGGGGGGAGGTGGGGGGCGGAGAAAGGCGGCGAGGGGCAGGGAGGGGAGAAACCAAGCATAGGGGGGCGAGATACGAGGGGCAGGGTGCGGATTGAGGAGGGGCAGGGAGTGGAGTGGGTCGGCGAGGGGAAGGAAGAGGCGTGCAGCAGAGGAGGGGAGGGGGGAGGAGAAGGTAAACGAGGGGAGCGCACGGGCGGGGAGGAGCGAATGGCGGGCGGTGGGAAACGGCGAGGGGGGCAGGGAGGGTCAAAAGAGGCGGCAAGGGAGCGGGCACGCGGAGGGTAGGGGCGGGGGGAGCGGATGGCATGAGGGGGCAGGGGGTGTGACTGTGAAGGGGGGACCCGGGCAAGGGGTGTGTACCGGTCGGGGCACGGGGTTGACGTGGTACGATCATACCTCGGCTACTACGCCGGATCCCATCAGAACTCCGAAGCTAAGCGCCGGTGGGCGAGAGCAGTTATTCATTAATAAGGGAAGAGCATATACAAGCCGAATATAATGGTTTTTCCAAGACAAGGAAATTTCGACATAGCCTAAGCGCTATGAGGACGATATATATATTTTGTAGGAAAAGGGGGAAAGAAAGGAAAGGAAGGAAAGATGAAGGAGTAAGAAGAAGTGGTAGGGAAAGGAAGAGGGTGGTAGGAAGAGAAGGGAAGGATAGAAGAAGGGAACAGAAAGAGGGAGGTGGGAAGAGAAGAGGAGAGAGAGAGAGAGACTAAGGAGGAGGAAGCACCAAAGGACCAAACACGGCAGCAACCCGCACGACCGCACGGGCACAGCGTTTCAAGCACAGCCACTATTGTTTTTTACACATATGCATCATATATATACTGCATATCAGCCACACTCTCGAAGCACCCTGTGACGTGGTGCCAAGTTCCCTGCCCCGCACCCAGTGGGACTGGTGCGGGCATCCACCCGTCGTCGGACCTCCCTAACTGCCGCACCGCATGCTGGATCATGCATTGAGCCTGCGCGCGCTGCAGTGCAACGGAGAGGCGTGTAGTGAGTCCTGCCTCAAATATCCGTGCCGATCCGTCATCCCCCCCACCTCTATCCCTCCTCCGCTGTGCTATCCTCTTTGCGCAGAGCCCCAGAAACTGACGCAGCGGCTCACTCAGAAGGCCAAAGGTCTCCGCCACGCACGCGTAAAAGTGTGGTGCCGGCTGCAGCCCCTCTAAGTGCGGCCCCCAGTGACGCAGCTTCTCCTGCACCCGCCTAGCTGCTGCCACTCCAATCTGTGTGGGGGTCGCCCGTCTCAGCTGCACGTTCCCCTCCCGCTGTGGATCCGCTATGGAGACATCCACAAGAACCATCAGACCCTGGCCAACGTCGCGGCAGGTGGGGTCTGGAATGCGGGAGGCGGTGCCTACACGGCCTGTGCGTCCGACTGGTCCCTGCTGTTGCGCTGGCTGCTGCCCTGTCTGGTCCCTTGGTGCCCCCTCTCCGATCGTCTCTCTGCCCCCTCTCCTCTCCTCCATCCACCTGTCCTCTCCCCTCCCCCTCTCTACCCTCCCCCAAACCTCCCGACCCCCCTGCTCCATCCCCTGCTGCCTCTCTCACTCCCTGGCCCTCCCCTCCCAATCCCGCTGCCCCTCCTGTACCTCCGTCCGCTCTCTGCTGCTCCCGCCCCTGCCCCGCCCCCAAGGCCGAACCTGGAGGCGCGGCGCCCTGGGCCCGCGGCCTCCACTGGCTCTCCTGCTGCTGCCTGTGCCGTCCCCCCTCCCTGTCCTGGCCTGTCTGCTCCCCCTGCCGTCCCCTCTGCCCACCTGTCCCTCGCTCCACCTGACCCCGCAGCTGGTGCCGTCCCCACTGTCCCCCGCCACCCGGCTGTCCCGCCACGCCTCTCCGCTCCCCCGGTCCCTCAGCCCGTGTCCCCTCTCCCACCACTGGCTGTCCCAGTAGTCTCGCTCGAGCCGCCTCCAACTGTGTGAACAGCGTAGAGCAGTACTGGGCTGGGTGACCTCCCGGGAAGTCCTCGTGTTGTACCCATTTATGCCCCTTGCTCGGCACGTGCCGGGGGAGGGGCAAGCGGGAAAAAGAAAGGACGATTTCAGCGCGTCCGATTTTTTCATTTTCGTTTTTTTGCCCGAACAACGACCCAGCGGGGTGGGGGGCCCCCGGGGAGGCTTGCCCGTGCGAAGAAACGCCCCGTGCGCACCACCGTTGGGCGGTTGGAAGCCGCACATGGTCGCGGGGGGTGGAGAGCGGAAACGGGCAGCCGGGGGAGGGTGGGGGCGGTTGGATGGGACTGGGGTGTACGGGGGGCAGGGGAGTTGAGGGGGCAAGGGGAGGGGCAGCAACGGGCAGGGGCTGGGCCAGCTGAGGGCACGGAAAAGGGGCGGGCAGAGGGTGAGCAGAGGGGCGAGCGATGCAAGGGAGGCACCATAGGGGGGGGAAACCAGTTGCACGGAGGTGGGAGGTGAGGGGCGTGCGAGGGGGTGGGAAAGGGGCAGGGAGGGGCAGAATGGGAGGATGTGGGTGGGGGGTGGGGGAGGGGAGTGTGCGTGTGTGTGTGTGAGAAAGAGAGAGAGGGAAAGGGAGGGGGGGAGAGAAGGGTGGGAGGGGGGCTGGTGGTGGGGATGGGCTGATGGTGGTAAGAGGGCAGCAGGGATGGGGAGAAGGGAGCGTAACGAGGGGAGAGCAAAGGGCAGGGGGGGAGGAAGGGAGGGGCAGGGAGGGAAGAGGCTGAACGTACAAAGGGGGGGAAACGAGGGGCATGGATGGTAGGAAACAAGGGCAGGGGTGCGGGAAATCAAGGGCAGGGAGGGGAGAAGCAATGGGTGAGGGGAAAACAAGGGAGGGGCAGAGGGGGTGGGCAGGGAGGGAAGAAACGTGGGGCAGGGAGGGGAGAAGCCAAAGACAGGGGCATGGGCAGGCGGGGGCAGGGAGGGAGCAGAGGAGAGGCACGGAGAAAGAAAGGGAGGCGCGGGGAGGGGAGAAACCGGGCGTGGGGGGGCGGAAAACGAGGGGCAGGGCGGGGAGGAGGGAGGGGCAGGGAGGGGAGAAGCTGAGCACACAGAGGGGGGAAAGGTGGGGCAGGGAGGTAGGAAGCCAAGGGCAAGGGTGGGAGAGTGGGGGGGCAGGGAGAGGGGGGAGGTGGGGGGCGGAGAAAGGCGGCGAGGGGCAGGGAGGGGAGAAACCAAGCATAGGGGGGGCGAGATACGAGGGGCAGGGTGCGGATTGAGGAGGGGCAGGGAGTGGAGTGGGTCGGCGAGGGGAAGGAAGAGGCGTGCAGCAGAGGAGGGGAGGGGGGAGGAGAAGGTAAACGAGGGGAGCGCACGGGCGGGGAGGAGCGAATGGCGGGCGGTGGGAAAACGGCGAGGGGGGCAGGGAGGGTCAAAAGAGGCGGCAAGGGAGCGGGCACGCGGAGGGTAGGGGCGGGGGGAGCGGATGGCATGAGGGGGCAGGGGGTGTGACTGTGAAGGGGGGACCCGGGCAAGGGGTGTGTACCGGTCGGGGCACGGGGTTGACGTGGTACGATCATACCTCGGCGTACTACGCCGGATCCCATCAGAACTCCGAAAGCTAAGCGCTGGTGGGCGAGAGCAGTTATTCATTAATAAGGGAAGAGCAAATACAAGCCGAATATAATGGTTTTTCCAAGACTAGGAAATTTCGACATAGCCTAAGCGCTCTATGAGGACGATTTATATATTTGTAGGAAAAGGGGGAAAGAAAGGAAAGGAAGGAAAGATGAAGGAGTAAGAAGAAGTGGTAGGGAAAGGAAGAGGGTGGTAGGAAGAGAAGGGAAGGCTAGAAGAATAGGAACAAGAAAGAGGGAGGTGGGAAGAGAAGAGGAGAGAGAGAGAGAGACTAAGGAGAAGGAAGCACCAAAGGACCAAACACGGCAGCAACCCGCACGACCCGCACGGGCACAGCGTTTCAAGCACAGCCACTATTGTTTTTTACACATATGCATCATATATATACTGC
>CANXME010001370.1:600000-928295 GCA_948144175.1 Closterium sp. NIES-65 | reverse complement strand
CCCCCCCCCCCCCCCTCCCCCCCATCCCCCATCTACGTCACGTGTGCTTGTGCAAGGCCGTCACAGGACGCACACTCACTAGCTTGCGTGTCATCCCTCATTTCTACCTCTCTCCCATTTCCCTGCCCCCTTCCCAGGATCTACTTCACGTGTGTGTGCAAGGCCTTATAGATACAGAGAAGGATTCCTCTCTACAGATACTATGGCCCCCCCCTCCTCTCCCCTCCCTCCCCCTCCCAGAATCTACTTCACGTGTGTGTGCAAGGCCAAATCGACTCAACAATCCTCTCTCCCTTGCCCCCTTCCCTGTCCGCCCTCCCTCCGTTAACCAGGATCTACTTCGCATGTGTGTGCAAGGCCGTCACAGATGCACGGCACGCAAAGTGGAGGACCGCATCGCCGGCCCGCCCCGCGGCAAGCACTCTGCCCGTCCGCCGTCGTGACTTTTGAGTCGACTCAAAAGTCAAAAGTGGAGGACCGCATTGCCGGCCCGCCTCGCGGCAAGCACTCCGCGCTGACCGCCGCTGCTACTGCTTCTGCTGCTGCTGCCAGCACGGCGGACGCGACCTATGCTGCTGATGATACTGCCGATGCTGCCGATGCGCTGATGCTGCCGCTGATGATGCGTGATGCGCGCCGCTCTTGAGGATGAACGCCCCACCCGCCCCCCCGGCGCATGGAGATGCGCAAGGTGATACGCATGACGACTTCAGGCTTCCACAACCACCCTTCCTCGTTGTGTCTCAAGCGCCGCCGCCGCGCCGACGTCAGAGCAAGCGCCATGGCTGCTCCTTTTCAAGACGCGGGCAGCAGCCTACGCAGCACCGCTTGCTGCCCTCCTGAAACCTCACCCATGTCCCATCTCATCATGCCGCAACTTCGCAGGGCTGAAAGTCCCAAAAACGAGCATCATGGGGTGAACTGTTCTCGACAATCCCTCAATTCATTCCTGAGGTGCAGACCCGCGGCGACAATCCCAAGGAGATCCTGTGCGCACGTCAAAACCACTCACTGACCTTATCCCGTCCTATCGCTCGCTTGGTGACCAAGGAGACTTGCACTGCCCTTGCGCCTGCTGTCCTCTCGCACAGAATCGCCGGCACAGCACAGCGGAGGAACTTTCGGGAGCATGCATGAGCAGATTATGGCACTTAGCAAAGAGACAGAGGAGATAAGCCAGGCTGATGATAAACTGGGCTTCCCAATTGATGGAGTTCTGCTTCTCTGCTGCTGACGGATGAGTTATCGGCCAAAAGAGCTGGAATTTCAGCCTCAGGAGTTGTTAATCAGCCTCAGGAGTTAAGATATCAGCCTGGGCAGTTTGAGGAGTTGAGGTATCGGCCTGGGGAGTTGAGCTACCAGGCTTCAAAGCGGCAGAGGGCAACGCAGGTGAAAGCTGAGCCAGACGTTTCTTTGGAGAGTCCCGGCGCCAGCTGCTGCCAGGATGAGCCGCCCTGGCGTGCCGACAGCTGTGTGTCTGCCCCACACTTCTCAGCCGTGACTGCTCAACGGTCCTCAGCTGCCACCTGTGCTATAGGGAACTTGCAAAGAACATCGTCGTATAGCCACGACGGGCTGCCCTGGCCTGCTGGAAGCTCCATGTCTGCTCCACACTTGCCTGCTGGGCCGCTTTGGTCTGCTGCTGGCAGCGGCGATGCATCGTTCTTCCCTCGGCTGTCGTGCGACGACCTGCGCCACTCAAGGGTGCTGCACTGGAGCAGCCTCGGACTGCCACAGCGCTTCCCAAACCAATGTTCGAACCCAGCAGGTCCGGCAGGCCCGCCAGGCCTGGCAGAACCTGCAGAAAACACCGAACCAGCAGGCCTGGCACCTTCAGCGTTCCTAGCACGCCCAGAAGCGCAAACAGCCGCAGCAACCTCGGCAGTGGCTCTTCCGCAAGACTGGCAGTTTCCAGCAAGTGCCAAGGTTGGCGAGAGCAGCAGCCCTGATGTTGCACTATTGCTGGAGGAGCTGTTGACTCCGGCTGAGTGGAGGTCGTGCTCTCACGGATGGTCCAGAAGCAAGGACCGTTGGATAAGGTATTGGAGCAGCAGATGAACGGTGTGGATGATAGTAGTAGCGCCTGCATGCCCGTGGCTCAAGGCGCTGGCGTGTGCAGCAGCAGCAGTAGCTTTGTTGATGCTCCAGGCGCTGGGGGGGCAGCTCCTGCTGCAAGTATGGATTCTGGCGTTGCTGATAACGCTGCTGGTAGCGCTGTTGGTGGTGCTGGTGGCGTGGTGATGCTGATGCTGCTGCTGTGGCCAACGCTCCAGCTTCAGTGGTTGTAGCAAGCATGGACTCCAACATTGCTGCTGCTGCTGCTGCTGCTGCTGCTGCTGCTGTTAGTGGTGGTGTGTTGCTGCTGCTGTGGCTAATGCAGGAATGGTGCTGCGTGCATTGGATTCATACCGGGACCTCGCCTTTGCGTCTACCACTCAAATCAGGGCGTCGCCCCTGCCAGAACCCCTGCCATTCCCTGCTGCTCCTGCTGCTGCTGCTGCTGCTGCTGCTGCTGCTCAGACCGGCTTCTTCTGCTGCTCCGTCAATGATTGCTCTGATTCGATACTCGCTCAATCTGCACCTGCCGTACCTAAACACTATGGGAGCTACCCCTTTGGATCCTTCAGCCAAGATCAAGACCGAGGTGAGCACCTCCCTTTTTTTTTTTTTGGCACTTTGCCTTGTTACTAGCAACGATTCTCTTCTTGCATTTCTCCATCTTACACCCTGTCCCATCCTGTGCATATATTCGTTGCAGCTTATGCAGCATGAAGAGTTGGCACTGGCCTGGCCAAGCTATCCTGTGCCAACCTACGCTGCGCCGACCTATCCTGCGCCGACCCCTTACTCCCCAAAGAGGTCTACCCTGACCTATCATGCCACCAGCCCAGCGTTGCTTATCGTATCCTTCACCAACCCTGTACACCCCATCGCATAACACCTCCTTCCACCGCACACCATCCCATAACACCCTGTCGCATCTGCATCAAGCTACAGCTCGTCCGGTGCATTCACCTGCAGGACCTGGTGTCAGCAAGATCACTGCTGGAGTCACCTGAAGATTTGGTGTCAGCACGGCCACTGTTACAGTCACCTGCAAAATTGGCTTCAGAACCTCACCCGATACAATCACTTGCAGATCTTGTTTCAGCAAGGCCACTGCTACAGTCACCTGCAGATCTGATTTCGGCAAGATCACCGCTACAGTCACTTGAGGATCTGATGTCAGCAGGACCACCAATACTGTCACCTGCCACTCTGGCTTCAGCAGGACCATCGATACAGTCACCTGTGGATCTTGGTGTTAGCGAGATCACCGATACAGTCACCTGCAAAGCCGCCACGCAGCAACCACCGCTACAGTCTCCTTTCTCGCTTTCACGTGCGGAATTGCTACAGTCTTTTCAACCAGTCACCTGTGATCGATGCACAGGTCCATGGACTTGCTTCTGTGGCAGGCTTGAACTCAGAGCTCCAGGCGTCAAGCCGTCGTTATGTCACCACCAATGGCAGTAGCAGCAGCACCTGCAGCAGCAGCAGCAGCGGCGGCGGCGGCAGGAGCAGCAGCAGCAGCAGAAGGGATGAGCCGAAGTATCTCCCTGCACCTATTCATACCGAGATGCATGTACCAACCTTGGTTGTCGCAGCAACAGGAGCCGTGGAAACAGCAGCACAGCGCCCACTACAGCCAAACCCGCTACAGCCGCACCTGCAGGCCAGAAGCCCAATCATATTTCCTCGGTCATTCTTGCAGCAAGGAGAGGGGTACATCTGGTGGTCAAACAAGCATGGGAGGGATTCACGTTGGCTTGTACGATGGTCAAATGGCCATGTGTGTTGATCAAACAGGCATGTGTGGTGGTCGAGTCGATGGGTATGGGCAGCGTTCAAGTGGGTATGGAGTCTTCTTCGGGACAGCAGGATGGGAACAGGAGCTGTTTCCTTCAGCCGTGGCTGGCAGTCAAGGGGACGGGAAGGGGCTCTCTCAAAACGAGCTCCCTCAAACGGCGCTCTCTCAGAACGAGCCCTGTCAGGAGGAGCTCTTCCAAAACGAGGCTTTTCAAGATGAGCTCACAACAAACTATGACAAATTACTTGAGTCGATGTCTTTTCATGGCAACGACATATCTGAGTGGCCTATGGCACAGCAGCTAGATGAACTTCTGCTAGACAATGCAACTTTCACAAGCTTGAGTTAGTGTGGTGACAGGATGTGTAGGCATGGCGTGTATTCCATTTGTTTCCAATGTATTAGTTTATTCAGAGTCAACTGTAGTACCCATTGACTAGTGTACCGTATATGGTGCAGTGATGTCGCCATTGCAATAACAGAAAGGAACACACCATACAGCTGTGTGTGAGCCAACAAAGAAGAAATAAAAAGGGGGGAGCGAGATTGGGTAGTAGGCTAGGCTTATTGCGATTCTGTCTATAGGCCTTGTTACTTGATTCAGTTTTGACCGTTCGGAAGGCTGACCGTCAGAAAACACAATACACGGTATTCGAATCCGGAGTGCAAAATGCAAAATGCTAGGCCAGCTTCTCAGATTGCTCTTATTGCAATGGATGCGTGTTACAGCTTTGCTAGCAAGTGAAAAACATCATAGAACCTAGCAGATATCAATTCTACTGCTATAGCTGTACTGCACCCACAGCAAGCACGGCACGGCCTCATGGTCAGCACCAGTCAGAGATAATAAAAGGTTTGTTTGTGAGTAAAGGCACACATAAACTTTGAACCCCACCGCTACAGGGACAGTAAAGAAAATGTTACTGAGGCGCCCCTGAGACACCACAGAAGCAATTTACCGCCCACAGCAATGCTCTTGAGAACAGCTGCGGGCGGAGAGAAGGCACATAAACCCCCCATCCTACTCCTACAGAGATGAAGAGAGATCTGCTCTGTGAGGCGCCTCCTCATATATACCCGCTACGCCCACTGCCCTTGGAATCAGCTGCGGGTGGAGCAAAGGCACATATAGACCCCAAAGCCCACTCCTACAGAGACTAAGGGAATGGCGAGACCGATGAGCAGCCAGGACCACCAGGCAAGCCCGCAGCACGCACATTCAGCAGTGCTCTTGGAATCAGCTGCGGGCAGAGCGCAGGCACACATAGACCCCGAAGCCCACCCCTACAGAGACAAAGAGAATCGCGAAACTGATGAGCAGCCACGACCACCAGGCGAGCCCGCTGGAGCACGAGTAGCTGCAGCTTGCAGAGACGTAGGCTGAGAGGGGTGGAGGGAGGGGAAGAGATAGAGGGAGGAGTTGATGGGGAAATGTGAGGAGTGCTGTGCGGTGGGAATGAGAAGGTGGGACCACCAGGCAAGCCCGCTGGAGCACGAGTAGCTGCAGCTTGCAGAGACGTAGGCTGAGAGGGGGCAAGGGGAAAGCGGAACGGGTGAAGCGGAGAGACAGAGGAGTCGATGGGAAGTATGAGGAGTGACGTGCGGTGCAGCAACGAGCAGCCAGGACCACCAGGCAAGGCCGCTGGAGTACTAGTAGCTGCAGCTTGCAGACCATAGGCTGAGAGGGGGCAAGGGGGAAGCGGAATGGGTGAAGTGGAGAGACAGAGGAGTCGATGGGAAGTATGAGGAGTGACGTGCGGTGCAGCAACGAGCAGCCAGGACCACCAGGCAAGGCTGCTGGAGCACGAGTAGCTGCAGCTTGCAGAAACGTAGGGTAGAATGAGGGTGGAGGGGGGTGGGACGGGTGGAGAGGAAAGAGTCAAGTGATTGTGATGTGAGCTGGTTTATGAGAATTCTAAAAAACCAGCGAGAATTCTCAAAAACCAGCGAGAATTCTCAAAAACCAGCGAGAATTCTCAAAAACCAGCGAGAATTCTAAAAAACCAGCGGGAATTCTCAAAAACCAGCGAGAACTCTCAAAAACCAGCGAGAATACTTAAACACCAGCGAGAATTCTCAAAAACCAGCGAGAATTCTCAAAAACCAGCGAGAATTCTCAAAAACCAGCGAGAATTCTCAAAAACCAGCGAGAATTCTCAAAAACCAGCGAGAATTCTCAAAAACCAGCGAGAACTCTCAAAAACCAGCGAGAACTCTCAAAAACCAGCGAGAACTCTCAAAAACCAGCGAGAACTCTCAAAACCAGCGAGAACTCTCAAAAACGAGCGAGAATTCTAAAAAACGAGCGACAATTCTAAAAAAACCAGCGAGAATTCTCAAAACCAGCGAGAATTCTAAAAAACCAACGAGAATTCTCAAAAACCAGCGAGAATTCTCAAAAACCAGCGAGAATTTTCAAACACCAGCAAGAATTCTCAAAAACAAGCGAGAATTCTCAAAAACCAGCGAGAATTCTCAAAAACCAGATCGTGATGTGTGGCGTAGGAACGATCACGCAAGCGCGCTCGAGCACGAGTAGGATGCAGACACGTAGAGAGGGGTGGGTGGGTGGGTGGGTGGGACCACCAAGCAAGGCCGCTCGAGGACGAACAGCTGCAGACACGTAGGCTGAGAGGGGTGGGTGGGTGGGTGGGTAAGGGGAACGGGAGCAGAAGAATGGGAAAGTCTGAAGAGTTGATACGGAATGTGGGTTAGAATGAGCAGGCGGGACAACCAAGCAAGGCCGCTCGAGGACGAACAGCTGCAGACACGTAGGTTGAGAGGGGTGGAGTTAAAGAAACGGGAGAGATGGAGGAGCTGATGGGAAAATGTGAGGGGAGTGCTGTGCGGTGTTTCAACGAGCATGAGTAGCTGCAGCAGGCACCTAGGCTGAAAGGGGTGGAGGGGAGAAAGCTGTATAACTGAAGGGGAAAGAGGGAGGGGTGTGATGGGGAATGTGGGGTAGCAACCGCATTCACACGAGGATGGAAGGACGGCGAGTGAGTGAGTGCAGGGAGGGAAGCGGGCATCTGATTGGAGCACCAGTTTTTTGTTTCGAGACGTTTCGAAATCGAATGTGAGAGATCTCAAATTCGACTGGAGGACAGTAAGTGCCAGTTACTCACTCCCAGTGGGAAGGTGAGAGAGTGCAGGGAGGGAATCGGGCATTTGATTGAAGCATGAGGTTTCAATTCGAGACGTCACAAAGATTAGTGTTGAGACGTTTCAGAAGAAAGTGTTGAGGCGTCTAAAAAACGAGTGGGGCGTGTGGGAGAGCGGGGAGATGGGGGGGATACGGGCGACTTGGAGCTACTACTGCACCCTATTATCATCTGATTCTCGTTACACTCACCTGCACACCATATAGTATATCTTCCTTTGAATCACCACCTGCTGCACGCAATACGCGTCCTTTACGGGCTATACTTCGTGCGATATTCCGAGTTTTTGACGAGCTACGATCTATCGATACATTATATCCAGTCACACTCACCACCGGAGTTCCAAAAGGGCTGTAAGTAAGTGGCACATCCGTAGAGTGTTGCGTAAACTCCATACTCGCTATGATCTATTCATACATTATCCAGTCACACTCACCACCGGAGTTCCAGAAGGGCTGGAAGTAGGTGGCACATCCGTAGGGTGTCGCGTACGCGCAGTTCTGTGGGGGGAGGGGGGCGGAAGGAAAGGGGGGGAGCCGGAAGGGAGGCGGGGGGGAGGCGGAAGGGAGGCGGAAGGGAGGCGGGGGAGAGGCGGGGGGGAGGCAAACTGATGGGGAGAGAGAGCGGTGTGGATAAGTGGAACATCCGTAAAGTGTCGCGTACGCGCACGTCTGTATGGGGGAGGGAGGGGGGAGAGGAGAGAGGGGGGAAGCGGCGGGGGCGAGGCGAAGAAAGGGGAATAGAGAGCACGAAAAAGCTACGTGGCACATCCCTAAAGGCGAGGGTATGCGCAGTTCTGTTGGGGAGGCGAGCGGGAGGTACGCAGTCCGAGTCGGAGTTAACGAGCCCGTGGTGCAACCGGAGGACGAGTTATGAGTCGGCTTTATAAAGTGGACAGAATGAGGAGGAAAGGGAGGAGGAAGATATGGGACGGAGTGAGCTTCTCACGTTGCACTGGACAACGCAGTCATTGTTCATGAGATTGGTGCCGGGAACGGTGCACACGGCCCCACATTGCGCCGCGGCGAAGCTGACGAGGCACGACGCGACAACCAGGAGCGCGAGGTACGTCGCGGTATGCGATCGTTGCTTCATGGCGACGTGGCGACGGCAAAGTACGTAATAACTTGCGGAAGTGAGAATTTTGGAAAGTCAGATCCGAGGGCCAAGAACACGGACGAGTTAGGAAGCGAGGGAGGATGGTTCACTGAGTTATTAGCTTGAGAGGGGATAGATACAGGCTTGGGCTTCTGCAGTGTGTTCTCAAAACTGTTCCGTGCCAGGGACGGCTAAACAAGACTCGTGATGGTGGGGCAGCTAGAACTGATGCTCCTGGATGTGATGTGAGGGCAAGACGCAGCAATCTACAACAACTTGATGTCTTCGCTTATTGCTGTTTTTAGTATGTTCAATTTTGTTCAAACCCCCAACCTCCCAACCAGGCCAGTCGGAAGGTTAAATTGACCGTTCTACAACGCTGGGGAGCTCATTTCGCCGCACACGAAAGCCCTGGTTTGAAACTTCACCTGGGGCCAAATCCACCGTTTCCCTCCGCCACACCACACCACGCCGAATCACAGTTTTCCTCGAAACCTTCCAATTTCCCCCGCTGACACGCTGGAGCCGAACCGCAAGCAGGGTAGTTGGTCTGGGACGTGGTTGGATATTTCGGATTAGCGGGAATCGGAGTAGAGGTCCGTGTGGCGGTTCGGCTCTTGGCGGGAAAAGTCGTGTGCGGGAAGTGTTTCTTTCGACCACGTTGCTGCCATACGTAGAAGCGACTAATGATAATCGTGGAACTGAGTATGAAGGGGATTTGCTGCAGCAAAGCTGGGGTACGAGTTCGGTGCCCCTTTCAGAGAAGCTACAGCAATTACTCTTCCCATGCACAAACCTATTTGTATGCTGTTAAACTACTAATTTAACAGCTTTTATTATTTGGAAGTATGCATTTCACTTACAAGCTGATAATTTCTATATGTCTTTGTGAAGCTCACGCGTAGTTTTCGATTGCTAGATTGGACATAGCACAATGCTTAGGGTATATTCCGCTCTGGACATCTCCCAATCGGGTGTACCGCTCCGAACCGAACTAAACCAGAGACGCGAAAATCTTGACAATGTTTGAAACTAGGGTGTAATTCAGTGTAATAAGATGCAGTGCGGTGGAATCGATTGGGACATGTCTAGAGCGGAATGAACCCTTAGTTTCGACGCAACCCTGAAGCAGGCTCCTGGATTGCTTGCTGAGTGAATGGGAAGAAGAAACAGGTTCTCGTGAAGAATAAAAACAAAGAATACGCTAGACAAGCAAAGTCACACTGGAAGAGGACCCTTAGTAGAATAACAAGGGTGGAAGATGGTGGAATTATGGCAAAAATTACAATGGCAGTACCCTCTCCATCCTGAACTGCGCAAAAGATGTCGGTGCTGGGATTCGAGCCCAGGTCTCCACGGCCACAACGTGGGATTCTAACCACTAAACTACACCGACGCGTTAGTTGGGTTTATTATTATAACATTTGAAGTTTATTGCAAGCCACTGTCCTGGATGTTGTCGGCAATGCCATCAACTGCATGGGATGTGCGAAATTTGAGGAGATTCTCCAGGTTCTCCGATTGGAGGGTGTAATTTCAAATTTCCCCCACATCACACGAGGGCTGTAATTTTGTTCAGCTGTTGGTGCTAACACCCTCCGTAATTTTGTATCAGTAGTGAAAGTAACGGCGTTGATTAGGAGACACTAACCAGACCGGCTCTCTAGCAGCAGCGAGTCATTCCGCGATTCGCCGTGGCCGCAGTGACGGTTCCAGATCAATAACTGACGGTAGGCCTCTTTGCGACATTTGCCAGTGAGCGACGTTCGCGCGGCTGTCGCTAGGAACAATACCGCATCGCGCATTCGTGCGACCTAGAGCTTCGGTCTGACAAAGCCGGCGTCGCGCATTCGTCTACTCACCATTCGTCTACCGTGCTACTTTCACAATGGCGGGTGTAAGCGAGTTCGTGTATGGTACAATGCCGGCGCAATACCTGCTTTGCTGCAAGAAGTCGCCTACCTAACAGCCCGTATAAGTTCGTAACTCAACCTGATCCATTCTCTGCCACGTGGCACCCGCTGCCTGCAACTCGAGGTCAATCGTTTCCTATGCCACGTGGCATCCCGTCGCCAAGATGCCACCAATGGGGTGCGTTAGCAGCAGAGGCATGGAAGCCCCGGACCTCGATAGTAGTACCGAATACGACAGCAGCACCATCTCCCGAACCACGTCGCAGTCTTCCCGAGCCACCGCGCAGTCGCCGAGCCTCCAGGCTCGGCGGTCAGGACCAGCTCCGTCCAGAGGCTTGGGAGGAGCGATGGGACAGATGGCAGGATCGCAGCCAGTAAAGGTTCGTGGGGTGATTTGTATCAACGAATTACGAGTCTCCTTAATTTTATGTTACGTCTCATACTTGATTTGCGAGTTTCTCTGGTATGTGGCATGCTTTTTATCGTGTTTCGCCACGTCTGGTATAGTATGTTCCTGCTCTTGTTTCTATTCCAACCTTTCGGGCTGAGCAGCTGTGCAACATTGATTGAATTCGCGACCTTTTTGTGTGGTAACCCTAATTCGCCAGGACCTGTTGGACGTGTTCATTGACGAGGTAGAGAGTTCGCACAAGCGAAAGTCCAAGAGCAAGACACACAGACACAAGGGGTCATCTGGAGAAGCTGGTGCAGCGGGGGATGTTGGGGCAGCGGGGGAGGCTGGGGAAACGGGGGAGAGTGGAGCAACAGCGGAAGTTGGAGCGGCAGGGAGGATTGGGGTAGAAAGAGCGTCTGAGGCCGCAGGAGTAAAGGCAGCAGATATTGGGGCGTTGAGAGGAGGGGAGGTGAAAGGAACAGCTATTGGGGCATCCCAGGGTGAGGTAGAGGGGCGAGCAACAGAAGGGCGGAAGGGAGGTGAGGAGGAAGATGGGATGGGGCCGCGAGAGAAAGGGCGGGGTTTGGAGTGCACATTAGATGAGCGCTCATCTAATAGTAAGGCGGCTGGACCAGATACAGAAGTAGCAACAGCAACAGCAGCGCCAGACTCAGCTCCTTTACCTACAGAGACATATCTTCTGAATAATCCGGCTTGCGAGCTTGCAAGGCACGCTGGCGCCACATCGGATGCCACGTCAGATCCTCATGCTGGGAGCTTAAGCACAAACGGTCCTCCTCCTCCTGTTCACAGCAACCCTGCTACAGCCTGCTCCGCGGATTCAGTGCATCTAGACAATCCCAAGGGCGCCTCGTGGAAGGCTGACAATCCCAAGGCTGGTTCAGGGGAGGTGAAAAATCCCGGAGCTGCACAACAGGATACAGGGGAACCAGCAGGCTTAGGTTCGGGATGTACAGACCAGGCAGGTAGCTTCGGTGGTGTGGTCCGGGCCAGCCCTGGCGAGGCTGAAGCAGGGGCGGGTTTTGAGGGAGAGGTTGGGAGAGTAGGTTCGGGGAGAGACGGACCTGTCGTCCGAACCTGGGAGGTTGACCCGGAGCGCCGAGCCAAGAGCTGGAGAAGAGACGTGGAGGCCGAGTTCTCTAGGGGTGAAAAGAAGAGAAGAGGCTCGAAGGCGCAGGTAGTAACAGCTCCGGAAGCAGCAGGTGTGGGCGATGGGGATGGTGTAAGCAGAGGACCAACGGTTGTGATTGACTCTGGAGCGGAGGAAGCTAATAAGGAACGTCAGATGGAGCAGCCCGTACGTGCTATTGGTAATGCAGGTACAGGGGAGGGCGGAGGGGGCGATAGAAAGGAGGGCGGGGGCACGTATGTGAATTTAGACGCGCCTCTGATTTCGTCTGGTGAGGGGGAGGGTGGTGGTGGCACGTACCTGTTTGCAATGAAGCTGCGACGAGTGAGGAGCTCGGGAGATGTCACGAAAGGGGATGTCTCTAAAGGGGATGTTGTTTCTAACGGGGATGCTACTGACGCGGATGTTGTCAGCAGCGGCGCTGCACCTGCGAGTGCTGGGGTGAAGGCCAGGCAGGAGGGGAAGGGGAGCCTGCTGGGTGTGCTGGAGCATGAGTGCATGGGGGAGGGGGAGGGAAGGAGTAAGGGGGAGGATGAGGAAAGAAGCAAGGAGGGTCAGGAGGGGAGGAATGAGGAGGCGGAGGGCCAGGCTAGCCCCAGCAGCAGTAGGCCGGTGCAAGGCATGCAGAGAGACAGTGGCTTGGTGATGCGGGGAAATGGTGCTGTGGTGCAGAGGAAGCGAGCACTGACGGGTGAGGAGAACGCACAAGGAGGAGATGAGAGGGAGGGAGGGCAGGGAAGCCGAGGGCAAAGGGAGGCCGAGGAGAATGATGGTGGCGGGGGTGGTGATGATGATCTGATGCTTACTGGCAGCTTCTCCTGCTTCGCCAGGAGTCCCAGGCCCAGCCAGCCTGATGCAAAATTCAGTGCAGGGTGGGGTGGGAATGCCTTTGCCTCTGCTGGCGCTGCTGCCGCTGCTGCTGGCGCTGGCGCTGGCGCTGCTGCTAGTTCCCGAGCAAGGTCATCAACCAAGCATCCCCGCAAGTCGATATCCTCTTCAAAGCCATCCTCGTTAAGAGTGCCTTCTCCGAAACCTCCATCTCTCGAACCACGGTCTCCTAAAGCAAGTCTGTTAACGTCCTTCTCGTTGGAAGCCCACTCACCTAAGGTACTGTCGTCTCGAGCCCCTCCCACACTCTCCCTCCCCCCAGCCTCCCCCAGGTCCCCCTCCCTCCCTCCCCCATCCCCCTCAGGTGTCTCCGCCAACCTTCCCCCAGCCTCCCCCAGGTCACCCTCCCTCCAACGCCCTCTAGCCTCCTCGCCCCGGGCTTCATCAGCCAAAAGGGGCGTGTCCATAGTCCTTCCCACAGCCCCTGTCCCAACCTCCCCCAATCCTACCTCCCCCAAGCCTCCCTCCTCCACGCTTCTTTCCCCCAGGCCTGCCTCCCCCAAGCCTGCCTCCCCCAAGCCTGCCTCCCCAAGCCTGCCTCCTCCAAGCCTGCCTCCCCGAAGCCCACCTCCCCCAAGCTCTCCTCCCCCAAGCCCGCCTTTGCCGAGCCTACATCCCCTAAGCCTGCTGCCAATGCTGCCTCCTCTGCTCCTGCTTCTCCTGCTGCTGCCACCTGTGCAACCACCACTGCTGTCACTGCTGCTGCTGCTGCTGGTTTGGAGCAGCAAGAAGCAGACGAAGACGCCCTTCTCCTCTCTCTTGAAGTACCTCAAAACTCGCCTGCTGCCCCTGCTGCCTCCTCTGCTGCTGCTGCCTCTGCTGCTGCCTCTGCTGCTGCCTCTGCTGCTGCCTCCTCTGCTGCTGCTGCCTCTGCTGCTGCCTCTGCTGCTGCCTCCTCTGCTGCTGCTGCCTCTGCTGCAGCCACTGATGATTCTCAGCAGCAAGAAGCGGACGAGGATGCTCTTCTCCTCTCTCTTGAAGCACCTCAAAACCCACCTGCTGATCCTGCTGCCTCCTCTGCTGCTGCTGCCTCCTCTGCTGCTGCTGCCTCTGCTGCAGCCACTGGTGGTTCTCAGCAGCAAGAAACAGACGAGGACGCTCTTCTCTTGTCTCGACTCGGATCCCCTCGCATCGTGCTCCCCAATCGCATACAGTCAAACTCGTTCAAGTGCATAAGCAGCAGCAACAAAGCCATCCAATTAATGGCACGATCGCGCAGCGATCCTGACGCTCCATCGGCATCTCTGCTTGATCCAATGGCTGACGTCGTCCTTCCTCCCCACTTCCCCACCCTTCCCCATCTTTTCACCCCTCCTCGCCTCGCCACTCCCCCTCGTCCACGCTCTCGGGGAGGCTACAGTAAACTGCAGGTAGATCTAGCAATCATCACGACTGTATCGGATTTTATCGGATTTGATTTGTTTGGGGATGGGGAGGAGGAGGAGGGGGGAGGTGCGTCTGGGGAAGGTGAGTCTGGGGCAGGTGGGATGGACCCGTGGGGTATGGTTGCTGCTGTGGGTGGGTCGCTCTGGCCTATGAGTGACTGTACAGAGGGAGAAGAAGCGGCACAAACTGGTAAGGTGCAATTGAATTCCGCAGAGGTGCTTGTGGTTGATTCTACAGAGGGTGACTGTATGGAGGGAGAAGAGGCAACTCAGCAGGTGCTAGATGATGCAGCAGGTGTGCAAGAGATGAGTGGGGAGGATGTGACTAAAAAGGATGTGAATGGGGAGGATGTGATTGGAGAGAACGTGGCTGTAACGGCAGCTGAAGGGGTGATCGAAAGCAGAGGGCAGGCAGATGGGACTGTAGAGGATGTGAGTGCTGCTGAGGATGTGTCTGGTGGCGATGTGACTGTAAAGGGGGTGATCAGCGAGAAGGTGCATATAAGGGAGGTGATTGTAGCAGCCTCGGCATTGTGGAGGGACGTGATTGAGCACCGGGAGGATGTTGATATGGCTGTAGAGGGGGCTCTGGTGGATAGGGTTACCACACGGAGTGATGAGGGAGAGAAGGGAAGAGGCATGGAGGAGGCGGAGAGCAGAGTGAAACGAATAGGTGCGGGTGCTGATATGGCTGCTGATGTGGCTGCTGATGTGGCTGCTGATGTGGCTGCTGATGTGGATGATGTGGATACTACAGACGATAAGGTGCCGAGCTGGCAGCAGGTGTGCAAGCAGGGGGAGGTGATTGTAACGAAGGCCAAGCTTCTTATGAGTCTCTTAGAAAGGCTTGAGTGTGAGGTTGCAGAATGTGATGTGCTGAGACTGTCCGCGACAGATGTAACCCTGGGGGGGACAGATGTAACCCAAGCAGGGACAGGTGGAACTGTTCCAGAGACAGGTGTAACCCTGGCACTGGAGAATCTGGTGGTTCTGACAGAGCAGCATCTGTTGCTGCTGAGTCAGCAGCATACAGTGGGAGGACGAATAGGGGAGGAGGGTGTGACTGTGAGCGATGTGACTATAGGCGGTGTGACAGCACGCAGCGTAAATGTAGGCGGTGTGACAGGCGGTCTGGTTGTAGGTGGTGTGACTGTAGGCGGTGTGATTGCAGAAGGGCCAACAGAAAGTGCAAGAAGGTTGGAAAATCTGCTGTTTCTGGTGGCAGGCGTTTTGAGAGTTATGGAGGCGAGGAGGAGGGTGAGAGATGTGGAGAGAGAGGGAAGTGTGAGGGAACAGGGAAAGGTGGAGGAGGGAGTGAGTGTTGGAAACGAAGAGGACGAGGAGGAGGAGGATGAGGACAAGGAAGAGGAGGAAGAGGATGAGAAGGAAGGAGGATGGGTAGAAGGCGAAGAGGAGGACCTGGAAGGAGAGGATGAAGAGGAGGGGGAGGAGGAGAGGCAGAGCCAGGCAGAATTGTGGGATCGAAGTGGGAAGCTGCTAGAAGCTGCCTCAGAGCATGCAGCGCTGCTGGTGGATCGCTGCCTCTCTCTTGCAAACCAGCAGGCAGAGAGTGCGGGCCTAGAGACACAGGGAGGAGGCAGGGAGAAGGGTTTCCAAGAACCACTTGCCCAGAGGGCGAACAGAGGGCAGCTGGGGGTGAATAGAGGACAGCAGCAGGGGATGACGTCTCTGTTCTGCCTGATAGAAAGTGCTGAGCTTCTCTGTGGCTGTGTCCCGCCTGCTGCTGCTCCTTATGCTGCTGCTCCTGATGCTACTTCTGAAGCCTATACAATGCCTGACACTGCTCATCCTTCAGCAGTTGTGCCGTCGTCATCGGCAGTGGCGGCGGCAGCGGCATTTAGGGACCGGGCTGCTGCACATGGGGTGAAGATATGTGCTGCAGGAGCAGCAGCGGCGGCAAAGAATGCAGGAGCGGCAAAGAATGCAGGAGCAGCAGCAGCGGCGGCAACAGCAACAGCAGCAGCTGCGGATGTTGCTAGAGACGGAATGGTGCTTGTTGCAGCAGCGGCAGAAACAATCGGAGGGCTGCTGAAGCCACGTTTGAGGCAGAAGCAGCAGGAGGAGGAGGAAGACCAGGAGCAGCCGCACGAGCAGAAACAGCAGGAGCAGGAGAAGCAGCAGGGAGAGCAGGAGCAACAGGATCAGAAGCAGCAGCAGCAGCAGGAGAAAGAGAAGCCACTGCTTCCTGCTCCGAAGCACTGGGTGTCTCACCTGCTGCTCTCGGGATGGCTGCTGCTGCAGCGCCATACTGCTGCTGCTGTAGAGGCTGCAGCAGTTGTCAAGAGCTGGGGCATTGATTGTTTTAGGGAAGAGACGCTGTTGTCGTCGACAGCAGGTTCGGCTGTTGTCACTACCCTCCAGCTCCGGCTTTCTTTTCTTCGCACCCTGGTGGAAGCTTACAGGAAGCTTCTGCACGCAATTGCAGGGTTCTGGGGCTGGCAAGAGGGGAAGGGGAGCACGGGAGAGGAGGGGACGCGAGAAGAGGGGATCAGGGAAGAGGAAACGCACAAAGGATTGAGCATAAGTAGATCTGACTGGTTAGAGGGGAGTGTGAGTGTGACAGAGTGTGAGGTGGTGTGTGACAAGCTGCTCAGAACAATAAATGCAATGCAGTTGTGGTTCGAGCTGTCTCAACAAAAAGACTGCACTGCTGTGAAGGCGCAGAAGACTTGTGGGCTGGCTGAAACGAAGGCTCGTCACTCACCTTCTCACACAGAAGATATGCTCGTTTCCCTGGGATTCTCAGGGCTGGTGGCAGTGGCAGGCATGGTGAGAGCGATAGAGGCTGCGGCAAACGTTGAGGAGGTGACTTGTGAGGCGGCGCCTGTCATGGGGAAGCGGCGAGAGAATTCAGGGGTGAAGGGAAGGAGAGAAAGAATTTTGATGAAGGGAAAGAGGGAAAGGTCAGGGGGTGTGGGAGCAGCAGGAGGGAAGGAGGGTAGAGGAGACAGGGAGGGTTCAATGAAGGGGGAGGAGGCAGGGCGTGTGGTTGCTGGGGCGCCTGTGACAGAAACGAGTGTGCTTGTACGGGGGGCTGCAAGTTTCTTGGATGAAGTGAGAGATGGGGTGGGCAGGTTGATTAAAGGAGTTGATTATAACAGAGGTACCACACCTGACGATCTGCGGCGGGAGGGAATAAAATCCGCAGATAATAGAATCTGCGGAAATTTTGTCGTCAGCCAGAGTGACGCCGCCCAGATTGCGCTGAGTCTTGTGGCGGCTTCTGTCCGGCATTTTTGTCTTGTAGCAGAGGAGGGCGGTTGCAGGGAGGGCGGCAGCGGTTTGGGCAGGGAGATGGGTGGTGTGCGGTGGGGTGGGAAGCTTCTGAGAAAGGCAGGGAGGAGCTGTGCTGCTGTGATTCGTGCTGCTGCCATGCTTGCAGGTAGGGTGATTGGGGAAGAGTTTGAAGGAGCGGAGGAGACAAGGGGAGAGGGAAGAGAGGGAGGAGGAGAAGGGAGAAGGGAGGGGGGTGAGGAGGAGCAAGAGGACGGGGTGCAAGCAGCAGCAGATTCGCTACTGCATGCTGCAGAGAGGCACTTAAGACTGATGAAGGGCGTTGAGAGAAGGCAAGGGGAGCTGCAGCTCCTGCAGCAGCAACAGGGGCGGGAGATGCAGGAGAAGCAGGTGCAGCAACAGGATCAGTCGGTGCCAGAGGGGGTCTTGATTATCGACGAAAGCAAGGAGGGAGGCAGGGAAGTGAAAGGGGGAAGCAGGGAAGGTGGTCTCTTGGGTGAACTGGCAGGTGGTCACATTGACAAGAGACATGTGAGACGTGAGCAACGGGCTGCTGCTGCTGCTGCTGCTGCTGCTGCTGCTGCTGCTGCTGCTGCTGCTGCTGCTGCTGCTGCTGCTGCTGCGGGTCTGGCTCTGCATTTGGCTCACAACACTGAGATGCTGGTGCTACCTTGGTACTTGCCTTCTGATGGGCGTGCGATTCTGCTGAGAGGAGGGATGGGCAGGGGGAGGGCAAGGCAGGGGTTCTTGCTCAGCAAAATTCTTTTCCGGGCAGCTCAGCTGGGCCAGATGTTTCTGTCGCATTGGACAGCCAGAGTACCTGATTTTGCGGCGGAAAGTGAACCTGAGGAAGGGAGGGAGTGTGAGGGTTCGTGGCACAAAACACAGGCTGTAAGGGACGGAGAAGTGGTGCAAGGCCACGGAGCGGCGGACCCAAGGTTCACTGCTAGCCTGCCTGCTGCTGCTGAGATTACCGCTGATGGTGGTCTTGCTGCGCGCTTTGCTGCTGGCTTTGCGTGGCTGGTGCGGTGGTCAGGAGGAATGGCTGCACTCGCAGGGGAGCTGGAGCAGCAGCAGCAGTACCAGACAGAGGGTGGAAGGGCAGGTGGTTGGGAAGAGAGTGGAGAGGTGGATGGGGCGGTGAAGGGGCTACTAGTGCAGGGGGCAGCAGCTAGGGAATTGGCACGCGACTTGCTGATTCAGGCTGAATTGCAGCGGTCCCAAGAAACGACTGATGAGGTTGGGGTTACCACCGGTGTCCATGCTCTTTCGGAGAGGAATGGGCTGTTTCATACTGAGGATAGGCACAAGGATGAGGTGGACAGTGCAGCGTGGCAGTCTACCACTGGTGTGCTGAGTCAGCGCGCTGATTTGGCTGAGCTGGCGGCTGCGTATGCTGAGTCGTGTGTCAGATTCGCTGAGTCAGCAGCAGCTGTGCCGTCTGGTGACGCCTGGCAAGGCCTGCTTCTGCAGGCGGAAGGGTTGGTGGTGGAAGCTTCCAAGCAGCTTCGGATGCTGTTGCAGGCAAAGAAGCACCGAAGCAGCAACAGGAGGCAGCAGAAGGGATGGCAGGGCGGGTATCCAACAGAAAACAGCTGCGAATATTATGGCAGGGGTGGTGTGGATTTTGTAAATTATGGCGGTATGGACTGTTCAAATCATGGGGCTGAAGCAGCATGTGAGGATGACTTCTTGTTGCTGGCAGCACTGGTTGAGGAGGCTCAGTTTCATCACTCGCTGCTGCTCCAAGCAACGCAAGACAGAGCAACAGAGATATGTGCAGCTAAGGCTGAAAGCAGGGTTCATGGCTCAGGGGAGGCTGTGTCTGGGGGAGGTGCATGTGACTCTGTACCAGAGTCACGAGCAGGGGTGCTGGTGTGCAGAGTGGAAAGGTCCTCTATCCGCCGCTCTGCTCTGCTTCTGCGTCACCGTGCCTCCTCTCTCCTCCACCGCCTCTCCATCCCATTCGCACCTCCTCCTCCTCCTCCTGCTGCTATCCCTGGGCTTTCCTTATCGTCAGCATCGTCCAACAAACCTTCCTTCTCCTCCCCCACCACCAGTCACTTGGTCGTGTCAGCAGCAGCTACTGCAGCCAGGCTTGTGACCTCCTCTTCCCTCCTTGCTTCTCTCCTGCAAGCGCTTCTGCTTCTCTCCCCTGATGATCCCAGACCTGCTCCTGATGCATCACCAGCTTCTGCAGCCCTGCCTGCTGCTGTGCTGAGTCAGCAACATGCCACCGTCCACTCACTCGCCCTTGCCCTTGCTGATGTGGCAGCTGACCTGGACACGCAGCTAGCCAGGCTGGCAGACGCATGCCTCCGCCATGCTGCCTGCACTGATCCTGCCGGTGCTGACGTGGCACTTGCGTATTGGCTGCTGGATGCAGGGCAAGAGCTGGTGACTCACTCACATTGGCTCATACAAGGAACAGGTAAAGGGAAGTCAGGCGTTACAAGTGTTACCGATGTTACAAGTGTTACAGGAGCAGAAGCAGCAGCAGGACCAGCAGCAGCAGTGAACAGCGTGGGTTGTGTCGCTGCTTTGTCTCTCAGGCTGCTGAAAGTTCTCTTCTCCTTCTTTTGTGGCATGCACCGGCCCTCCACCAATGCTGCATCCCCCATTTCTTCCTTTTCAGACTGCCCTGCTCCAGTCGTACCCACCCTGCCTCTACTGCCCGCCTCGCTGACCTCTCGCCTGCAGCAGCTAGAAGCTGCTATGGGCCTGCTAGTCCCTGCACAGGCACACGGGCACGGGAGGGCTTCTGAACCGCAGCATCACAACCCACTGTCCCCCCCACAGCAAGGGCTCTCTGTGTGGAGCAAACAGGGCAGTGGCAGCAGTGGCAGTGCCGTGACAGCAGCACGCACTCTCTGTGTGTCGTGGCTTAGCCTGTGCTCTGAGGCCCTCTCTCTCATGGCCGATATCCGCACTCGGCTGAGTCAGCTCTATGTGCTTTCCCATTCCCATGACAGGGGGCTTGCACATGCCCACTCTGCCACTGATGCAGCAGCCGCGCCTATCCCCTTGCTGAGACCCTTTAAACCCCATCTGCCTATAGCAGCAGCAGCAGCTGTTCCTGTGGTGTCTGCGCTGCTGCTGCGCTGCCTCTTGAGGCTGGGGGGTGCTGTGGCGGAGGTGTGGGGGGAGACTGGTGGGGGAAAGAAGGGGAATTGGGGGAGCCGGGGGAAGAGTAGGGGCGGAAGGGACGGCAGAGGGAGTGAAGGAAGCGGCAAGGGTGGTGACGGGTTGGGATTGGAAGGGGAGGAGGAGCTTTGCTGTGGATGGGTGTACGCTTGGGATAGTGACGGTTCTGCTGCTGCTACTGGCGATGCTGGTTCCCACACCCCTGTCCCCCCTCTTGCCTCTGCAGCAGCATCAGCAGCAGCAGAGGTCACCCTCCTGTCCTTGCTCCATCACAACATGCCCTTCCCACTACCATCCCCATTATCCGACCACAAAAGTTCGGGACAAGGTAGAAAACGGGAGGAAAGGGGCGAGCTAGTGGATAGTCATGGAGGGGAGAGAGGAGGAGGGGAGCAGACAGAAGGAGGAAAAGAGGGAGAACAAGTCAAGGAGCCGTTTCTGGATGGGGGAATTTCTCGGCCTGTTCTCTTTGGCGATCTCTGTGCTTCCATTTGTTCCAATGCTGCTGCCGCGTTGACAGGAAATGCCACAGATCTTGCAGATGTGGCTGGTAGTAACCCTGAGAATGCTTCTGCTACAGCTGGTGCTACAGCTCTTGCTACAGCCTCTAGCTTGGCCGGGCAAGCCTCTGCACTGCTCTCCGTGCTACAGTCGCTGGTCTCGGATGCTGCTGCTACAGCCATTCCTGCTGCTATAGGCTCTGCTGCTACAGCTGTCGCTGCTACTACTGGTGCTGCTCCTGCTGGTGCGGTTTCATCTGACGCTGTGAGGGCAGCTGATGCGTCGGCTATATCTGCTGCTACAGCTGGCAGTGCAGGGTCGTCAGCCCAGCTTCTTCCTGCAGTGGCGATGGCGGGAGCAGCAACCGTGGTGGCTCACACTATGGTGCATGCGCTTTCTCTGGAGATCACTCTTTCCCTAGGCGCGCAATCCGCTGGTGAGTGCAAAGCGAGTGCATGAGTGGGTGAGTGATGAGCATGTAACAGTGGCAGCTCTTTTCCTTGCCCTGCAATCCGCTGGTGAGAGGGAAAGCGTGTGGTGTGGGTATGCATTTGTGCGTATGAATGCGAGTGAAGGCATGCAATGCAAGCATGTTGAGACTCTCACAGCTTCTCCCGGCAGTGACGACGGCGCGAGCAGCAGCAGTGGTGGCTCACGCTGTCCTGCATGCTCCGCAGCTTGCTCTTTCTCTTGGCACTTGGCCTGCAATCCGAGGGTGATTGAGATGTGTGAGAGTGTGAGCGGCTGACTGTGTGGGTGTGGGATTGGGTGAATGAGTGAGCATGTTACAGGAGCAGCACTTAGGCAGCGGTGGCTCACACTGTAGTGCGTGCAATCGCTCTGGTTGTGGCATGCCGGTGGGAGGGGGTGAGTGAGTGTGTGTATGTGAGTGTGTAAACTTTTTTTACCGGAACATTCAATTAACAACTGTCCGCTTCTCTAACACTCCTCCCTTGATTGTTGTTGCTCCCATCAGGCACACAGGAGCGACTCATCTCGTTAGTGCAGGGAGCCACTCGCCTCTCACACTTACTCAAGAGCCACTTAGCTGTGCTGCAGCAAGCTGCCAACCAGGGCTGTGGAGCTCCTAGGTTCTTCCTCGCGATGACAGATGGCGCGACGCTATTCGCCCGTAAGCTACAGGGCCATATAGCTGAGTTACAAGTGGCCGAGGCTGCTTGTATGGGGGATAAGGCGAGGGGGAGAGGGGGAGACGGAAGGGGGGGATGGAGCGGGAAATGGAGCGGAAAATTTGGGGCAGTTACAGCAGAGGAGGATCTCGCTCGGGCAGCTGGAGGAGCGTTCCGATTGGCTTCTGAGGCTGCCCGGCACGCCGGGCGGCTAGAATTGGAAGCTTCTTGGGAAGCACTGGGAATGGATGGCAGCAGCAAGGGGGGGGTGATTGGCAGTAGGGGCCCTCCCAAAGCCAGGCATCTGCTCTTTGAGAGACATGCAGCAATGAAGCCTTTGGCTCATGCCAAGAAGGTAGAGGCAGAGTGGATGTGGGGTGGGGGCGATGAGGATGAGGAGGAAGGGGATGAGGAGGAAGAGAAAGAGGTGGAGGAGGAGGGAGAGGGTAGGCGCAGCGAGAATGTGGAGGGTAGAGGAATTGGAAAAGGGGAAACTGGAAGGTTCAGTGGCAGAAGGATGGGCAGCAGGTTCGCGGGGAGCAAGTTTGGGGGAACCAGGAGAGTGAACGTGGAGTTGCTTATAGAGAGTGTGAATATAGCCGCAGAGCTGGCATACCACAGCCATAGAGTGCTGACCAAATGCGTGGAGGGTGTGGGTTCCGGCTGGGTTGGGGAGGTCACAGAAGCTGCTCTTTCCGCACAGATTATTGACGCAACTGGAGGCTTTGCGTCTGATTTGAATATGAGAGGAGGTGCTGGTGTGGTGAGGGTCTCTGCTACCAGTGGGGTGAGAGCATATGGGGATGTGGATATGAGTGCACCCATCCCTGTTCTCTCCGTGTTTGCAGTCAAGCTGCAGACACCTGCTGCTGCTGCTGCTGTGGGAGAGTCAGCAGCGTCGGCAGGAGGGGTACGGGGCGCAGGAGAGGGGGATGGTAAGGTGCTGCAAGGAAGTGAGCCCACAGCACATGAGGGGACTGCTGCTGTCGAGACTACTGTCAGAGCCACCACCACTGCACCTGCTGCTGCTGCACCTGCTGCTGCTGTGGCTGCAGCCTCTGATGGCTCTGCCTCTGTGGGTGCTGCTATTGACTCGACTCAAAACACACCCGGAAAACGCTCTGCAGCAGACGAAGCTTCTGTCGCCACCCCATCCCCCCTCCTCTCCTCCTCATCTCCGTACCTTCCTCCGAGCTCCAGCTGTCACTCCGCCATTCGTCCGACGCCCCATGCTGACGTCATCCTCCCCATCCCTCTCTTCCTCTCGTCTTCTGAGGAGGATCGGAGCAGCTTCGGCACTGACCCAACCCTGGAGCATGTTTGGTGTAGCTCCAGCCTAGGGCCGAGCCACGATCAGCCTCGGATCAGCTCCGGACTTGACTTGGCTCGGGAGCAGGCTCGAAGCAGCCTTGAAAGTGGGGGCAGTGGGAACGAGAGGGGTGGGAGGGAGGGGAGGAAAGGAAGGGAGAAGGAGAAGGGGAGGGAGAGGAGGCGGATGGAGTTAGTGACAGGAGGAGGTAGGGCGGATCCTGGCTCGGCATCTTTTGCCTCAGCTGTGTCAGCAGCATCAGCTGTATCAGCAGCATCAGCTGTATCAGCAGCATCAGCTGTATCAGCAGCATCAGCTGTATCAGCAGCATCAGCTGTATCAGCAGCATCAGCTGTATCAGCAGCATCAGCTGTATCAGCAGCATCAGCTGTATCAGCAGCATCAGCAGTTTCAGCAGTTTCAGCAGCGTCAGCAGCAGCAGGAGCAGGAGCATCATCTATTGAAGGTTCAGATGGTGGATCCAGGTTGAGAAGGGTGCGATCCGGTGGGAGTCAAGGCAAAGAGAGCATTGGCAGCAGGAAGGGGGGTGGAGAGGAGGGAGCGAGACTGGGAGGGGTGTCAACAGTGGGAAAGGGAGAAGGAGGAGGAGAAGCAAAGGCAGGAGAGAAGCTGGTTCGTGGTGGTTCGGGAGCTGGAGGTTCGGTAGGAGGCTCCCCAGCCGGAGGTCCGGTAGGAAGAGGCTCGGGAGCAGGCTCAGGAGCAGGAGGTGGGAGTGACACGGGCAGCTTGAAACTTAGCCTTGGTTCCCTCCTGGGATCGCAGGGTTCGGGCAGCTTGAATGAAGCAATAAATCTTTTTTTGGAGGAACTGGAGGTTGGAGAGGGGCGAGGGGGGCGAGAAAAGAAGGGGAGGAAGGTGAGAAGGAAAGGTGGGGAGGGTAGCATGGAAAAAGGTGAGGGTTTGGAAGGGGGGATGGAGATGGGTGGTGGGGATGCAGATATGCCTGCAGAGACAGAAACAGGAATTGAGACAGACATTGAGAGTGATGCTTGGAGTGTGTCTAGTGGGGGTTGGGACTCGTCTGTTGGAGTTGGGGTGGAGGGAGAGGAGGAGATGAGGGGGGAGTTTGAGGGTAGGAAACGGGGGGTTGGGGAGAGGAGTGGGCAGAGAGAGGGGAAGGGGGAGAGGGAGGAGAGTGGGAGAGAGGGTGGTTTGGGTGGGGGGGTGGAGGGAGGGACGGGTGGGGAGGGTGAGGAGGAGGAAGATGAAGACGAGGAGTGGTATCAAGAACTGCTGAAGAACATGCGCGATGTGGACTTGGGGTTTGGGAAAGAGGTTATAGCATCTGAACAAGAAGAAGGGGCATGTGAGAGGGAAGAGTCAACCACTGAGGAAGGAGTGAGGTCCTTTGGGCTGAGTCAAAGTTTAGTAAGGGGTCTTCTGGCGGAGGAAGGAGGGGAAACGGAGGAGAGCGGGAAATGGCGAGGGGCAAATGAGGTTCCTATCTCTGCAGAGGCAGGAGGAGGGAGAGAGGAGGCGCAGAGGGGGGAGGGTGGGAAAGGAGAGCCTGCTTTTGAGTCGACTCAAGAGGAGGCGCAGAGGGGGGAGGGTGGGGAAGGAGAGCCCAGCCCTTGCAGCACTGACAGCGATGCTGGCACCATAGCTTCGGAGGCGACCGACGCTGTGCCGGACCTGCCGTTCAGGCTCGGAAAGCGGTTCTACAACATTGATTCGATGCTGAACATGCGCGAACCTGCAGTTGCCTCGGGGGCCGGTGGGGTTGGGGCTGGTGGGAAGCTGTTTTCAGGGTACTTGGATAGGAAGGGACGTGGGAGGACCCTCATTGATGGTGCTGTGGTGGGGGCGTCAGCTGGGGCAGCCGGGGCAGTGGGGGCAGTGGGGGCAGTGGGCGTGGGGGAGAAGGTTTCAGGGAGAAGAAAAGGGGAAGGAGAAGGGAGTGGGGATGACAGGAGTGATGGTGGCGAGACGAGCGAAGTGACTTCAGCAGAGGGAGGAGTAGGAGGAGGTGGGGGAGGCGAAGGGGAAGGGATTGCGTCACAGAGTTCTGATGTTGCGGTTGCTGCAAATGCTGATAATGATGCTGATGATGGTGGTGATGCTGCTGATGCTGGTGCTGATGTTTCTGCCGCTGCTGCTGGTGCTGATACTGATGCTTCTGCTGCTGCTGCTAATGCTAATGCTGGTGCTTTTGCTGTTGATGCTGATGCTGCTGCTGATGCCGATGTTGCATCTGCTTGCACTGTGGTTGGTAGTGCTGCTGCAGCTGATGGAGGCTTGTCTGGGGTGCATGTGGAGGGATGCGATAGACAGTCAGCACCGGCAGAAGAAGCAGCAGCCATAGAAAGTGCAGCAGCAGCAGTGGAACGTTCGCCAGCACCCACACAAACAGCAGCAGAAGATTTGAAGGGACTTCTGGCGGATGCAACAACAGAAGATTCAAGAGCAGAGGATACACCAACAGCAGCTGCAGCAGCAGCAGATAGTGACAGTAACGATAATGACAGAAATGGCGAGGGTGACTGTCACGAGGGCGAGGGTGACAATAACGAGGGCGAGGGTGGCAATAACGAGGGCGAGGGTGACAATTACAAGGGCGAGGGTGACAAGAATGAGGGTGACTATCAAGGTGAGGGTGACCGAATTGATGGTGCCAATAGCGAGCGTGACAGTGAGAAGGACGGCAGTGTCGAGGGTGACAATAATGAAGGCGAGAGTACAACAATTTGTTCGGAGCATCCGGACCTTCTGCAGTTAGACGAGGTTTCCCGAGCCAAGCAGGCTCGGCGACAGTGCCATGCCGAAGCTAAGGCCGCCGTGGCTGCAGCTTTGGATGCCCAGGATGACCTGGCAGACGCCGAAGCTGCATTGGAGGAAGCTTCCAAGGAAGTTGCACGGCTCACGGCATGTACTGACACAGAGAATAAAGGCTCAAGCTTGGAAGTGTTTGTCAAGGGGGAAGGGGTTGCTGATAACCAGGTGACATTTGAGTTGACTCAGGAGATGGCATGTACTGACAATGAGAATAATGACACAAGTCTGGAGGGGCTTGTAAAGGGGGAAGGGGGTCCTGGTAACCAGGCAGGGGTTGTGGTTACGGTTGATGGGGGAAATGAGGGCAGCAGCAAGGGAAGCAAGACAGCCGAAGTCGAAGGAGAGGGGAATGGAGAGGAGGGGGAGGGGGAGGGGGAGGAGGGAGTGACTGAGGTGGGAGAGGGAACTGCTGAAGGAGAGGAGGTGGGGGGGAGAAGTGCAGTGACAGCTGAAGTGGACGGTGCAGGTGATGCATCTCTTTCTTCTGCCCGCTCTTCTGCCCTAGCTGCCCTGGAACAAGCTCAGCTTGCCCGCAATGAAGCTGCTGCCCGGATGCGCGCCCAGCGGCGTCGGGCAGCTGCAAAAGTTTCAGAGCTGGAAGCTGCCCGGTCCCTCTACACCACACTGCTTCGGGCAAAAGAAAAGCGGGTGGCTGAAATAAATAGTGCTGCTTATGGGCTGATTGGGGAGATGAAGGCAGCAACTGGGTGTGTAACACCTGGTGTGGTAACCCCACGAGGGGGCTCTGCTGCTAGTAGTGAATTGCTTGATGTGCAACACTGCACAGATGGTGTAGGTGGTGACTATAATGACGAGGGCTAGTAAAGGGGAGCAAGTGCGCACCGGGTTTTGGAAAAATTCTAGGGCTTGACGAAAACACTTGGCATGTGCGAAAATAGTAATACGGTGTCATAATCCGCAAGATGAGAAGCAGGTTGGCGAAACGGTGAATCCTCATACCACACTTCAAGTTTCAAACATTAGTTTTCTGTGCATGCCATGTCGGCTCTTCAAATGATGCTTCTCAAATTATTAAGATATTGATAACAGGTCTCGGTTGTTACCCAATCCATTATATTGAGAAAGCTTGCTTCTGTAGCAATTGGCATCGTTCTCATTACAATGGGCTCAAGTACAATGGTTCCTAGCAATTATAATAATATACTATCACATCCAAAATATCTAAGAACTTCTTCTACTCTCAA
The DNA here is from genome assembly GCA_948144175.1 of Closterium sp. NIES-65. NCBI lineage: Eukaryota > Viridiplantae > Streptophyta > Zygnematophyceae > Desmidiales > Closteriaceae > Closterium > Closterium sp. NIES-65. The sequence continues at coordinate 901,119 of CANXME010001370.1, read as the reverse complement.
AAGATGACTAGCACGGGGAGGGTGGGTGGGAATTGAACTTGAGCGATTGTAAAATGAGAGACGTGGGTGGGGGAAGAATGACCCCAGCCCACATTATATATTCGGAGAAGGCGAATACCGCGCTTCGACGATGCACAAAATTGCATTACAGTCAGCTTCGCTTTCACAATACGCAAATTTGAAAGCGATAAACGCTTAGAAATTTTTCATATTGAGAAAGCTTGCTTGTGTAGCAATTGGCATCGTTCTCATTACAATGGGTGACGCTGAGACATGTGCAAGGGGGCGTGACGGCGGCGCTTGAGGGCCCTGGAATGTTGTGCTGGTGATGGCGCATGAGCCGTTGATTGGAGGTTGCGAGAGGCGTCAATCAGACGGTCGGCGGTGGGGGTGACATACATTTCCTTGGCCGCTTCACTGCGCCATCGACCTAGCTGTTTGAAGAGCCGATCCTCAATTCCTGCGTTTGCCGCTACAGTTGCCGCTCCTTTGCGAAAGGAGTGGGTGCCGAGCGCGTGGTCGCCGAGGCCGATGGCGTGGAAAGCTTCCCTGCACCAATTGCGTATTGTGGTATACGATGGTGGTTTGACGGGAAGTGTGTCGCTCGTGGCCAAACCAAACACTCGGATTAATGGCCCCGGTGTGGTAGGACCATATCCTGCCAGTTGGATGAAGTGCTTGGTGCATCGAACGGGGCAGAAGGGTCCCTGGCTTGCGGCAATGGGCACCCATGAGCCCTTCCCCTCTTGGTCGGTCTTCGAGCGCGGGATGAGTAGCCACATGGCATCGTCTTCAAACTGGATATCGTTCCAGCAGATGGCGGCGAGATCCGAATACCGCAGGAAGCCGGCGTACATGAGAAGCGGTATGAGTCCTTTTTGAAAGGTGGATGGGTCGTCCGAGCCAATGAAGGGTGCGGCCATGGCGTGCACTTGGTGAAGAGACACTGGTTCCTTGGTCCGGTGGGGCCGAGGGCAGTGGCGCTTGGCAAATTCTCGGACTTGAGATGTCATTGGGCCGATGGTAGGGCACGCGGCCCCAATCATACGGTGGGCAAAACCAACCGCCGAGCAAGTGAGTTGCACCACTGAGAAGGTGGCTTGGTGGCGAATGGCGTAGACGAGGTACAGCGCGAGTGTCATATCTTGTGCGGGCAGGAATGGTAATTTAGGCTTGATGCAGAATGAGCGGAACTGCTGCCAATATGGTTCGTAAGTCTTGATCGTAGATTTCGCACGTGTTTGCAGCATCATTGTGAGCAATTGGCTCTGCAGCGAGCGGAGTAATCCTGAAGCGATAAGAGAGGACGCAAACAGAATATGTTAACGGAAGGAGATGCGCAAGGCCATCATCATGCTATGGGGGAGGCCGGAACCCGAGAATGCTGAGGTGTGCGTGCCTGGTGCGAGGCATTGGCTTCCGTGAGTAAGTTTCAGGCAATCACGGATCGGCGAGGCCCAGGCGGGTGGCGAGGGTTGGAGTAGTGGCCACCAACTAGCCCCGGGCCAGAAGGGGACGATGAGTGTCAGTGAGGCTGATGTCCTTTGTGCGTGGTGAAGGACTGCCGGGATCAATTGTGGTGGTGGAAAAGCGAAACCATGTTCGTCAGCCCAGGATGTTGCGAAGGCATTGATCGCTAATGCCTTGGGATGTGGGTGTTCGCAGTAGAATCGGGGGAGCTTGGCATTCGCAGCACTGGCAAAGAGATCTATAGAGTGCGGCCCCCAACGTCGTTCGAGAAGATTAAACCATGGGGCCTTCAAGGTGTAGTCATCTCGGTCGAGAGTCTTCGAGAGCTCGTCCGCGAGCGTGTTAAGCTCGCGAGGTATCCATTCCATGATCAAGCGAATGCGACGAGTCATGCAGGTGCGGATGATGGCTTTGCATGCGGAAGTGAGAAAACTGTTGCGTGATCCACCCTTTTTTAGAATAAAGAATACGCCCTGGTTGTCGACACGCACGAGCACATGCTTGTTCTGGATGAAGCTGGTGAAAGTTTGCAGCGCCCAGAGCACCCCTTCTAATTCACGACGAGTACTGGATGGGCCAGGTAGTTCCAGGGGCATGTTCGCGCAGGCCTTATGAGTCGTCGTGGAGAATGTGTCGAGTGTGGCCCCCCAGCTGTGCGCGCTGGCGTCGACGTGAATGATAGCGTCGTAGCTACCACGAACATGAAATGGGGCTCCATTGAAGTGGTCGAACTCGGTTGACCAGAACTCCAACTCTTCGCAAGCACTCGGGGACAGTAACAACCTGCTGTTCCATGAAGACGCATCGTTGATGGTTTGTAGTAAGGCATGACTGAATGCTCGCGCTGTCGCCCCAAGAGCAAGGGTCATGGAGGCGAGCATGCCTGTGATGCGCGCGACTTGCCGTACTGGGACTTTGTGCTGTGCACGTCCTGCTGCCAATAATGAGGCGATGGTGGATTGCAGGACGCTTCGTCGCTCGGTGCCGACAGAAAACTGTCCTCGTTGGGTATCGAGCTCCAATCCTAGGAATCTTAGCTGCTGAGTAGGATGGAGATGAGACTTTTTGGCGTTGATCACGAGGCCCGCTTCTCTTAGGTCCGTGATCGTGCGGGAGCAGACATCTCGAGCCGCGCCTTCTGTGTGGCACAGAAAGAGGATGTCATCTACGTAGGGAATGACGCGGACCCCTGTTGCTCGCCATCGACGTGCCAACTGCTTGATCAATTGAGTAAAGACGAAAGGCGCTGTCGCTAGTCCGAACGGAAGTGATCTGAAACAGTACGAACGCCCCTCGAACTGAAGGCCAAGAATTTCCAACAGGATGCGTGGATGTCAACGTGGTGGTAACCCGACTTGAGATCAATTGAAAACATCCAATCCCCCGGATGTGCAAGTTCCGCCACGCGAGATAGTCCTTCGTACTTGAACTTCGGAATGCACAGCTCGTTATTAACTTTGCGTAAATCTAGGATGAGGCGACACTTGTCTCGCTGCTCGACGACGTTGATGGGGCTAATGCATGCAAGCTCCGATGCTGGCACCTCGATTGCTGCGCCAGTTTGAAGAAGGTCTATGATGGCTGATCGCGTAAAATCCGTGTGAGCATGGGTTCCAGCATGATTGGAGCACTGAAATGGTCGTGGCGGTCCTTGTTTCCACGGCATCCAGTAGCCTCGTTCGATAATTGATAAGATAAGACTGCTCGTACACCATGTTCGCCACCAAGCCAGTGCGGATCGCAAGCGCCCTCGCATGACGAAAGTTGTCCTATCCGTCACTGCGTACTCGAAAGGGTCGTCTGGTTGCCCCAAGGCATGCATCGGCAGGCCTGCACATGGCAGTATACGAAAATGCAACACATGACCGTTAGCGTTTTTTTTTTTTTTTTTTTTAACCAAGCAAGCATTGACGCTCGAGTGGGATAACCCCTCTTGTAAGCACGAGACCAGGGCTAGCACTCCCCCCATTCCGTGGTTCCATTTCTCGACCTTCTCACCCTCTCCCTTTCTCTCTCTTTCTCTCTCTTTCTCTCTTTCTTTCTCTCTCTCTCTCTCTCTCTCTCTCTCTCTCTCTCTCTCTCTCTCTCTCTCTCTCTATCTCTCTCACCCTCCCTCTCTCTCTTTCTCACCCTCTCCCTCTCTTTCTCTCTTTCTCTCTCTCTCTCTCTCTCTCTCTCTCTCTCTCTCTCTCTCTCTCTCTCTCTCTCTCTCTCTCTCTCTCTCTCTCTCTCTCTCTCTCTCTCAACTTCTGCCATTTCTTTTATGTGTCAGCCCATGGCAAGGTTGTTTGCCCTTTGGTTTTTCAAATTAATGTTAGGAGATTAAGTTTCTCGAGGCTTCAATTGCCTCCCTCAAAAGGCCTCCTTGAGGCGTGGCGTGAGAAAAACTGAAGAGCAACCAGGAGATCCTTTAGTAAGGCTTCTCTTCACTCTCACAACAAAATGCACAACAAAAATTTATAATTAGAAAGAGCAACTCCATAGAGCTTATCAAGAACTTCTATGCAAGCGCCCTTAGACCCTCAATGGTCTATTCCCTTTAGAAACATTTTCACAGCAAAACTAAACGGGAAGAGATCAACTTCATGATGCTCTAGAGAGCTTCTAGGCAAACGCCTTAGACCCCAAAGGTCTTTCCCCTTAGCCAAACGGCAATAAAAACCAGCCCAAGGGCAAGGCCAATAGCCGCCCCGTCGAGTTTAAACTACCGGCGCGGGTCCGTGAGGACCGTGCCCACCGGCAGGGCATGCGTTGGCAGTGTGGCCTGGCTGGCCACAGCGGAAACAGGTGCCGCGGAAGCCCTTTGGATTGCAGCCAGGAGCCATGTCGAATTTGCCACCAAACCCCGTGGGGCCTCGGCCTCCAAGGGAAGAACCGCGACCATAGGAGCCTTGGGCGCGGTTCATCGCTGCCACATCCGCGAGCGCCTGCTTGAAGGGGCGCGAAGTCAGCACACTTTTCTGCTGGTACAGCTTGAAGCGGTGCGCCGTCTTGAAGTCGGAGGCGTCGGCGACTTGAAGGAGTTGGAAGCGATCGGCGATGAGGGCGTACGCCTCTTCGAAGTGCTCAAGAGCGCCAGCAGTGTCGCCGTGGCGTATCTTGTGCTCCGAGTGCTTCAGGTACGCGCGCAGGTCCTCCAGAAATTCCGCTTGCTCGCGTACTCCGGCGTGGTGAAATGAGGAGGCGGGAATGGTGGGATTGGTGGATGGGAGTGGAGGAAGGTGCTCAACGGGTGCAAGAAAGTTGTTGTGTGCATGAGCCTCACCCGCTTCGTCTTCTGAGTCGCTGCCGTCGTTGTTGTTGTTGGGCACCGCAGTAGCAGCATTTTCCCTTTCGGCGCGAGGGACTTCGTGTGCGCGAGCGTGACGCGCCAAATCGTTTCTTGCATTTGCGTTTTTAGCAGATGCAGAAATTGTTGTCGCTGTTGCCGTAACCGCCGGTGGCTGCTGCTGTAACAGCGCCAAAAGCGCTTGGACTTGGTCAGCAGTCAGCGCCGGAGTCAAAACGGGGTCAGCCGTCGCGTCAGACGAAGACCCAGTTCGGCGCCTCTGGCGCTGACGCGACGGTCCAGCCACAGGTGCTGGCGTGTGCTCGGCGTCGGGCGCGTGTGGCGCCACAGGTGCTGCAGGTGCCGCCGTCGCCACTTGCGCCACAGGCGCCACTGGCGCCACTGGCGCCACAGGTGCCGAGGGGTGCTGCTGGTTGGCGGTTTTGTTGACTTCGCCACTGCGCGTCAAAAGGTCGACACCAGTGGGCGCGTTACCCTCGTCGTCCGCCCGCCGCTTGTTGCGGCGATCTCCCGTAATTTCACGGGTATTCTTCTCGTTGTCCGAACGGTACGGGGCGTTGTCGCTCGGCGCCATCGAAGCTTGATTGTAGTTAAGAATATCCGATAGCAGGGTAGATGGTGCTTGAAAACGTGGAAGGGTTTTCACCCTCGCCAGGTTGAGGTCCGAAAAAATCGGGAGGGAGTTGGAGCCTCCGAAAAAATCGGGATGGGTCTCGGAACCGGGAATTGAACTTGAGCGATTGTAAAATGAGAGACGTGGGTGGGGGAAGAATGACCCCAGCCCACATTATATATTCGGAGAAGGCGAATACCGCGCTTCGACGATGCACAAAATTGCATTACAGTCAGCTTCGCTTTCACAATACGCAAATTTGAAAGCGATAAACGCTTAGAAATTTTTCATATTTGAGAAGTCCCAAATGTCCTAATACGACGTTAAAAAAAAATCATCCAACTGTTGCCCGAACACCGGCCAATCATCTAAACAAGCACTGCTACAGATCCCAGCGCCCACCTCCTTACAGCCTTCATCTCCCAGCCCTTGAATCGGCACTCCAGGCACCCCAAGCCCAGCGGTGTCAGTCAGTAGCATCAGCGAGTCAGACCAATCAGATGATCCAACCCCGATCGGAGGACACTCCAGCGGCTCGCGGGAATAGTTTTGAGGCGCATCAAAAGCCGTTCCAAGTGCAGAAGTCTCGGTCAGGAAGGGTGGCTCGTCCGACGCGTCAAGCCCGATCAGGTGAAATTCCAGAGATTCCTGCGAATTCGAATCTTTTGTCTCGATCGCCGATGCAGGGGAGGGTATGACAGATGGGTTGGTCAAATCAGACCACATGCTTGTACTTGGGATGGTTAATTCCACTTGACTCAGCGTGCTAGTGCTTGGAATTGTTGAACCCAAGTCAGACCAGATGTCAGTGCTTGGTATTCTTGGTTCAGGATGGCATGGGTTCAGGTAGGATGATTCAGGGTGGCATGGGTTAAAGTAGGAGGATGATTCAGGGTGGGATGTAGCAAGATGGGCTGGGATGTCCGTTGCTGTGTCTGCTTGCTCCAATAACTGCCAGTTGGAAACAAGCCGATCGTGAACAGGGTTAGGAAGGAAGGAACAATGGGGTAAGAAGAGGAAAGGAGATCAGCAGCACAAAAAAAAAACACACACACAGACACACACACGCGCGCGCACACACATAACAAACAATCGAACATGACAACGAACACACAAGCGAGATGATTAGGAGAGGGAGGGGTGACACACAGAGAAATTCAGCTGAATGTGCTACAGAAGAGTTTGGCTCCCATTTCACTCACCTCATTTGCAAAGCTGGTTGATGAATCCAGCACTGCTGTTCTTGTGAAAGATGTGTTACCAGATGCAAGTGGATCAAGCACAGAGTCGACAGCAGCAGCAGCAGCAGCAGCAGCAGCAGCAGCAGCAGCAGCAGCAGCAGCAGCAGCAGCAGCAGCAGCAGCAGCAGCAGCAGCAGCAGCAGCAGCAGCAGCAGCAGCAGCAGCAGCAGCAGCAGCAGCAGCAGCAGCAGCAGGAGTAGCAGCAGCGATTGGAACTGCAGCATCGATAGGAGCTGCAGCGGTAGGAGCAGCCGCAGCAGCAGCAGCAGCAGCAGCAGCAGCAGCAGCAGCAGCAGCAGCAGCAGCAGCAGCAGCAGCAGCATCACCACTAACACCACTGGCATCAGCGGCAGCAGCAGCAACATGAGCAACGCCTGAGTCCATGCTCGCCGCACGAGCCTGGTCCCCCGTGCCTGAAGCCGCACCAAAGCTGCCGCTGCCGCTCCTACTGCACAAGCCTGTGGCAAGGCCACGGGCAAGGTCTGGGGCAAGGTTTGCGGGAAGGCCTGAAGCAAGGCCTGGGGCAAGGTCGGTACAGGTATCAATGTCATTCAACTGGGCTCTGTTTCCCAGGGCACCTTGCAGTTGGAAGAGTCGTGACAGCACCACCTCCCTCTCGGGAGGAGTCAGAAGCACCCCCAGCAGGAACCCCAGGTTGCAGTTGCTGCTCGGGCCAGCTGCATCGCTGATTCCTGGAAGGTTCCATTCCTGTGGGTGAGCAGCTGAAGTGGTTACTGGGGCGGTTTTCCCTTCTGGGACATGTTTTCCTGCTGAGCCAGCTGGGACAGCTGGGACAGCGGGGACTGCCGGGATTGCCGGGATTGCCATGCCTGATGGTTCCGTTTGCCCTGCGGTGATTTCTGCACCTGCCAGGCTTGCCGGGCCTGCGCCTGACTGGCCTGCCGGCCCTGCTCGGCCAGCCGGGTCTGCTTGGTTTGGAAACTGATTCTGAAAGCGCTGTGGCGGCCTGAGCTTGCTCCGGTGCAGCACCCCTTGAGTGGCGCAGTGCTGCGGAGCAGACGCAGAGCAGGCAGCAGCAGCAGACCAAAGCGGTCCACCAGACAGCTGCGGAGCAGAAGCAGAGCTGGCAGCAGCAGCTGCCCAGGGTGGCTCATCCTGACAGCAGCTGGAGCTGGGACTCCCCTCGGGGCTATCCGCCTCAGCTTTCACAGCTGTTGCCCTCTGCCGCTTTGAAGCACGGTAGCTTAAACCCCGGTCTGGATGACAGCTCAATCCCCCATCTGGATGATAGCTTACACCCACGTCCGGCTGATAGCTTATTCTTCCGGCGTGTGCTGTGAAGGTGATCGGGTGAGGAAGCGCGAGGGCCGGAGCAGGAGCGTAGGCGTCGCTGCAGCGTCGTCGCTTCTGGCAGGTGGCAGGAGGGTGGTTGTGGAAGCCAGACGTGGTCATGCGCACCACCTTTCGCATCTCCACGCGCTCAGGGTGGGTGGGGCTGCCCTCAATCCTCTGCACCTCCCCACCGGTGGAACATTCATCCTCCAAAGTTGCCTCAGCAGCAGCACTAGCTGCAGCAGCAGCAGTGGCGCTTCTTGGGGCAGCAGCAATAGGAATTGTGGCGCTGGTTGGGACGGCAGCAGCAGAAGCTGCGGCAGCAGGCGTAGTGGGGTGGGCAGCGGCGGTGGGTGGCGTGGTGTGCTTGCCGCGAGGCGGGCCGGGCATGCGGTCCTCCACCTTCCGTGCGGTGCATCCCGTGACGGCCTTGCACACACACGTGAAGTAGATCCTGGTTGATGGAGGGAGGGGGGACAGGGAAGGGGGTCAAGGGAGAGTGGATTGTTGAGTCGACTTGGCCTTGCACACACACGTGAAGTAGATCCTGGTGTGGGGGATGGGAATCGCGGGAGAGAGGTAAAAAGAGGATATTCCGTCTTTGAGTCGACTCGGCCTTGCACACACACGTGAAGTAGCCAATTCAATCTGAGATCCTGGTGTGGGGGAGGGGGAAAGATCATGGAGAGGGGTGGGAAATTATTCTCTGAATCTACGCAGCCTTGTACACACACTGAAGTAGATCCTGGGTGGAGTGGGGGAGAGGGGGGGGGGGAGAGGGGGAGGAGGGGGGAGTGGCATGGGAGAAAGGTAAGTACAAAGGGACTTAAACTTCTGTGGGCTCCATGATCGGTGCGCGCGTGTGCGCACGCACACGCACACGCACACGCGCGCGCGCACACACACACACACACACACGCACGCACAGACACACCCGACAGACACACATACACACGCGCGCCCGGACAGACAGACACACACATACACACACACACACACACACACACACACACACACACGCACACGCACGCACGCACACACACACACACACACACACACACACACACACACACACACACACACACACACACACACACACACGCACACACGCACACGCACACACACACACACACAAGGGATTAGATTTATTTGGATTGATGGAAGTGGAGTGGATCCAGGTAGGTTTTTGAGAGTTTTTACCACGATTTACCCTGCAAAATGAGGGAGATGTGGACACCTTGTGAACGCCCTTTGATTACCCCAAACACCCTGTGAACACCATGAAACCGCCTCACCTTTTGACTGTCCGTTGGCACAGCCACTTGTGCGAGATTTTCTGCCATCGGTAGTGACTTGGATCTTCTTCGGCGGGATTTGGCGTCGTCGTCGGCTTCGCTGCGGACGGCGCCGCGTCATTGCGCAATGCCGCCGTGGCTCGTTTCAAACCCTCGCGAAGGATTCGTTGCGTCGCCTCAAGAGTCTTCTTTGTTGCGGCAGAGGGCGGCGGCGGCGCGTCATCATGACGATGTTTAAAACTGCGTGGTGCGAGTCGCTTTGGGTCAGCAAGAATCTTCTGAGTGCGAATCGGAGTCTCCATGGTCACCTTTCTTCTCTCAGTCGCCGGCATCAGGATTGGAAATCTCTAAAATAGAAATGCAGCGCCTGCGGACTTACGGAAGGGAATACAACGCACTGGAGAGTTTCTGGTGGCTTGGGGAGGATTGTGATAATTATTAGGATGCTTATTCACGGCCGCAGGGCAGAGAGTCCAAAAGGGAAAGCATGAGTGGCTACCAAAGTAGAAAGACAATTCCTCAGGTCAGTCACCATGGCTAGGAGTAATGTAGGTTCAAAATGGCAAGCTTGCCAGAAATGTCTAGGGTGGTGAAAGAGAGATGGGCTTGGGAGAAAGGAGGTGAGCTGAACTCCAGCCCCTATTCATGCTCCAAGAGTAGGGGGCCAGAAACGTTCAGTCACCATCGTGACACATTTAGGAAAGGGAGAGTATATCCCAGCTCCATAGTTTCAAAAATGTCTCAAATTTAGTCGTAAGTTCACTCAAAAAGTACAGCTTTCTAGAAGTTTGCTCACGCGAGGCCCAGATTATGTTCAAAACTGGTCCTACGGGACAAAATTTTCGACACGTGTCCTATTTCGTATTAGCAATTTCTAACGGGGGCAAAAAACATAAAACCCCTAGGGGACCAGGACACACGTTCGGGAGGGACCAACCCTAAACACGAGGACCCGCTTGGTGTTTAGGGTTGATCCCTCCCGCAAATGCGCCCTAGTTCCCGAGGGGTTTTATTATTTTTTGGCCCGTCGAAAAATTTTCCAAGCGAGATGTGTCGAAAAATTCGCCCCGCAGAACCAGTTCTGAACATACTTTGGGCCTCGCGTGAGCGAAATTCTAGAAAGTGGTACTTTTGAGTAAGCCTGGAGCTAATTTTGAGAGAAATCTGTAAGTATGGACATGGAATATTTAATCACGTCGAACGAGCCCAGAACATAAGGGTATGACCCGCCCTGACTGCATCCCCCGTCCCCCAATCTCCGCTCCACAGACGAGGACTGTACGCACACCTGGTTTCGCGCTTCTAGAAACTGCGGAAAAGCACTGCACCTCGTCAGCCCCACTAATGCGAAGATTTTTCTACACCCTGTTTCGTGCTACACTGTTAGTGGCTATACTGGTTGATCAGATGTACACACATCAATGCGTCCAGGATGGTCCCAGAACGTACCATATATGCACGTATACTCGCACTCAACCGTACGCCTAAGGAAGTTTCCTTTTAGAAACCGTTGTGTACCGTTCACTAGGAGAGCCCCGTCACCAACCTGCAGTTCGGTTGTAAGCACCAGACCGCTACGTTCCAAGCAGCAGTACGCACTGTAGCCAGTGAATCCCATTGCCAGTGTAGCGAGAAACAGGGTGTATAGGAAGTTGGGGAGCGCGTTGAGCTGCATTATACACAAGATGCTCAGCTGTTGCACGCAAGTTTGGTCTTGACACAATCGACAGCCTGTCCAATTGCATTTGGTACCAACCAGTTGCACGCACGATACAAGCCCCTATTTTGATCGTAGCTGTTAAACATAGAGCTTATCACGCTGGAGTCCGTCCTTTCAAGAGATATTTTGAAGAATCTGGTTATATTTCTTCACCTGCCCACTACAGTCCCGATTTTGCCCGTGGCGAGCAGGCGATATAGACTGCCCAGTAAGAATTTAAATTACGGGTAAAGGCGTAAGTATCTAACGGATTTCTGGTGTGGCGTAAAACAAGGTGCAGTCTCGATGTGGAATCTTGAAACCAATCAGCACCTTGGTAGCAAGCCAGCTCAATACATTTCATAATTACGACGTTGGCAGCGTACAGTTCCAGCACATCATAATCATCAATACATTTCACTGGGTAGCGTCGGTACTCGCCCGGTAGCGGCCTCGGTTGCGCTTCCGAGCTCCGAGCTCCTTGGAACCGATCAGCACCTTGGTAGCAAGCCAGCTCATTTGCTCTCACACCCTCCTCCCGCCCTCTGTAGTGATGCCGAGGAGGAAGGCAAAAACCTCTTTTGGCGGGAAAAGGAAGTGTACAGTTGGGAAAACTGCTGACGAAGCAGCATGCGCTAACCTCCAACCAGATTTGGTCCTGAATCGAGTTGCTGATGCGAGGGTAATGATGTAATTCGTCGCCTTGCTTCCACCACCCTTGACTTCCGTTGGTCGATCCAAAGAAAACAGCTTGTTTTGAACAAAATGAACTTCTGCTACTGTACAGGTGCATGACTTTGCGGGACCACCTGCGGCAGTAACCACATGTTGATGTCGCCAATCGGGTTCGCGTGACAAGTTCGACAGTTGGGTGCACGACCCACGATGCTACACAGCCAGGTGGTGAACTTGGCACGTCGCAAACAGTAGTGTTCAAGGCAAACTGAACCCGCGATGTGATTTCAACCCATCGACCAGCAGTGATTAATCGGGAGAACTCCCGTTGGACGACTAGGAACGACCTTGTGGATTGCGGGTTTGCCATGCTCGTTATTGTTGTCACCAATACATCAAAGGGAAACAGAATTTACTAAATTGAAAAAAGATAACTACACAACAGGCGTTCAGAGTGAAAACAATAACCAATTGTGCTTGAAACCCAGCACGTGCAGAATGTCTGCACTCATTTGAATGAATTTCTTGTGAGAACTATTATGAACGCCTATACAATGTGTGTGTGTGTGCGTGCACGTATGCTTGTATGGTCCATGTTACTCTTATTGGTGCGCAAAACGGCCATATTTACATACACTCGGCATAAACTTCACCTTAGTTGTCAAATCCCTCATATTTGCTAGAAAGGCATGATGCCGGCGTTGCGGAAGCTAGTTTGTAGAAAGAGCAAGGCTGGAAGACTTGCACTGAATGGTTGAAACCAGAATGAGAATAATGGAATTGATTGATACACTGGAATGACAGTGCAGGGTATTTATCCGCAGCTAACCCCTTCAGGATGGCCCTATCCACACCAAAAATGCCACACCAATAATTCTTACCCTCCAATAATTCTAGACTCCAATAATTATGGCCCTCCAATAATTGTACAATTATTGGAGGGCTGGGAGTCTTATAAAGAAACACTACAATAAAATCTAACAGCATTTGTATAAGCTTACGTTTGTATATTTAGCACTCCCCCTTGCTGTAGGTTTTACTGAGTTTTGTCTTGGAGGATACCTGCAACCAGCGCTGATTGCGGTAGTGATTTTGGTCACGGCGTTGATTGCAGAAGGGATTTCTGTTTTGGCGGGGATTGTGGTGGCTTGGTTTACGGGGGCTGATTGATGGTTGGAAATCATGTTGATGGGAAAGCTCGACGTTCGGAAGGCAGTGTAGTAGCGGTGACGACGCGCAGGTTTGCAACTTTCTTTGTCGCGACTCCATTCAGGTCGAGGGTTTCTCGTTCTCGTCCCTCCTCGAACTCCCGTGTACTGTACGCTCCCCTACCAGGTTCGTTCATGTTTAGTCGTGTTTCATAGCACCCGTTGCTCCCACCTCACCCTTCTCCAGCAGGGGTCTCACGATGTTGCCAGTTTCGACTTCCAACCCCTCATCCAATGCAGAAACTCCAGATCGGGACTTTCTTCGTGAGGTTTCCTCGAGCCATGGCTTCTGCTAGTGCAAGATGCTGTTCTAGTTCAGCGCGGCCTGCAGTGGCATCATGACGTGAATTTTTATGTCACGTGACTGCTGTAAATGTCGCGCGACTGCTGCTAATGTCGCGCGACTGCTGCAAATGTCGCGTGACTGCTGCTAATGTCGCACGACTGCGGCAAATGTCGCGCGACTGTGGCAAATGTCGCGCGACTGCTGCTGCAATTGGCGCGCGACTGTTTCTCATGGCAGCAGCGACAGCAGTGCGTGACGGCCACAGCTGATGCGTTTCTGCCGTGCTGCCACTTCGCCGTGCGTGCCGCTGCTTCTCCTGGTACGCGGTCGCGGGTCCCCAGATGCTCGTGCATCGTGGCAGCAGCAACTGTCAACGGCGGCGGCAGCTGACGACGATGGTTGTCGAGCTGCAGCAGCAGCGTGCACCTGCCACCAGAAGCTGCGGACGGCAGTTGCAGCCACTGCTGCAGTGCGTGGCGCAAAGCAGCTGCTCCTGGCGCACGGCTGCTACTCCTTCCTGCCGAGGTGAGAATGCTTTGTCAACCTGATTGTTTTCACCCATGTTACCCTGTTACCTTGTGCTTCTCCATATTTACCTTTGCTTCTCCTCGTGACCCTGTGCTGCTCCCCTTACACCAGGTGGCGTGCGGAGGCAGCTTCAACGGGCGTTTACCAGCACCTGGCGGGCTGCTCCTAGCGGGCTGCACCTGGCAAATTGCTCCTGGCGGGCTGCAGCACCTGAAGGCCTGCAGCTGCTGCCCCTGACGCCCTGCAGCACCTGAAGGCCTGCAGTACCTCCCCTTGATGTGCACCAGTAGCGAGTGGCAGCGGTATCAGCAGCACCTGCGTCACATTGGTGAGTAGCACCGGCAGGGCCTGTCTCCAGCTGTCTCCCCTTGCTTCACATTGAAATCATGCCTTTGTATTTAGTAGGACCTTCTCAGCTTCTTCTCGCCGATTTTCTTGACTCATGCTTGTCCTGTTTCTTCTCCCCCTAGACCCAGCAGCCGTATGAAGTGTCCAGGAGCAGCGGTTATGACCGCTGGCGAGTGGTTATGACCGCCCAGCAGCAGCGGTTGTCCAGCAGAATATTCAATGGCTGCCCTTGGCACTGATTGCAGTAGGTCTTCGCATGATGCATATGTGCTGACGCTTGTGATGGCGAAAATGAAACATGGTTTTGAGATCAGAGCTTGATTGGTTGCACCCCAAGATACTCCACACCCCACTCACCCTCTCACTCGTGTGTCTGGGGTCATGCACATGCGTGAGCACGCACGTAGGATCAAGCACATGAGTGAGATGTGTTGAGTTACGTGATGCCTTGTTGTCCAGCAATCCGTGAGAAGCCCGGACGGGAGAGCGCAGCACCAGCGGCTTCAATCTGAGTACTGGGTGCAGATGGTGCGCCATGCGGAATGCCAGATTTATATGACATAGCTACTGTAGGCTATAGTGGGGTAGCACATATGGGGTACAACTTTTTAGGGTATGTACTTGTTCCAAACTTTCCCTTCGTCATTCCATTCCCGTTCAATTTCACATGGTATAAAGCAGGTTCCCTTGTGGGAACTGTTCCTAGAGCCCACCGTTTTTTTTTTCCTACCTGGAGCGCGCTTAGCCTATGCCCGAGTCGCGCTCCCCTCTCACGAGCCCGTCGCGCCGCCATTACGACCCCGTCGTGCCGCCTTCGCGGCCCCGTCGCGTTGCGCCTCCCTAGCGACCCTGTCGAGTCGCCCTTGCAACCCCGTACCGCCGCCCTCGCGGCCTCTTCGAGCCGCCCTAGCGACCCCTCCAAGCCGCCCTCGCGGCCCCGTCGCCTACCCTTGCGGCCCCGGCGCCTACCCTCGCGGCACCGTCGCCTACCCTGTGGCCCCGTCGCCTACCCTGCTGGACCCGGCACCTACCCTGCAGCCCCGGCGCCTATCCTGCGGCCCCGTCGCCTACCCCTGCGGCCCCGGCACCGCCCTTCCCGGCCCCGACACCGCCATTCCCGGCCCCGGCGCCGCCCTTCCCGGCCCCGGCGCCGCCTCTGCTGGCCCCGTCCCCTACCCCTGTGGCCCCGGCACCGCCCTTCCCGGCCCCGGCGCCGCCCTTCCCGGCCCCGGCGCCGCCTCTGCTGGCCCCATCGCCTACCCTGCGGCCCCGGCGCTACCCTTCCCGGCCCCGGCGCTTCCTCTACCGGCCCCGCCGCCGTCCCCACGCGGCCACGCCGTCACCACCGAGCCGCCGGCGCCGCCGACCAACTGCCGAGCCGCCCGAGCCACCTGAGCCGCCGCGCCACCTGAGCCGCCCGAGCCGCCGGGTCGCTGAGCTGCCGAGCCGCTGTACCGCCGAGCCGCCGAGCCGCAGTTGATGCCGAGCCGCCGAGCTGCCCAAGCCGCCGAGCCGCCGAGCCGCTGAGCCGCCGAGCCGCCGAACCGCCGAGCCGCCCGAGCCGCTCTGTCCGGTAAGAGCAGGGCCTCTGTCACTGCACTGCCCTTACCCTACTGTTCGCGCTGCTAGTCTACTGCTGTCATGGCTACCCCTAGTGTCCTCGCTTTTGACGCTGAGGGTCGGGCCATTGACTTTGACGTCTGGGTAGATGACCTGCAGCTTTTCCTACAGTGCGATAGGGCAGACGGTCTCTCCCTCTTTCACCTCAATTCTGGTGCCTCTCCTGCCCCTGCTGCTGATGCCGACGCCACTGTTCGCTCACAGTGGGCCACACGCGATGCTGCTGCACGTCTTGCTGTGCGTCGCCACCTCCCTACCTCTGAGCGTGCGCACTTTAGTCAGTACCAGAGTGCTCAGACCCTGTACGACGCTGTAGTTGCACGCTACTCCTCCCCTGCCACTGCTGCAATGAGCCGCCTCATGCTACCGTACCTCTTCTCTGACCTTGCTACCTTTCCCACAGTCGCTGACCACATTACGCACCTCCGCACTAGTGACACTCGCTACCGCGCTGCGCTTCCTGCTGAGTTCTGTGCCAATAACCCCCCCCCCCATGTACATCACCCTCTACTACATAGTCACCCGACTCCCTGACTCCCTTCGCGTAGTCAGGGACCACTTTCTCTCAGTTTGCCCCACCACTCTCATCGTTGACCTCCTCAAGAAGGCCCTCCTAGCAGCAGAAAAGAGCATAGTCGCTGTAGGAGCCTCTCGTGGTGACCCTCACACCCCCATCTTTGAGGGGTGTTCCCCCTCCCCCCTTTTGCCCTCTGTTGCCTCTGCTGCTGCGGCCGACCTCGTTGGTCTTGAGTCGGTCGGTGCGGCGTCTACCCCTAGCGGGAGACGCCGCCCTGGCAAGGGCAAGGGGGGCAGGGGCGCTGGAGGAGCTAGCGGGGGCGGTGGAGGCGGAGGTGGAGGCGGCGCAGGGGGTGGGAGTGGCGGTGGGGGTGGTGGCGGGGGTGGAGGTGTCGGTGGCGGCAGTGGAGGCGGAGGCGGCGGCGGTGGTGGCGGTGGGAGCGGAGGTGGCGGAGGTGGCGGCGGTGGAGGAGGCGGTGGCGGAGGAGGTGGAGCTGGTCGGGGTGGCGCTGCGCAGAGGGTCGGCTCCGGTGGTGGTCAGCGCCAGCAGCAGCGCACTCGTGACATCCCCCCCCCCTCAGCAGCTCCCTGAGTGGTACGCTGCACGCCAGCGAGGTGGGGGTACTGGTCCGTGCACCTACGTCCTACGCACCGGCGACCGCGCGGGTGAGCAGTGCGGGGGTGGGCACTCCACCCAGCGCTGCTTTGGCCGCCTGACGAACGCTTGGCGTCACCAGTTCCCGGAGGCCGCTGAGATCCCTCGTTGGGGCGAGCTGTCTAGGGCGGGAGTAGCTGTCTTTGACCTTGACTTTGATGCTATTCTTGCTGCCATGTATGCTGTGACTATTAGTGATGAGGGTGACTATTACCGGTGTTTTCCGCCCGACCCGGGCATTGAGACTGCTGCTCTAGGTACTGGTGAGGCTGCTGCTCTAGGTGCTAGCGAAGCTGCTGCTCTAGGTGCTCGTGCGTCTGCTCCCTCAGGTGCTGGTGAGTCTGCTCTCTCAGGTACTGCGTCAGCTTCGGCCTCCCACACCATCACCCTTGACTCGGGGGCTTCTCGCTCCTTCTTTCAAGACCGCACCACACTCACGCCGCTTGGCTGGCCATTTGCAGTCTCTCTGGCAGACCCCTCTGGGGGTCCTGTCCTTGCTCACTTCTCCACTGTCCTCCCGTGTCCGGCGCCCCCCTCTGGCACCCTGTCTGGTCTTTACCTCCCCTCGTTCTCTACGAACTTGGTGAGTGGTGCTGCCCTCCAGGATGCGGGGGTTCACCAGTTCACTCCTGCGAGTCTGTGGGTGACCCACTGCACGGACGCTTGGACAGGCCGACACCTGGCCACGTTTACACGTCGGTCGGGGTCGAGCCTGTACACACTGACCACTGCGCCTCCTCCAGTCACTGCGTCTGGTCAGGTAGCTGCGTCGGGTCAGGTGTTTGCTGCAGCGTCCATGTCTGGTCCTGAGTCTGCCCCCTGCTCGTGTCGCCTCCTGTCTCACGAGACTCTCCTCTGGCACCACCGTCTTGGTCACCCCTCCCTGCTTCGTCTTCGAGGCATGGCCTCTCGTGTCCTTGTCTCTGGTCTTCCCCGGTCCCTCCCTCCCCTTCCTCAGGGGCCTGGCCCTACCTGCGTCCCCTGTGTCGAGGGGCGGCAGCGGGCTGCCCCTCACTCTTCTCAGTTTCCTCCGACAGAGGCCCCGCTGCAGACGCTTCACATGGACGTGTGGGGCCCGGCCCGCGTCCGTGGACAGGGTCACGAGCGCTACTTCCTGCTGGTGGTTGACGACTACTCGCGTTACACCACAGTCTTCCCCTTGCGCAGCAAGGGTGATGTCACTGAGGTGTTGATCGACTGGATCCACGCAGCTCGTCTCCAGCTTAGGCAGAGCTTCGGCTCGGACTTACCTGTTCTGCGTCTGCACTCTGACAGAGGCGGAGAGTTCTCCTCTGGCCTTCTGCGAGCCTACTGTCGGGCACGAGGCATTCGCCAGACCTTCACGCTTCCGGACTCTCCACAGCAAAATGGGATTGCTGAGCGCCGCATTGGCATGGTCATGGACGTCGCCCGTACGTCTATGATGCATGCGGTTGCCCCCCATTTTCTGTGGCCGTTTGCGGTTCGGTACGCGGCGCATCAGATCAACCTCACCCCAGGGTCTCCATGCCAGAGACCTCCCCAACTTTGCTGTGGACGGGGAAGGTTGGCGATGCGTCTGCGTTCCGTGTCTGGGGATCTCTGGCGTTTGTCCGCGACTTGTCTGCGGACAAGCTGTCCCCTCGTGCTGCTTCTTGCGTCTTCCTTGGCTTCCCCTCTGACGCGCCAGGGTGGCAGTTCTACCACCCCACCTCTCGCCGTGTTCTGTCCTCCCAGGACGTCACGTTTGACGAGTCGGTCCCCTACTACCGCCTCTTCCCCTACCGCACTCCGTCCCTCCCCCCACCACCCCTCTTCCTTGTGCCAGGTCCCCCCCCGGTAGACCCCCTCCCCCCTCAAGGACCTGCCCCTTCAGGTGTGTCCCAGGTAGACGCAGTCGAGCCTGTCGAGGTTACAGGTGACTCTGGTGCTGCTGAGGGTGCTGAGCCTGGGGGTGCTGACTCTGGGGGTGCTGAGCGTGTGGGTGCTACGCCTGGGGGTGCTGAGCCTGAGGGTGCTACTACTGGGGGTGCTGAGCCTGGGGGTGCTCAGCCTGGGGGTGCTACCACTGAGGGTGCTGAGCCTAAGGGTGCTGAGCGTGGGGGTGCTACGCCTGGGGGTGCAGAGCCTGAGGGAGCTGGGCCTGCTCGTGTGGAGTCTGGCGGTGCTGGGCCTGGAGGTTCTCCGGGTGCTTCGTCTCGACGGGAGCCACTCTCTCCGCATGAGCTGCGCGAGTGGGTTGCCCGGCGCTGGAGGCGTGCTGCTGGAGCTGGAGGTTCTTCGGCTGCTGAAGGTGCTGGTGCCGCTGGTCCCGGAGGTGCTTGTACTGGGAGTACTGGAGCTGCTGGGCCTACGGGTACGACTGGAGCTGGAGTTGGTGAGGGTGTTGGCGCTGAGGCTACTGCTGTCAGTCCTAGAGGAGGTCCTGCTGGGGGTGCTACTGGTGCTGCTGGAGGTACTGGAGCTGGAGGTGCTGCTGGCGCTGGTGCTGCCTCTGGGGGTACTGGTGCTGTCCCTGCTGTGTCTGGAGTCACCGCGCGGCCTCGGCCGTACTTCGTTCCGCTCCTTCAGCAGGTGCTTGGTCTCCCGCGTTCTACTGGTCCTCCTTCTCCCTTAGAGTGTCCACAGCCTGTCCCGTCACAGTTACAGCCGGCCTCCCCACTGCCTGCTCCTTCTCCCTACACTGGTCCTACTGGAGGTCTTGCTGAGCGTCGTGAGCCTGCGTCTTGCCCTGCGTCGCCTGTCCGTCCTGCTCGCACTAGTGGTCGTGGTTCGCGTCAGCGTCCTCCTCCTGTCCCTGGCATGCACCGGATGTCTCTACGTCCGTCCACTGCTCCTCTGCGTGCCCCTTTGCCTTCTCCTCCTGAGTCCTCGCTTCCTGCTCTTCCCGACCCGGAGTCGGACTCTCTTCGTGCTGCCAGTCCTACTGTCACGCGTCTCCTTGCTACTGTCGTCACTGACCCTTCCTTTGAGTCCACTGCTGCGTCTGCCCTAGTTGCTGAGCTCGTCGACTTATCTGCAGGGCAGCCTGCACGAGGAGATCTGGCTGCACCACCCACCTGGCTTCACTGGGTCGTTCCCTCCTGGTACCCAGTGGAGCCTCCGGCGGCCAGTCTACGGTCTCCGCCAGGCACCGCGTGAGTGGCACGACAAACTGAGGACTACACTTGCGGCTCTTGGGTTTGCTCCCTCTACTGCCGACCCGTCGCTGTTTCTGCGCACCGACACTTCTTTGCCGCCGCTCTACATCCTCGTGTACGTCGACGACTTGGTCTTTGCCACAGGTGACACTGCTGAACTCGCCCACGTGAAGTCCGAGCTGCAGAAGAGACACACGTGCACAGACCTGGGTGAACTGCGCAGCTACCTTGGCTTGCAGATCACTCGGGACAGAGCACGCCGCACAATTACCCTGACTCAGTCACACATGGTGCAGTAGGTTCTTCAGCGCTTCGGCTTCACGTACTCCTCGCCTCAGGCCACTCCTCTGTCTACTCGCCACTCGCTCTCAGCTCTGCCTTCGGATGAGTCCGTAGAGTCGAGTGGCCCGTACCCAGAGCTTGTTGGCTGCCTCATGTACCTGATGACCTGCACACAACCTGACCTTACATACCCTCTTAGCATTCTAGCACGCTATGTTGCTCCTGGAAGACACAGACCGGAGCACATGGCTGCAGCGAAGAGGGTGTTGCGCTACCTGTGCAGTACGTCGGGCATGGGGCTAGTGCTTGGAGGGCAGAGTCCAGTGGTCCTCACTGGGCACGCAGACGTTTCTTGGGCTGACGACCAGGCTACGCAGCGGTCGTCACAGGGTTACACCTTCAGCCTTGGTTCCGGCTCTGTCTCGTGGCGGGCTACCCACTCGTCTTCTGTTCTCGGCTCTAGTTGTGAGGCTGAGATCTACGCCGGGGCCATGGCTGCACAGGAGCTTCGCTGGCTCACCTACCTGCTGACTGACCTCGGAGAGCCGCCTCGTTCTCCTCCAGTGCTGTACGTAGACAACAAGGCCATGCTGGCCTTGTGTCGAGAGCAGAGAGTGGAGCACAGAACGAAGCACATTGCTCTCCGCTACTTCCTTGCTCGTGAGCTACAGCAGCGTGGTCAGCTGCACCTTGCGTACGTGGCCTCTGAGGCCAACACTGCTGATATCTTCACCAAGGCACTTGCGCCTTGTGATCATCAGCGCTTCTGTACTCAGCTGGGTCTTGTGCCTACCTTGCCTCACTTGCTCACCCTTTGACCTTGTTTGTACTGTTGCATATATATATACACCTGCTCTTGCTTTCTTAGCTTATATTTATATGTAATCCTGCATGTGAACTGGCCTTGTGGCCTTGAACTTATGCTCGGAATGTGTGGTGACTTTGTGATCCACCCTGAGCTTGCTATGCTTTGCTTGACTGGTCTTGTGACCCCTTGTTCTCCCCCACCTTGACATAGCTACTGTAGGCTATAGTGGGGTAGCACATATGGGGTACAGCTTTCTAGGGTTTGTACTTGTACCAAACTTTCCCTTAGTCATTTCATTCTCGTTCAATTTCACACGGAATTGGTTGGAGACCGCACAAGAGGCTGCAGGTGAGATGTTCTGTTGCTGTGAGAGGCTTGGTGAGATAGTCCGCAGCCTGCTGAGCTGTTGGGCAGTACTCCGGCCGCACAACTCCATCACGAACGGCCTTCCTCGTCCAATGGTAACGTACGTCCATGTGCTTGATGCGTTGACGCATCTGCTCCCCAGTTGCAAGGGCAATGGCGCTTTGGTTATCCACAAAGAGGACGGTAGGTTCTTGCTGTCAAAAACCGAGGTCGTCACACAAGCGGCGAAGGTATGTAGCTTCCCTTGCCCCTTCAAACAGTGCAATGTATTCTGCTTCAGTTGTTGATGTTGCAATGACCGTTTGACGTTTAGTCCTCCAACTGACAGCAGCTCCTCCCAAGGTAAACACGTAGCCTCCAACGGAGTGACGCCCTGCATCGTTCGCATAATCCAAATCGGTGTATCCGCGGAGCACCAAGTCCTTGCCGCCATAGACGAGCCCCATGTCTGCAATGTTCTGTAAGTAGTTGAACACCCTGTTTATTCCAAGTACTGTTGTCGCTGTTGGTTTGCTTGCTTGGCTGGCCGGCACATGCGCTGCATAGGTGATGTCCGGTCTACCTGCTGTTGAGATGTACAGCAATGTCCCAATTTGCTTTAGCACCAGCTGACCATCAATGTCGTCCGGTGGTTCTCCCTGTGGTCCAGGTTCTTTGATGATCTGTGTTTGAACTCCGGAAGGGCTGTGTGAGAATCTAGGATCGAGCTCAGAAAAGAGAATGTGAATTAAATGATCACCTGGGTACAACACGAGGCTATATATAGGCTTGACACAAGGCCCAGTAACCAGGTGTTACGCGAAGGTTCCGCGGGTCGCGAAGCGTCCCGAACAGATCCTTCCCGAATTCGATAGAAGGCAATTCGGTGGCAACCGAAAAGCCAGAATTCGGTGCACGCAACCTAGCTCGGTGCTATAACTATAATAAAATATAGGAAAGCACCTAGCCTAGGAAATCAAGCAATTCATGCATGCATATAATTATCCTATGCTAGAAATAGCATAATAAAGTAAAGGCAAGCAAGCATAGCTGGCATAAGCCGTCGTACTCTCACACGTCCCCCCCTCAAAGCTCGGTGGCGTGAGATACAACCTGCTTGACAAGATAGTCCTTGAGAGCACGACGTGCGTTGTCGATATCAGCTTCTGCAACCCAACTGTCCTCAGTGGGGTCGTATCCCTTCCAGAGTATCAGGAACTCAAGGGCCTTGTCCCCGCGGCGCCGATGAGTGAGAACGCGCTCAATCTCGTATTCTGGTTCATCCTGTATGAGTATAGGTGGTGGTGGCGGTAGCTGTCGTCCCTGGAACTGGTGGTTGGGGTCCTTGTAGTGCTTCAGTAGCTGGACATGGAAAGTGTTGTGAAGCTTCCATGTATTTGGTAAGCGCAAGCGGAATGTAACTGGTGTCACCTGTTCCTCCACGAGAAAAGGACCATAGAAGTGAGGCCGGAGTTTGGATGGTAGGTGAGACAGGTTCAAGTTGCGCGTGTCAAGAAGCACCTGATCTCCGACTGCTACTGAGTCATCTCGTCGCTGACGATCGGCATACTGCTTCTGGGAGTTTTGCATCGTGGTGAGACGTCGCTGAGTCTTCTCCCATAGCTGATGCATGGTGGTGACAAAGTCATGTGCGGCTTGGACGTGTGCCGGTGTGGTTGGCTGCTGTGGTGTGAGTGGTTCCCGTGCGTAACACAGGAAGAAAGAAGTTTTCCATGTGGCCGCACGTGATGCGTTGTTGTAAGCGAACTCTAATGTCGGTAACTGTGTGTCCCGGTGGCTGACGTCGTCTTTGCAAGCTGTGCGTAGTAAATATTCAACGACTTGATTGAGTCGCTCTGTCTGTCCGTCAGTCTGGGAGTGGTATGCTGAAGACATCGCAAGCTTAGTCCCCAACAGTCCCATGAGCTCCTTCCAGAACTTACTCGTGAATTTGGGGTCTCTGTCTGAGATAAGTGTAGCGGGGATGCCGTGGATGGTGATGATGCGGTTGAAGAAGAGACGAGCAGTTGCTTCAGCTGTAGCTGTGGCGTTGGTCGGTATGAAGTGACCCATTTTGGACAACTTATCGATTACTACGAGGATGGAATAGTGCCCCCGTGAGGTCGAAGGAAGTCCAGTGATGAAGTCGAGGCTAACGACCTGCCATGGCTGCTCTGGTACAGGTAGAGGCTGAAGTAACCCTGCTTTTTTCTGCTTGCTACTCTTCATCCGCTGGCACGTTTCACAAGAGGTGACGAGCTGCTGCACGTCTGCTGCCATCCCGGGCCAGAAGTAATACTTCGCTATCCCTGCTAACGTCTTGTTGCTCCCGAAATGTCCCGCGTATGGTACGTCGTGAAACTCCTCCAATAGGATCTGCCGTAGCGGGGCGTAATTCGGCACCCAAATCTTTCTTGAACCCTTCCTTACAGCTAAGTCTTTCTCCCACGGTAACAACTTCTTGGTCTGTGCTGTAGCGATTTCTGCGTCCACGGAGTACCCATGTTGGAATAGACCCTTGAGCAGAGGGTTCATCCCGTCGAGCTGGATGCCTGCTACATGTCCGGGGCGGCTCAACGCGTCTGCCTTGTTGTGTAGCCCGGGCTTGTAGATGATGTCGTAGTGGAAGTGGATCTTCAAGAAATCCACCCACCGCACCTGTCGTCGTGAGAACGTAGGCTGCGACTTCAGGTATTTGAGGCTGCAGTGGTCAATATAGACTGTGGTCTTGGCTCCCTCTAGGTAACACCTCCATGCCTTGAAGGCTACGACTATCGCTAAGGCTTCCTTATCGTGAATGGGGTAGTTCAGTTCTACTCCGTGTAGCTTCTTACTGAGGTAGGCGATAGGCTGTAACCCGTTCCTGTGATCCTGCATCAGTACTGCTCCGACTGCTTCAACAACGTAGTCCTTCTCGGGGTCCGGTAGGATAAGTACTGGTGCTGTGGTCAGTGCTGTCTGTAACTGTTCCATGGCTTGCTGATGAGGAATATCCCATTTGAAGGGCGTATCCTTTTTTGGTAGGTCGGTCAGTGGCGCTGCTATCTTAGCGTACTGCGGCACGAACCTGTCGTAGTAGTTGGCGAAGCCTAGGAACTGTTGCAACTCCTTCACATTCTCAGGAACTTTCCACTTTTTAACGGCTTCGATCTTCCGCGGGTCCACGTGTACGCCCTCGGCACTCACCATGTGCCCGAGAAACACTGCACTTTCTTCAGTGCGAAGTCGCTCTTCGACAGTTTCACGTAGAATATATTTTTTCGCAGGATCTCGAACACCTTCCGCAGATGCTCTACGTGCTCCTTCATGTTCTTGGAGTGGATGAGGATATCGTCCAGATACACTACTACGCACTCGTCCACAAGGGGTCGTAGGATGTGATTCATCTCCGCCTGGAACGTCGCTGGTGCGTTGCAGAGTCCGAACGGCATCCCCAAGTCTTCGTAGGAGCCGTATCTGGTATGGAACGCCGTCTTGTGGATCGAGTTATCCGCCATCTTGATCTGCCAGTAACCCGACCGTAGGTCCAGCTTCGAAAAGACTGTTGCACCACGCAGTTGGTCCAATAGGTCGTTTATGCGCGGTATGGGGTATTTGTTTTTAACTGTCTGTTTGTTCGGTGCGCGGTAGTCGATGCACATCCGTAAACTGCCGTCTGGTTTTGGAGTGAAGAGGACTAGTGCACCGTAGGGAGAGGTGGATGGGTGGATTAGTTGTCTGTCCAGTAGATACTCTATCTGTTTCTTCATGTCTGTCAGTTTGGACGGACTCAGTCGGTATGGTGCACGTGAGACGGGTTTCGCACCTGGTTCCTCCACAATCTCGTGCTCGTGGGTGCGCGCTGGAGGTACGCCTGCGGGTAGGTCGTCGGGCATTATATCCTTGTACTGCTCCAAGACCTCCTTCAGTGCTGCAGGGAGCTCGGAACTCGGCTTCTCCTCCTCTGCTGCTGCCATGACCAGTGCTAGGTAACCCGTGTTACTCTCGTTTACCGTCTGTTCGAACCGTGCCAGTGTCGTTTCAAGAATGTCCCCTGTATCTGTCCAGCTTCGTAGTGCTATCCGCTTCCCGTTGTTGTATATGCATACCTTCCTATTGACCCAGTCAATCTCGGGGTTGAACCGCTTCAAGAAATCTCGCCCCAAGATGAAATCTGATCCCTTGATGTTCGTGATCGGCAACGTCGGCTTCCACCTCAGTGCCCCTATGTGCAGCTGCAGTGATGCTTCGCCATGGATGGGAAGTTTTGTACCGTCCACCATCGTTGCCGAGAACTTGGTCTCCTCGGAAGATTCCCCAATTTTCTCCAACGTCCCGCGGTCACACACCGAGTGAGATGCACCGCTGTCCACCAGTGCCTGGAGGCATCGTCCTTTGCATAACACCTCGAGGAGTAGTGGTGCCTGCTGCACTGAGTAGCCAAAGAGGGTCTCATTGATAGGATCATAGGGTACATCAAACTGAATACCACCCCTATTTCCTATACCTGACTCAACACTTTTCTCTTCAAACTTCACCTGGGGGGTAGGAGGATTTTTCCGAGGCTTGTACCACTTCTCTGGAGCCTGGAATTCTCCTCTAAGCCTTGGCAGCTGTGTAGGCTTCATCTGTGGGCAACGGGGAGCCTTAACACTGTGCTGCGGGGAGAGAATATTAACTCCACGGAACGCACGACACTTTTCTACGCTCCGTAGTACTTTGCCCGACTTCTCAGGTACTTGAATAATTTCTAAAGGCTTTTTCTTGGCCTCTAGACCTCCCCTGAAGTTTTCAGAGGCTTGAAAACCACGAGAAGCAATATTCTTCGTTAGAGTATCTTTATAGGATACTTTTAACGAATTCTTACTTTCGTGGGTGTTCGGCTGGAGTTTCCCGGTCGGTGCAGAGTCTTTTTTCGCGGAGCCTCCATTCGCCTCGGTGATTTCCCCTGATGCCGGCCGGTCGTGACGTTTTAGTTTTGTGCCATCATTTTCACCTTTTTTCACCCGCTCCAAAGTCGCCACGTCGTCGCCCTTTCCTGCTTTCCGGATCTTTACGCAATCGCCAGGTCGATCCGCGGCTACAGGCGACTGCCGTTTTTTGACTTCAGGGGTGCTCCACTGTTACCGCCCAACAGTGCCGCAAGTGCCTTTTTCATTTTGTAGCACAACAAAATCTGATGCCCTGCTGCGCCGCAAAACTCGCACTTTGTCGGCTGTTGCTTCGCGTCGTATTTGTCGTTGTCCATCGGTTCGGCGAACGTGGGGGGTGCCGATCGCTCCGTGCCGAATGTACGGTTCGGCGTGAAGCGTCGTGTTTCGGGTTGACCTCGAGTCAGCGCGTCGTATCGCTTGGAAGCACGCACGATGTCTCTGTAGCTGTTGTAATTCGCCGCAATCACCTGCCGCCGAATCTCCATTTTTAACCCTTCTGTGTACGCCTGGATTTTTTCGCCTTCGGTCAGGTCGGTGATGCGGTTGAACAGTAACTCCATCTGCTGCGTGTACTTTGCTACACTACTGTATTGCTTGTGTTGGTGTATCTGTTGCCGCGCCATGAAGGTCGTATTCATCGGTTCGAAACGTTCGATTAAATCTGCCCGAAACTGCTGCCACGTTTTCTCCCCGCAGGCTACGTCGGTGTAGTAAATCCATTCACATAACAGTGTCGCTGCGAGCCGAATCCGTGCTGCGTCGTGTTGCGGGGTCGAACAGCCAATGGCCTTGAAGTAAATTTCGAGGGTTGCCATGAATCGCCGGACGTCAGATCCCTTCGCGCTTGGATCGAACGCCTCAGGGAGCCTCGGTCGTGCTGCTTCGAGGTTCGGCGATAGTGGTGCCATCGGTCCATGAAATGTCGGTGTCGCCACTGCTGCGAGTGTTGTCGCTGCTGCATTCGCTGCTGCTGCGGTGGCGATCCCTGGTGGGTGTGCTAGAAGGGCCTCGAGCCGACGAAGCGTCGCCTGCGTCTGCTCCATGTCGGTGCGGAGGCTTGCGATGTCGCTCGTGGTCGCGTAGTTGTCGCCTTGGCCCTCCATGCCTGGCATTAGCGCGTCCGAAAAAGCGAATTGAGGGGGAGCAAAAAATATGAGAAAACTAGAACGAGAATGAAATGACTAAGGGAAAGTTGGGTACAAGTACAAACCCTAGAAAGCTGTACCCCATATGTGCTACCCCACTATAGCCTACAGTAGCTATGTCATATAAATCTGACAAACCCCCATAGGCACAATGGGGGAGAACAAGGGGTCACAAGACCAGTCAAGCAAAACAAAGCAAGCTCAGGGTGGATCACAAAGTCACCACACATTCCGAGCACAAGTTCAAGGCCACAAGGCCAGTTCACATGCAGAATTACATATATATATATGGCTAAACAAGCAAGAGCAGATGTATATATATATGCAACAGTACAAACAAGGTCAAGGGGTGAGCAAGTGAGGCAAGGTAGGCACAAGACCCAGCTGAGAACAGAAGCGCTGATGATCACAAGGCGCAAGTGCCTTGATGATGATATCAGCAGTGTTGGCCTCAGAGGCCACGTACGCAAGGCGCAGCTGACCACACTGCTGTAGCTCACGAGCAAGGAAGTAGCGGAGAGCAATGTGCTTCGTTCTGTGCTCCAGTCTCTGCTCTCGACGCAAAGCCAGCATGGCCTTGTTGTCTACGTACAGCACTGGAGGAGAACGAGGCGGCTCTCCGAGGTCAATCAGCAGGTAGGTGAGCCAGCGAAGCTCCTGTGCAGCCATGGCCCCGGCGTAGATCTCAGCCTCACAACTTGAGCCGAGAACAGAAGACGAGTGGGTAGCCCGCCACGAGACAGAGCCGGAACCAAGGCTGAAGGTGTAACCCTGTGACGACCGCTGCGTAGCCTGGTCGTCAGCCCAAGAAGCATCTGCGTGCCCAGTGAGGACCACTGGACTCTGCCCTCCAAGCACAAGCCCCATGCCCGACATACTGCACAAGTAGCGCAACACCCTCTTCGCTGCAGCCATGTGCTCCGGTCTGTGTCTCCCAGAAGCAACATAGCGTGCAAGAATGCTAAGAGGGTATGCAAGGTCAAGTCGTGTGCAGGTCATCAGGAACATGAGGCAGCCAACAAGCTCTGGGTACGGGCCACTCAACTCTACGGACTCATCCGAAGGCAGAGCTGAGAGCGAGTGGCGAGTAGGCAGAGGAGTGGCCTGAGGCGAGGAGTACGTGAAGCCAAAGCGATGAAGGACCTGCTGCACCATGTGTGACTAAGTCAGGGTAATGGTGCGGCGTGCTCTGTCCCGGGTGATCTGCAAGCCAAGGTAGCTGCGCAGTTCACCCAGGTCTGTGCACGTGTGTCTCTTCTGCACCTCGGACTTCACGTGGGCGAGTCCAGCAGTGTCACCTGTGGCAAAGACCAAGTCATCGACGTACACGAGGATGTAGAACGGCGGCAAAGAAGTGTCGGTGCGCAGAAACAGCGACGGGTCGGCAGTAGAGGGAGCAAACCCAAGAGCCGCAAGTGTAGTCCTCAGTGTGTCGTGCCACTCACGTGGTGCCTGGCGGAGACCGTAGACTGGCCGCCAGAGGCTTCACTGGGTGCCAGGAGGAAAAGACCCAGTGAAGCCAGGTGGGCGGCGCAGCCAGATCTCCTCATGCAGGCTGCCCTGCAGAAAAGCTGTGCTGAAGTCAAGAGAGTGAAGCTCGTAGTCACGGTGAACAGCTATGTGCAGCAGTACCCAAAGTGTGGTCATCTTAGGGGTGGGAGAGAAGGTCTGAAAGTAGTCAACTCCCTGCTGCTGACTGAAGCCACGAGCCACGTAACGCACCTTGAAGAGAGGCGGAGAACCCGGCAGCCGCTTCACCCTGAAAATCCACATGCCACTGACAATGTTCGCCCCAGGCGGGGGAACCTCGTCAACGTAGGTGCCTGTGGACTTCCAGGAAGCCATCTTTGCGTCCATAGCTGCCTGCCACTGAGAGGAGTAGGGACCCTCTATCGCCTCCGCGTAAGAGCGCGGAGTCGGGATGTCAAGTGCATCCGGGTCTCCCTCAGGGGTAAGCAGTACGGACACGAGATGACGTGAAGCAGCAGCCAAACACTGGAACTCCTCCTGCCTGTCCTCAAGGACGTTCGTGCCAAGGGCACACTCACCCCTGATGGACGGAGGACAGACAGACTCAGACTCAGCGACAAGATTAGCAGCGTAGTCTAGACGTTAGCGAGCAGCAAAGTCCACGAGCTCAGTAACTAGGGAAGACGCAGCAGTGGACTCAAAGGAAGGGTCACTGACGACAGTAGCAAGGAGACGCGTGACAGTAGGACTGACAGCACGAAGAGAGTCCGGCTCCGGATCAGCAAGAGCAGGAAGAGAGGACTCAGAAGAAGGCAAAGGGGCACGCAGAGGAGCAGTGGACGGACGCAAAGACATCCGGTGCGTGCCAGGGACAGGAGGACGACGCTGACGCGAACCACGACCACTAGTGCGAGCAGGACGGACGGGCGACGCAGGGCGAGACGCAGGCTCACGACGCTCGGCAAGACCTCCAGTAGGACCTGTGTAGGGAGAAGGAGCAGGCAGTGGGGAGGCCGGCTGTAACTGTGACGGGACAGGCTGTGGACACTCTAAGGGAGGAGAAGGACCAGCAGAAGACGGGAGACCAAGAACCTGTTGAAGGAGCGGAACAAAGTACGGCCGAGGTTGCGCGGCGACTCCAGACACAGCAAGGACAGCACCAGTACCCCCAGCAGCACGCCTCCAGCGCCGGGCAAACCACTCGCGCAGCTCCTGTGGAGAGAGTGGCTCCCTCCGAGACAAAGCACCCGGAGAACCTCCAGGCTCAGCACCGCCAGACGCCACACGAGCAGGCCCAGCTCCCTCAGGCTCCGCACCTTCAGGCTCAGCACCCCTAGGCGTAGCACCCCTAGGCTCAGCACCCCCAGGCTCAGCACCCTCAGTGGTAGCACCCCCAGGCTCAGCACCCCCACTAGTAGCACCCTCAGGCTCAGCACCCCCAGGCGTAGCACCCACACGCTCAGCACCCCCAGAGTCAGCACCCCCAGGCTCAGCACCCTCAGCAGCACCAGAGTCACCTGTAACCTCGACAGGCTCGACTGCGTCTACCTGGGACACACCTGAAGGGGCAGGATATTAAGGGGGGAGGGGGTCTACTGGGGGGGGACCTGGCACAAGGAAGAGGGGTGGTGGGGGGAGGGACGGAGTGCGGTAGGGGAAGAGGCGGTAGTAGGGGACCGACTCGTCAAACGTGACGTCCTGGGAGGACAGAACACGGCGAGAGGTGGGGTGGTAGAACTGCCACCCTGGCGCATCAGGGGGGAAGCCAAGGAAGACGCGAGGAGCAGCACGAGGGGACAGCTTGTCCGCAGACAAGTCGCGGACAAACGCCCGAGATCCCCAGACACGGAACGCAGACGCATCGCCAACCTTCCCCGTCCACAGCAAAGCTGTGGAGGTCTCCGGCATGGAGACCCTGGGGTGAAGGTTGATCTGATGCGCCGCGTACCGAACCGCAAACGGCCACAGAAAATGGGGGGCAGCCGCATGCATCATGGACGTACGGGCGACGTCCATGACCATGCCAATGCAGCGCTCAGCAATCCCATTTTGCTGTGGAGAGTCCGGAAGCGTGAAGGTCTGGCGGATGCCTCGTGCACGACAGTAGGCTCGCAGAAGGCCAGAGGAGAACTCTCCGCCTCTGTCAGAGTGCAGACGCAGAACAGGAAAGTCCGAGCCGAAGCTCTGCCTGAGCTGGAGACGAGCTGCGCGGATCCAGTCGATCAACACCTCAGTGACATCACCCTTGCTGCGCAAGGGGAAGACTGTGGTGTAACGCGAGTAGTCGTCAACTACCAGCAGGAAGTAGCGCTCGTGACCCTGTCCATGGACGCGGGCCGGGCCCCACACGTCCATGTGAAGCGTCTGCAGCGGGGCCTCTGTCGGAGGAAACTGGGAGGAGTGAGGGGCAGCCCGCTGCCGCCCCTCGACACAGGGGACGCAGGTAGGGCCAGGCCCTGGAGGAAGGGGAGGGAGGGACCGGGGAAGACCAAAGACAAGGACACGGGAGGCTATGCCTCGGAGACGAAGCAGGGAGGGGTGACCAAGGCCGTGGTGCCAGAGGAGAGTCTCGTAAGACAGGAGGCAACACGAGCAGGGGGCGGACTCAGGGCCAGACCTGGACGCTGCAGCAAACACCTGACCCGACGCAGCTACCTGACCAGACGCAGTGACTGGAGGAGGCTCGGTGCTCAGTGTGTACAGGCTCGACCTCGGCCGACGTGTAAACGTGGCCAGGTGTCGGCCTGTCCGAGCGTCCGTGCAGTGGGTCACCCGCTGACTCGCAGGAGTGAACTGGTGAACCCCCGCATCTTGTAGGTCAGCACCACTCACCAAGTTTGTAGAGAACGATGGGAGGTAAAGACCAGACAGGGTGCCAGAGGGGGCCGCTTGACATGGGAGGACAGTGGAGAAGTGAGCAAGGACAGGACCTCCAGAGGGGTCTGCCAGAGAGACTGCAACTGGCCGGCCAAGCGGCGTGAGTGTGGTTCGGTCTCGAAAGAAGGAGCGAGAAGCCCCCGAGTCAAGGGTGAAGGTGTGGGAGGCCGAAGCCGACGCAGTACCTGAGAGAGCAGACTCACCAGCACCTGAGGGAGCAGACGCACAAGCACCTAGAGCAGCAGCCTCTCTAGCACCTAGAGCAGCAGCCTCACCAGTACCTAGAGCAGCAGTCTTAATGCCCGGGTCGAGCGGAAAACACTGGTAACAGTCACCCTCCTCACTAATAGTCACAGCATACATGGCAGCAAGAATAGCATCAAAGTCATGGTCAAAGAAAGCTACTCCTGCCCTAGACAGCTCGCCCCAGCGAGGGATCTCAAGGGCCTCCGGGAACTGGTGACGCCAAGCGTCCGTCAGGCGGCCAAAGCAGCGCTGGGTGGGGTGCGCACCCCCGGACTGCTCACCCGCGCGGTTGCCGGTGCGTAGGACGTAGGTGCACGGACCTGTACCCCCACCCCGCTGGCGCGCAGCGTACCACTCACGGAGCTGCTGAGGGGGGGGGATGTCACGAGTGCGCTGCTGCTGCTGCTGCTGCTGCTGGCGCTGACCACCACCGGAGCTGACCCTCTGCGCAGCGCCACCCCGACCAGCTCCACCTCCTCCGCCGCCGCCTCCTCCACTGACGCCACCTCCTCCACCTCCGCTCCCACCGCCACCGCCGCCGCCGCCTCCGCCTCCACTGCCACCACCGACATCTCCACCCCCGCCACCACCCCCACCGCCACCCCCACCCCCTCCGCCGCCTTCACCGCCGCCTCC
This sequence comes from Closterium sp. NIES-65, assembly GCA_948144175.1. Classification (NCBI taxonomy): domain Eukaryota; kingdom Viridiplantae; phylum Streptophyta; class Zygnematophyceae; order Desmidiales; family Closteriaceae; genus Closterium; species Closterium sp. NIES-65. The sequence goes on along the minus strand of CANXME010001370.1, from coordinate 868,542 downwards.
ACCGCCCCCGCTAGCTCCTCCAGCACCCCTGCCCCCCTTGCCCTTGCCAGGGCGGCGTCTCGCGCTAGGGGTAGACGCCGCACCGGCCGACTCAAGACCAACGAGGTCGGCCGCAGCAGCAGAGGCAACAGAGGGCAAAAGGGGGGAGGGGGAACACCCCTCAAAGATGGGGGTGCGAGGGTCACCACGAGAGGCTCCTACAGCGACTATGCTCTTCTCCGCTGCTAGGAGGGCCTTCTTGAGGAGGTCAACGATGAGAGTGGTGGGGCAAACTGAGAGAAAGTGGTCCCTGACTACGCGAAGGGAGTCAGGGAGTCGGGTGACTATGTAGTAGAGGGTGATGTACATGGGGGGGGGGGGGGTTATTGGCACAGAACTCAGCAGGAAGCGCAGCGCGGTAGCGAGTGTCACTAGTGCGGAGGTGCGTAATGTGGTCAGCGACTGTGGGAAAGGTAGCAAGGTCAGAGAAGAGGTACGGTAGCATGAGGCGGCTCAGTGCAGCAGTGGCAGGGGAGGAGTAGCGTGCAACTACAGCGTCGTACAGGGTCTGAGCACTCTGGTACTGACTAAAGTGCGCACGCTCAGAGGTAGGCAGGTGGCGACGCATAGTAAGACGTGCAGCAGCATCGCGTGTGGCCCACTGTGAGCGAACAGTGGCGTCGGCATCAGCAGCAGGGGCAGGAGAGGCACCAGAGGTGAGGTGAAAGAGGGAGAGACCGTCTGCCCTATCGCACTGTAGGAAAAGCTGCAGGTCATCTACCCAGACGTCAAAGTCAATGGCCCGACCCTCAGCGTCAAAAGCGAGGACACTAGGGGTAGCCATGACAGCACTAGACCAGCAGCGCGAACAGTAGGGTAAGGGCAGTACAGTGACAGAGGCGCTGCTCTTACCGGACAGGGCGGCTCGGGCGGCTCGGCGGCTCGGCAACTCGGCGGCTCGGGCGGCTCGAGTGGCTCGGCGGTACGGCGGGTCGGCAGCAACTACGGCTCGGGCGGCTCGGGCGGCTCGGCGGTACGGCGGTTCGGTAGCTCGGCGGCTCGGTCGGCTCGGGCGGCTCGGCGGTATGGCGGCTCGGCAGCAGCTGCAGATCGGCGGCTCGGGCGACTCAGGTGGCGCGGCGGCTCGGGCGGCTCGGGTGGATCGGGCGGCTCGGCAGCAGCTCGGCGGTGCTGGCGGCTCGGTGGTGACGGCGGCTCCGCGTGGGGACGGCAGCGGGGCCGGGTGGAGTGGCGGCGGGGCCGGGTGGAGCGGCGTCGGGGCCGGCTGGGGCAGCTCCGGGGCCGCAGGGGTAGGCGACGGGGCCAGCAGAGGTGGCGCCGAGGCTGGGAAGGGCGGCGTCGGGGCCGCAGGGGTAGGCGACGGGGCCGCTAGGGCGGCTAAGAGGTGGGGGGGGTCGCGAGGGCGGCTTGAAGAGGCCGCGAGGGCGGCTAGGAAGGGCCGCGAGGGCGGCGTGAAAGAGCCGCGAGGGCGGCGTGAAAGGGCCGCGAGGGCGGCGCGACGCGACGGAGCCGCGAGGGCTGCGGATCGGGGCCGCGAGGGCGGCGCGACGCGGCCGCTAGGGCGGCGCGACGTGGCGCGGCCACTAGGGCAGCGCGACGGGGCCGCGAGAGGCCGCTAAGGGGACGTGAGGGGCCGTGAGGGCGGCGCGACGGGTCCGCTAGGGGCCGTGAGAGGGGAGACCCACGGAGCGCGACTCGGGCAGGAACTGAGCGTGCTCCGGGCAGGAAAAAAAAGAATCGAATCGGTGGGCCCTAGGAACAGTTCCCACAAGGGAACCTGCTCGATACCATGAGAAAACTAGAACGATAATGAAATGACTAAGGGAAAGTTGGGTACAAGTACAAACCCTAGAAAGCTGTACCCCATATGTGCTACCCCACTATAGCCTATAGTAGCTATGTCATATAAATCTGACAAAATACACGGAACCGGTTTTACGTACCCGAAATTGATGTTTAATTGCGTCGCCCCCGTGGTTTTTGAAGACTGGTTTGAGCGGTCGAAAAAACTTCGCGTGTAAACGGGCTCTGATTACCAAGTGTGAGGATCTAGGATTGAGCTCAGAAAAGAGACTGTGAATTGAATGATCACCTGGGTACAACACGAGGCTATATATAGGCTTGACACAAGGCCCCGTAACCAGGTGTTACGCGAAGGTTCCGCGGGTCGCGAAGCGTCCCGAACAGATCCTTTCCGAATTCGGTAGAAGGCCATTCGGTGGCAACCGAAAAGCCAGAATTTGGTGCACGCAACCTAGCTCGGTGCTGTAACTATAATAAAATATAGGAAAGCACCTAGCCTAGGAAATCAAGCAATTCATGCATGCATATAATTATCCTATGCTAGAAATAGCATAACAAAGTAAAGGCAAGCAAGCATAGCTGGCATAAGCCGTTGTACTCTCACACGCTGCCCTCCATCCCGAAGGTCACCAAAGCCTGTGAGATGTACTTTGTGAGTCCGAGCGAGATCGAGTCCTTGTCAACAGCAACGTTGAGCCCCAAAAACTGCGTCATGGTCGCGCTGATGGTCAAGGTAAAGTTCTGCTTCAGGTGATGAATCACAACTTCAATGCCTTCGTCGACGTGAGACTGGATGAGGATGTCGTCAACACCGTGTCCTTTCCTTCTTGTTCCCAGATAAATAAGGCTGGGTCAGATTCAGATTGCACCATGTTCAGCTCCAACAAGACTCCTCGTAAGTGCTGATACACTTCTCTTGAGTTTCCAGACTTTGTCTCCGTCTCGCCTCGGTTCAGGTGGTCTCACGTATATGTCCCGGTCGATTGGAGCGTACAGGAATGCATTGGAAATGTCTAGTTGCACCACCTTTCGCTTCGTAGTAGACGCACCAGCAACGAATATGCGAGAGGTAGGTTCTTGGCTGACCGGTGCATACGTCCCATCGTATGTTCCCCATGTCTGTCTGCATCCCTTGACCACCCAGCACGCTTTGAACCGGTTAGGCTGTCCGTGCTCATCACGTTTCACCCTTAAAACGACTCCTTCCGTCAACACTGGCGTTCCCTTGGGTACGTCTGATCTGTCCACCACTTCGTATGCGTCCAGCTCGTCGAACTTTGCTAATTCTGCATCCACAGCGGCTTGCCAAAGAGGTGCGTACGGGTCCTTGGTCATTTCCTGAAGTGTTTTTGGCTCTTTGTATGTCAGCTCCACCATGGGGACGCTGGTTGCTGCATATTCCAGTACGTTCTGCTGCTGCAAGTTGGGAAACCGTGTGACTGTTAGTCCTGCCTGCCGCCTCCCAAACAGTACGTCTAGGCTTGTTATGTTGTCCGTCCCTTGTCCTTCTCCAAGCACTGTTACCGTTGGGTTAAAGTGAACCCGCCGTGGCGGCACGTCAGGAGCAGCCAGCGGGATCCCATCGCGTGGGTAGGCAAATTCATAAAGATGACTTGCATCATTGTCTGGTTCGTTGTTGTCTGCACCTTCCCAAACAAAGATGCCTGCCGCTGGTAAGTCACTTGTCGTTGTCTCTTCTCCTGTATCGGCTTCACTAGCTGCTGGTGAGTCTTCTTTGTCAAAGTTATTTTATGTAACTGCTTGTGGTTTAGGTGTAGTGTATTTATCTTGTCTTCTGTTTGGTGGTGCACCTCTAGTTTCTTGACTATATGTTGTATCTCTTTGCTATTATTGAACACTCATTCTCTCGACTCATTCTCCTTTTCAACTTTCTCGAACTCAACTCACTCGATCTAACTAGCCATGGCTCCTAAGCCTTGCTAGAACATTGACATTCTTGAGCGGTGTCATTTGCCTTAGTTCCATGTTGTTCTGTTGTAGCGGCATCAGAGGATAATGGGGAGGAAGTGTGGGATGCCGGAAAAGAGTCAAATGCGGACCCAACGTCGTCTCCCCCTGAAGTCCACTCCGAGATATGAGGTGAGACTTCATCCATGTACCGTTGGCGTTCGAGCAGGGATTCGGCGTCTGGGAGCATGAGGTCGTCAAAGAAACGAGCTGAGCGTGTGTCCGTGTCGACGTCGCTTGCCAAGTCCCGGACGATCCATGCCTTGCGTGAGTTAGAGAGGCCGAGAAACATGCCTGCCCGTCCTCGTTGCTCAAACTTCCCGAAGCTACCTTGGGGAGGGAGATAGTAGCAGAGGCATCCGAAGGTCCTTGCCATGGAGACATTTGCAGCCTTCCCCGTCATCATGAAGTACGGTGAGTGTGCGGAGGGGTTGCTACTGCAGCTGATTCGGTTGTGTAACCAAGCGGCATACTCCAGCGCATAAGGCCAGAACTTAGATGAAAGGCTGGCTCCGGTAGTCATTGCACACACATGGTCCATGAGCGTGCGGTTAACCCGCTCGGCGACTCCATTCTGCTGCGGCGTGTATGGTAAAGACGTCTGGTGATTGATGCCTTGAGAACTCAGGTAATCCGTGAACGCATTGGCTGTGTACTCCCCTCCGTTGTCCGTGCGCAAGGCAGCCAGAGGCTTCGTGGGCAGCTTGGTCTTCATCTCGCGGTGCCAGGTCGAAAAGACAGCTGCCATGTCGGAACGGCGAGCCAACGGCGCCACCCACAGGTAGTTGGTGTAGTCGTCCTTGAGCGTCAGCACATAGCGAAATGAGGGGTGAGCGTCACCCAAGTGTATGATGTTGCTATGCACGAGTTCCAAAGGTCGAGTAGTCCGCTTGTCTTCACCTATGGGAAATGGAGCCCTGCTCATTTTCCCTCGAAGGCATGAGTCAGACGGGGGTTTGAGGGGGTTGACCTTGTCTGATATGGAGAGTCCTTCGACATCCCCATTCCGAAATGTGGCATCCATGGATGTGTATGATGGGTGACCCAAACGCTTGTGGGCCATGCGATAAGTGATGGAAGCATGAGCGGAAAGTGGATGCACCCCATTATGATTATGCTCATGCGATGCACCATTCTCATGGTAATGATCAAATCCACGGGCAGATGCAAGCGCAGGCTCATATTGCACCATGAGCACACCATGCATGATCATCCCAACCCCAATGACCACACGCTCATCTTCAACAGCCATAGTAATCATGATGTGTCCGCCGTCTCGAGTGCGAATCCGAGCTCCCTTTTTGTGCAGTTGGCAATAGGAGAGGAGGTTGGACTTCAAGCTGGGGACATAGAGCACGTCGGTGAAACGTACTGTTGTTCCATCAGGTCCCGTTGCTCGAATTGTTCCTGCCATCGAGCTCAAGAGATGGCTCCCATCAGCAAGCTCCACGTAAACAGGTTCGGTCAACTCCTTTAATCCCTCAAACCACTCCCTCTCTGCAGTCATGTGTTGGCTGCATCCGCTGTCCAGCAACCACATCGACCCTCCGGCGGCTGGTAACGTTGCTTGTGACGATCGAACCGTTGCCACGCATGTAATGGTTTGCTTGTTGTCTCCCCCAGCTGCCCCTTGCTGTTTTGATGCTTGGCTGTCACGTTTCGGGCTTTCACTCCTCCGAGGCGAGGAAGATCTGCTACTCCAGGTGCGCTGATTTGTCCTCCCTCTGTTTTGTGGTTCCCAGCCTGGTGGTGACCAACCCGGAGGTGCCTTAGGACACTTGTAGAACGGGTGGCCAGACTCCTTGCAGTACCAACACACGAGGTTTGACCGCCCCCCCTTTCCTTCGTTGCCTTTGATTTTTTCTCCACCCATCGCATGCTGTCCTCCCGTTGACCTTGCCGTATTCTGGTTGCCCTCGGTTCTCTCCTTTGCTGGTGAAGTATCTCCACGTGCCTGACCAGCCATGCGAGGAGGACGCTTGTCACGGTTGGTTTTGCTAATGAGGTCTTGGTAGCGTTGTTCTTGAATCATCATTCGCTGTAGTGTGTAACTGTCTGAGATGTCGTGTAGTATTGCCGAATGCCTTAGCTCCTCCCAATGCGGTGGCAGCCCGGTAATCAGATTCAAGGTGAATGAATCTTCATCCACCAATTTTCCTGCCATTGCCAGCTTGTCCCGAATTGCAGTTGCTCTGTTGATATATTCCTCCACCCTTTCTTGGCTCCCCATCTTCAGGTTGTCCAATTGCCTCTGGAGAGACGCTTTTGCAATCGAATCCTTCGCCTGGTAAGTTTCCATCAGGTACTCCCATGCTTCGAATGCCGGACTGTATGACTCTTGGAACACGTCCAGTTGTAGCTGAATTGTTGCGCACACGCTATGTAGAAGCACCCAAAAAACCAGCGTAGCACGTTGGGAGTAATCCGCTTGTAGAGTTTCCAGCCGATCCATTGCATCTCGCATTTCTCCATTCACCATTGTAACCGGGTATCGTAGTGTCACGAAAAACTCCCACAAATTTGTCACACGCGCGTTCATGCGAAACCGAAGAGCCCACTCTCGAGAGTTAGTGTCGTCGAACGGGGTTGTGGTGAACGCTTTGTCCACTGCTGCTACCACCATCTTGCGTGATAGTCTGTCTTTGTCTTATTCGGTGTATTCGCGAGGAGACGGGTCGAAGAGTGTTGGCACGGTAGATGGTCGAGGTATTTGCACGGTGCGTTGTGTGCCTTCACGTTCCACCACCTCCACTTGGTCACGTCTGTGAAAATTGAACGAGAATGAATGAGAATGAAGGAGTGGTTTCACTAGCAGCAATGAGGATACATATAGCAAACCCTAGATGGGTTGTACTCGCTATAGAGCACCCCACTACAGGCTAGAGAATAACATTCTGACACACCCCCATAGCCAAAGTGGGGTGTAATCAGCACAATGAGCAAGCAGGCATAGAGCAAGAGTTCACAATAGGTAAGTAAGGCTAGAGCTAATCACAGAGGGCAAGTGAGGAGGAGGAGAGACTGTGGGGGAGAGAAGATGGGAGGCGACTGCTGGCGCTGCAGACACACAGACGAGCTGCTGGCTCAGTGGCTACCGAAGCAAAGGCCCGGACTACAGGAGTAACTGGCTCCGCGGCTAAAAGTAGCGGCAGACGAGCAACTGACCCACAGGCGACTAGCGACTACCGGAGATTGTAGCCTCCGGACTGCTGGTGCTGCTGACGACAAGACTGCTGCCTCCACGCAACCTCCCCCAGCTGCCCAACGCCCCTCTTACACACCCCCTGCTCAAACCCTAACCCTACACCCACAGCACCCCCGTAAACCCTAAACCCCAGACGTCCACACATCCACCTCCCTCAAAACCCTAGCTCCACTCCCACAGTACCCCCCTTAAACCCTAAACCCCAGGCTCCCATACATCCACCCCCCTCAGCGACAGCTGCAGCAGTGGGAGACGAAGGAGGAGGAGGAGCAGGGGAGACCACACACCCGTCACCCCCTTCTTGCCACCCCCAAACCCTAACACAGGGCAGGGCGGGATGGCGGGTAGGGAGGGGGGGGGGGGGGGGGGGGGGGGGGGAGGGGCGACGCGCGGCCTCCCAGGGCGCCAAAGCAGGCGGCAGAAGGGGCGACGCTCGCCCCCCCCCCCAAGGTTGCCCCTCCCGTCGCTTGTCGAGGCGACCTAAGGGGGCCACGTGCGGGAAAAGGAGGGGGGGGGGGGGGGGGGGGGGGGGGGGCGGTGCACCGGTGCGTCGCGGCTGGCGGCGGGGCATGGCCGGGGCCGCTGTAGGCGGCGACGGAGCCGAGGAAGGGCGGCGACGGGGCCGCTGAAGGGCGGCGACGGGGCCACTGAAGGGCGGCGACGGGGCCGCTGAAGGGGTGGCGGCAACGGGGCCGCTGAAGGGGCGGCGACGGGGCCGCTGAAGGGTGGCGACGGGGCCGCTGAAGGGCGGCGACGGGGCCGCTGAAGGGCAGCGACGGGGCCGCTGAAGGGCGGCGACGGGGCCGCTGAAGGGCGGCGACGGGGCCGCTGAAGGGCGGCGACGGGGCCGCTGAAGGGCGGCGACGGGGCCGCTGAAGGGCGGCGACGGGGCCGCTGAAGGGGTGGCGGCAACGGGGCCGCTGAAGGGGCGGCGACGGGGCCGCGGAAGGGCGGCGACGGGGCCGCTGAAGGGCGGCGACGGGGCCGCTGAAGGGCGGCGACGGGGCCGCTGAAGGGCGGCGACGGGGCCGCTGAAGGGCGGCGACGGGGCCGCTGAAGGGGTGGCGGCAACGGGGCCGCTGAAGGGGCGGCGACGGGGCCGCGGAAGGGCGGCGACGGGGCCGCTGAAGGGCGGCGACGGGGCCGCTGTAAGGGGCGGCGACGGGGCCGCGGAAAGGGCGGCGTCGGGGCCGCTGAAAGGGCGGCGACGGGGCCGTGGAAGGGCGGCGACGGGGCCGCTGAAAGGGCGGCGACGGAGCCGCGGAAGGGCGGCGACGGGGCCGCTGAAAGGGCGGCGACGGGGCCGCGGAAGGGCGGCGACGGGCCGCGAAAGGGGCGGCGACGGGGCCGCGAAGGGGCCGCGAGGGGCCTGGAAGGGCGGCAACGGAGCCGCGAAGGGGCCGCGAGGGGCTAGGAAGGGCGGCAACGGGGCCGCTAAGAGAAGCGCGAGGGGCACGCCACGGGGCGTGCCGAGCACAGCGTAGCAGCGGAAGCAGTTGGGTCCTAGGATCGGAACCACTCTGATAACATGTGAAAATTGAATGAGAACGAATGAGAATGAAGGAGTGGTTTCACTAGCAGCAATGAGGATACATATAGCAAACCCTAGATGGGTTGTACTTGCTATAGAGCACCCCACTACTGGCTAGAGAATAACATTCTGACAACGTCGCATAACTCCACTTGATTGCATTCCGTGCCCCATGCGCCCAATGCTTCTTGCAGGTACCGCTTCCAGTTGAGACCACTGTGCACGAGGAGGTACGACGTTGCCATAAAGGTGAGATCTGCCCATTATGGGAACTCCAATGGGATGGGAGTTAGTGGCAAGTCGACGTAGTGGGGGAGCACCAATAGTGTAGGATTCGAATCCCACACCCTCCATGCCCACATGACTGCTTCTACCACTCCCTTCACCAATCTGCCCTCTCATGTTTCTTCCCACGCCAATCCCATCACCATGTGCCCTCATATCCCTTCCACTCTCGTACTCATCATCTCTCCCCAATGCTTCCCTTTGCATGGTTGATTGAGGTTCGGGGTGGGAGCTCCCCTCTCCTTGGAAGGATGCATCCCTCCCTTGGGATGACTCTCCTCCTTGGGGTATGCTTCCTTCCCCGTCACCTTCAATTCCTGCATCCACATTTGAAGTGTTGGTTTGGTTAATACGCGGAGTGCTTGCATGTGACTGTCCACGGATAGATGGGTTGCTGGAATCTCGAACTTGGACTGGCATGTTGAATCTTGCTCTTAAAGAAGCTTGGAGTGTCGGTGGTGCTCTTGCGATCATGCTTTCCACGTGCTCATGTTGAGCCAAGATTGCTTCTTCGAACGCCTCGTATCCAGCATCAACTTCCCCGTCGAACCGCGCCATGCCGTCACACCAAATGTTGCCACTTGCTGTGCAGATTTGCTAATCTTCTTAACCAATGTAGATGATGATTGAGTTCTGACGAAATTTCGGCAACATGCCCCCTAGAGTAGCTCTGATACCATGCTAGAAAGGCATGATGCCGGCGTTGCGGAAGCTAGTTTGTAGAAAGAGCAAGGCTGGAAGACTTGCACTGAATGGTTGAAACCAGAATGAGAATAATGGAATTGATTGATACAGTGGAATGACAGTGCAGGGTATTTATCAGCAGCTAACCTCCTCAGGATGGCCCTATCCACACCAATAATGCCACACCAATAATTCTTACCCTCCAATAATTCTAGACTCCAATAATTCTGGCCCTCCAATAATTGTACAATTATTGGAGGGCTGGGAGTCTTATAAAGTAACACTACAGTAAAATCTAACAGCATTTGTATAAGCTTATGTTAGTATATTTAACAATATTGGCACACCTGGCATTTTTCGATACACTTATGTGAAAAAAACATGTGTAGTGCTCAACATTTACGAGAAGAAAAAATCATGGTTAGAACACTTGATTTGCATCTCTTGGAATGGTACACGCCCTTTATATAAGCACAGCTACACTCCAAGGTACACTGGTTTCTTTTGGAATGGTACATGCCCTTTGTATAAGCATCGCTACACTCCAAGGTACAGTGGTTTCCGTTTTTCTGCAAATGCAGCCAACCCCTCGAGCCTGTCTCTTGATCTCAACACGCCTCTATAGCAGTGCTCCTCTATTTGAAGACCGCCTTTCATATCCACATCTTGGCCTTTGTTGATCGCCTCTTTAGCGAGTCGAACGGCAAGATGCCCCTGCAGTGGCAATCGGAAGAGGGGATGAAATGGGCAGAAGAGAAGTGCAGAGAAATTGGTGTACTGAGGGTTGCCCTTCCTGCTATCAAAGACACTTAATAGCTTTGAAACAAGTGCGCTTCTTGTTTCGAAGGAAAGCATAAGAGAAGCATACATTGCAGATCCTCATTTTGTTGTGAACTTGTGATTCGGCTTACATTGCGCTGGATGGTTCTTGCGATTTCAAGGGCTGTGTCGTGTGCAGTTCCCGCAGGCACACAGTGGCTCACAATACCTGTATGCATGCATGTGCACGTGCATGCATACACACATATGGGCATTGCAGATGGATGCATACATGTGTACATGCAATGCAATGCATGCAGGTGCACACCCGCACACACGCACATGCATGGATGCAGATATACCCACGTGCATGCACACTTACAGAAACATGAGCAGAAAAAACGGTATGGAAAATCCCTGTTCCCAGACACATCAAAACATATATATACTGGGAAATGAGCCAATCTTTGGGGCACATAAGAGAACGTTGTGAATTGTCTGTGAACTTCTTGTTGATTGGCCATTTACACCTTCTCAACGCACTTGCCCTCCCTAACCCCCCCCACCACACTCGCCCCTCTTTTCCCCCCTCGCCCCCACTCGGCCACCCCAGTCCCCCCTCACTCTCACCAAGATAAAGAGCACCGTCGACTCTCTCACAACCCGACCCGTGCCGTGAATGGCGATCCGTGGCTCGAGATACTCTGAGCACCACTTTTGAGAGTTCTCTTTTGGGATTCACTTTTGAAAATTCTCTTTTGAGAAATTCTCAAATGTGATCCGTGGCTCGAGATACTCTGAGCACCACTTGCACGCACGGAAGGCCTGAACTCACCTTAATTGCCCACCCCATTCTATATTCCCTCTCACCAAGAGAGAGAGCCTTGTCGGCTCGTGAGGCGCCTCAAAAGTTCCCTCTCACCAAGAGAGGCCGCCTTGTCGGCTCGTGAGGCGTCTCAAAAGTTCCCTCTCACCAAGAGAGACCGCCTTGTCGGCTCGGACGACCCGAACCGTAAAAGTGAGCTCCTTGGCTCGAGATGCTCCAATAAGGCACTCCTTGCTCTCATGCCACCTTAAGGCGCCACCTTGGTTATGCCACAATCAATGCCCTCCCCATCCCCCCGTCACCCTCGCCCTTCCCTCTCACCAAGAAAGAATGCCTCGCTGACTTCTGAGTCGCCTCAACGCCTCGCTGACTTCTGAGTCACCTCAACGCCTCGCTGACTTCTGTGTCGCCTCAATGCCTCGCTGACTTCTGAGTCGCCTCAACGCCTCGCTGACTTCTGAGTCGACTCAAAAGTCACCCTCGCCCTTCCCTCTCACCAAGGGAGAGAGCCTCGTCAGCTCGCACAACCCGGGCCGTGAAAATGAGCTCCTTGGCCCGCGATGCTCTCAACACCCCTTCCGCTCATGGCACCTCAAGTCAAGGCAACACATTGGTCCCCTTGCCCTTCTTTCTCACCGAGAGAGAGTGCCTCGTCAGCTCGCACAACCCGAGCCGTGAAAATGAGCTCCTTGGCTCGAGATGCACCGACGAGGCGTGGTAGCCGCTGTGTGCCTCCCGCCCTGCATTGATCATTGGAAGGTATGGGGTGAGGGGAATGGGATGGTAGGAAGGGGATGGAATGAAGGGGTGGGAGGGGAGCAGATGAATTGACATGAGACGAGATGAAAATGAGCTCCCTTGGCTTGAGATGCACCGATGAGGCGCGGTAACCGCTGCGTGCCTCCCGCCCTGCATTGATGGGAGGTGATGGGGATGGAAGGACTGGGATGGGAGGATTGGGATGAGAGGAATGGGATGAAAAGAATGAGATGAGAGGATTGGGATGGAGGAAGGGTGGGAGGAGATGAGATGGGAAGTGATGAATATGAGCTCCTTGGCTCGAGAGATGCACCGACGAGGCGTGGTAGCCGCTGCGTGCCTCCCACCCTGCATTGACCGTTGGAAGGCATGAGGTGAATTGAATGGGACGGGGGGAGGAGTGATGAAATGGGATAAGATGAGATTGGAAATGAGCTCCTTTGCCTGAGATGCTCCGATGAGGCATGGTAACTGCTGCGTGTGCCTCCTGCCCTGCATTTATTGCTGGGAGATGAGGGATGGGATGAGAGGAATGGGATGAGAGGAATCGGGTGAGAGGAATGAGATGAGAAGAATGGGATGAGAGGAATGGGATGAGAGGCATGGGATGAGAAGGTGGGATGAAAGGTGAGGAATGGGAGGGATGGGATGAGACGAGAGAAATGGGAGGAAATGGATGTGAGGAGATGAGATTGAAATGAGATGAGACGACATGACTGATGAATGGGATTAGGGGAAACCTACAACCGGAAGAACTGTTACAGGGGGTTGTGCTATCTCGCAGTCGATTGCTGTCAGCATGAGGTGCGAGGAACACACAAACTGCAACGACCACAACTGATGTGCTGACCTCTTAGACACTGTGCCCGGCAGGTTGAATAACTCTCACAACACTTTCACACAAACTAGACATTCACGTGCTGGCCTCTTAGTCACTGTGAGCAACGAGCTGGTCTTTGAGAATTCTCAAAAACCAACTGATGTGCCTCAGCAACGAGCTGTATGCATGTTGGATACCTTGCATAACACTTTCACACTAGCTAGACATTCATTTTCTGATCTTTTAATCTCTGAGAGCAAAGATGGAGGTGCTTTCATGCACGCACCCGGGAATGATGGCAAGCGATGTCTCTGGCAGGCCAAACCGGGCATTGAAGCCTGCAAGATGAAAGAGGGGTGCGGGAAAAGAGAGGTGGATGAGAGGAGGATAGCCAAAGACAACTGTACACTTCGAATGATGTCTCTGGCAGGCCAAACCGGGCATTGAAGCCTGCAAGACGAGAGAGGGGGGTGGGAAAAGAGAGGAGGAGACGAGAGGAGGATAGCCAAAGACAACTGTACACTTCGAATGATGTATCTGGCAGCCCAAACCGGGCATTGAAGCCTGCAAGGAGAGGAGAACGGGAGAAAAGAAGTGGAGAGGAAGTAAAAAAGGTGGCTTTGAGGCGCCTCCAAACTTAAATGGGAGTGGATAAGTACAAGGGTTGCTCTTGACAAAATTCAGAAGCAACTCCATAGAAGCCTGGGAGAGACATAGATGGGAGTGGTGAGGGCAGGCATGGATGGGAGTGGTGAGGGCAGGCTTGGATGGGAGTGGTGAGGGCAGGCATGGATGGGAGTGGTGAGGGCAGGCATGGATTATGAAGGTGAAACGCACACTGACATACCTTCCTCTGCTTTACCTCCCTCTGCTTTACCTCCCTCTGCATAACCTTCCCCTGCTTTACCTTCCTCTGCTTTACCTTCCTCTGCTTTACCTTCCTCTGCTTTACCTTTCCCTGCTTTACCCCCCTCTGCTTTACCCCCCTCTGCTTTAACCCCCTCTGTTTTACCCCCCTCTGCTTTTCCCCCCTCTGCTTTACCCCCCTCTGCTTTACACCCCTCTGCTTTACCTTCCTCTGCTTTACCTGCCTCTGCCGCACCTAACTTAGCCGAACCTACCTCTGCCATACCTACCTATGCTATGCCGTACCTGCCTCTGCCGTACCTGCGTCTGCTCTGCCGTACCTGCCACTCTGATGTCACAAGCTAGAAGCATTTCCAGTCCCCCGCCCAGTGCTGCTCCCTCAACTGCTGCCACTGTTGGTACAGGCAGGTTCTGAGGCGAAAGGTAGGAGAAAAGATTGGGAAGGAGAAAATTCAAAGGAGGGGGGTGAATGAGTATGAAGACTGGAGGAAATGAGAGCAGAGAAAGTGGGAAAATTGGGTTTCTGTCAAAAGAGGTAATCTCCAAGCCTCGAACCAATGTCACCGCCTGCAACTTGACCTCTCCCTTACTCAACGTCAGTGAACTCTCCTTGGGGTCTGCTAAGACGCTCTGCTTATTCCTCAGTGTTTATTCGTATTACTATACTCTTCAGCGTGGGTGTTTGGTCTAGTGGCATGATTCTCGCTTAGGGTGCGAGAGGTCCCGAGTTCAATTCTCGGAACACCCCTTTTTCCCGCTGTCAATTGTAACCAGAATTCATGAATTCCACTCCACAACCATGAGAATTACTGTAGGGACTTACCAGTACCAAGGCGTGTACACTTGTGCTGCTGCACAAGACTCCCTTTCATGTTTGAAGTGGATAGCTCACCTCATGCGGCATAAATTCACTGCATACGTGCAGCACGCCACCATGAAAGATAAACAACATTGCACTAACATTCGCTGCATGATTGCTGCAAGGCATGAGAATTTCTCGCACACAGCATGATCATTCACCACTCACAGCATGAGAATTCACCGAACTCGGTATGGAAATTCGTCGCATCCAGCATGGACACTCACCTCAAGGTCAGTGAACGCTTCCCTGAGACTGCTGACAAATGCTTCCGCCTCTTCCTGTGTCATGCCCTTGCGCTCCTGGTGGTGGGTTCATGGTAAAAGAAAGATTTTGTCGGGTTCTACACAGAATTTGATATGATACGGGTGTTTGGTCTAGTGGCATGATTCTCGCTTAGGGTGCGAGAGGTCCCGAGTTCAATTCTCGGAACACCCCTCAATGTTATTGATGCAGGAACTGTTTTGCTACATCCACCTCACAAACATGGAATTCAGTGCATCCACTCACATGGCCTAGCACTCTTTGACAGCATCACACCCTTACTGAGGGCGTGTTGCAATTAGAGGATCGATCGTCTCTTCGAACCGATCCTCAATGTGGTCTACCACTGTAGCGGAAGGTTACCATACTACAGTGTTACCGGTAGCACTGTGCACGACCGAGGAGATTGGCGGAAACCAGCTCGATCGCCTCGCCTCGCCACGAAGATTGATCGTGAGATTGACGATGCAGACAACATCCAGTCACGAAACCATTTCGCGATGCGCAGAAAAACTCGCATGTCAGCGTTATACGGGCTGCAAAATTTGACGAGAAAGTGGCGAACAGGGTGTTTATTGTTTCTGCGTTTGAAAAGCGAAACCACACTATCGCAATACTCAAGGTGGTAGTATGCTTGGGCGGTCGTGGTACAGTGATCGATAACGCAGTGAGCCCAGGATCTCCAACAAGGGATCGGTGTGCAGCCACGATCCTTCGATTTTCGAACTTGCAACTCGCCCTGATTGAATGGAAACTCTCAGACACCACGTGCATACATAGTCACCTTGTACCATCATGTTACAATAACCCACAGCTTACCTTAGGTTTGAGTCACCTTCAATACACTCACAAAACATACCTTGAGGTCTGCCCCTGCGCAAAACACTCCATCCACTGCGCTCCTTATTATCACAACTCGCACTGCTGCTTTCCCCGTCTGCTCCTGCTGCGTCCCTGCCACTGCACCCTCTGCTTTCCCTGCTCGCTCCACCCCCCCAGCTCCCCCATCTCCCCTTACTTCCGCCATGGCCTCCAAGAGATCTGCCAGCAGCTGTTTGCTGATGGCGTTGCGGGCCGCAGGGCGGTTAAGGGTCACCACAGCGATGCCTGGAGGGACAGACGCAAGGGGGAGACGGGAATGTAGGGTGGCAAGGGGTGGAGGGGAGGAGGGTTGGGGTGTGTGGAAGAGGGGCAGTGTGAATAACAGGAGGGAGGTGGCAGTAAGGTGGTCTGTATAAGATCTGCCAGAAGCTGTCTGCTCATGGCGTTGCGGGCCGCAGGGCGGTTGAGGGTCACCACAGCGATGCCTGGTGGGAAGGCAGAGTGGGAGGATGGGGGACGCTGGGGTGGGGGAATGCAATGAAAACAGGGAGGATAGCAGGGTGGAAAGAAGAAAGGAGGTGTGAGCCGTACTACATTGTTGTTTTTGTTTTTGTTTTTTATTTTGTTTTTGGATTTGTTTAGAACTTTCCGCCATGGCATCCATGAGATCTCTCAGCAGATGCTTGCTGATGGCGCTGCGGGCTGCAGAGCAGCGATGGGTGGGAAGGTTGGGAAGGTGGGTTGACAGGAAGGTGGGTGGGAGGGGAGGAGGGAGGATCATGGGAAGGAGGGAGGATCATGGGAAGGAGGGAGGATCATGGGAAGGAGGGAGGATCATGGGAAGGAAGCAGGAACGACGGGGTGAGCATCAGATCTGTCATCAACTGTTTGCTCATGGCGTTGCGGGCTCTGAGCTTTTTATGAATCCCCATAAAAATAAAAATAAAATGTTCCGAAAATATTATTTACAAGGCAGCACGCACCCTCGTCGTCCCCTGTGAGGTAATCCAACTGCACCAACTGGGCACCGCCACGTGGACCCACCACCGAAGATGTCTCCACGGAGTACCCCCTCCTCGGCTGCCACGTGGCAGGAAACGCATCGGCAAAACCAGACGCGGCGAAGGAGCTGGGTAGCGTGGCAACCGAAGGTGCAGGACACGTGGCACTGGTAGTAGAAACCCGGGAAGCACAAGACGAGCCGCCGGTTGAGCGAGCTGACGTGGCAAAGTGAAGCTGCGAACTTCGCAGTGCCAAGATATCCTCGCTACAATCACCGCGCCGCTGTGCACCGGGAGATAATATCGAGGGTGGCGAGAGAGCTACAGGGGAAGCTGACACTACAAACGGTGCCACGAGCGCGGCGGGTGATAATAGAGGCGTTGGAAACGCGGCAGGGGATGGGATTAGCCGCCGCGCCGCGCGAACGGTGGCGGAAGAGCGGGCCATACGGAGAAACGGGGAGTTTGTGAATCTGTTCGACACTAAGATACGCGGGGAGTTTAAATCAGCTCTGGATTCCCGAATGGAACTTTGTTTTTCTTTTAAAGCGAAAATTAAATCGCGAATAGCGAGACTACCATTCTAGCCTCAGCGAGCAGGTACGGACGGCACGGGATAAAACACGGGAGGGAGAGTTCATGGAAGAAGGCCTGAAACAGGGGAGGTAAGCGTGTGGTAAAATCCGTCGGGCGGGACGCACGCACGGCGGCGATGAGCGGAAGGACAGACTGTGCTGGATAGTCCCGGGCGGAAAAGCTATACGTGCGATGCAAATGAATCTGCATGCAGGGGGTGTTATTAGGGCGACGCTTCAAGGTTGGATTAAGAAGGGACGAGATTGTGACTTGCCTGCTGAAGGTGAAGGAGAAGGGTTAATTTTATTGCGGTCAAGGAAGGCGAGTTGCGTTTCCATACGTTTAGATGTTTATATACAATGGTTGAATAGGGTTTTGAGGTGTTACGGAAATCCACATGTATTTGACTCTCGATTCAGTCTGTGTCAGCGAGGGTGGCCTGGCCCGTGACTGAATGGAAGTCCATGGCCGTCATCCTTCCGCGTGGCTGAGGCAGCATGACGTGTGCGGAGATGGCAACACCGTGGAATGATGCTAGGCGACACCGATTGTGGCCAAACGAACTGTCAGACCTACGATCGCCAATTCTTCGTCATGAGGCACGGTTACTCTCGCAAATCAGGGACTCTCGAGATTTTGGCTCAATACACTCGGAGTAACTATTTCTTTCCCGAATAGGCTCTGTTACCGTAACCTGTATCTCGCGAATTCAACGGCAAGTAGTTTTCACACAAACGGTGCCCCATAATTCTGTCAGATTTCGGTGCTTCCCTTCCATCTTCCCGCCATTTGGATAAATTGCCTGTCACATCATCAGTTACGCCGTGCTGTGCTGATCTTTTGACGAGCAGCAACGTCCGATCTTTTGACGAGCAGTGAGCCTACTTTCCAGGCAAGGCGGTCATCGAAATAGAGGATTTTCGTCGTTAGGGTTTCGCGTTCGAGGCTCAGGGGGAAAGATGGCGAATAAGGGAGCGAAGAAGCGGAAGGAGGAGAACGAGAAGCATATGAACCGGCTGCAGAAGCTCATCGTGACCGTTAATGTACGTTCAGCTGAGCAATCGTGTGCGTCCGCCGGGCCACCTGTCGGGTGACCATTGGCGCCCTTTGGCTTCTGTATTTCGATTTTCTCTTCCCTACAGGCTGATTCAGTCTTTGCTTTGCGAGTCGCGATTCTTTCTGAATCTCATCCGTTGACAGCAGCTTGAGCCATTTTCCACGTTCTTGCACCTTTCCTCTTCCAATCGTTCATAAAAGAATCACCATTGCACATCCCTTTCGTCGCGTCCTCTTTCACCTGGAGATCCCATTCCGCGTTCCCCGCTCCCGACTGTTTTCCTCTTTTTAGCTTAATTCCTTTTCGTTCCGTCCAGGCGATTTACTTCCTCGTGCGTCTCTCGCTCTCCGTCTCCTCCTTCGTCTTTGCCTTTTATTTAACGTCTTCTCATTCACCCACTTTCGCCATGGTTATCGCATGGCTTTCGCCCAGGCGATTTACATCCTCGTGCGACTCTCGCTCTTCTTCGCGTCCTTCACGTGGCGCCACTGGATCGGCCTCGTTATAACGACATTCGCGTACAAGACGTGCTTCGACCAGATCGCGTCGCTGGCGGAGGCCACGTACGACGAGACGGGACAGCTCATCGACGGTGGCAGCGACCTCAACATGGGCGGGCTGTGCGGGTAGGTGGGATGAGAAGGGCTGTGCGGGTGGGTGGGATGAGAAGGGCTGTGCGGGTGGGTGGGATGAGAAGGGCTGTGCGGGTGGGTGGGATGAGAAGGGCTGTGCGGGTGGGTGGGATGAGAAGGGCTGTGCGGGTGGGTGGGTGGGTGGGTGGGTGGGTGGGTGGGTGAGATGGGCTGTGCGGGTGGGTGGGCTGTGCGGGTAGGTGAGATGCAAAGGCCTGTCTGGTGAAGGTAGGACTGGTGCAGGTGAGGACGCGCGGGTGGGTTGGGTGGAAGCATGAATTGTCTCGCTGGCAGAAGCCACGTACAACGAGATGCGGCAGGCATCCATCCATCCGTCCGTTTCTCCATCCATCCATCCATCCATCCATCCATCCATCCATCCACCCATCCATCCATCCACCCACCCACCCACCCACCCGCCCGCCCGCCCGCCCGCCCGCCCGCCCGCCCACCCGCCCACCCACCCACCCACCCACCCACCCACCCACCCACCCACCCACCCACCCACCCACCCACCCACCCACCCACCCACCCATCCATCCATCCATCCATCCATCCATCCATCCATCCATCCATCCATCCATCCATCCATCCATCCATCCATCCATCCATCCATCCATCCATCCATCCATCCATCCATCCATCCATCCATCCATCCATCCATCCATCCAGCCATCCCATCCCTTGCATCCCATCCCCACAATCCTCCCATTCTTTTTCCAAGTCTTATGTGTTTCCCACTGTGTATTTGTATCGTCTAAAATCCCCCCTCTCCCTCCCGTCCAACCCCCCCTCCTTCCCGCCGCCCCCCCCCCCACCCCCTTCCTCTCCTTCCCACTCTTCCCTGTGCAGCTATCTGCATGACATCATATACATCACCGCCTTCGTCCAGATTGCCTCCATTCTATCTGACTGGTTCTGGCTCATCTACCTCATTGTACGCTGGCCATATACCTTGCCTTACCATACCATTACCTTGCCATCCCGTGTCGTGCCATCCCGTGTCGTGCCATCCCGTGTCGTGCCATCCCGTGTCGTGCCATCCCGTGTCGTGCCATCCCTTGTCGTGCCATCCCTTGTCGTGCCATCCCTTGTCGTGCTCATTGCCTGGCCGTGGGGCGTTGTTTCTTCATTCCAGCACCATGGTATTCGAGTCCACCTTTGTTTCTTCTCTCCCAGCGTTCCGTCTGAATCATAGCACCCTTGCTCGGTGGAAATCGTGATGCTTGAAAGTCAACCAGCTGCGCTCCCATGCTTGAAATTTAAATCATGAGACCCTTTTGGATATAATCTCGAAGCTTGCAAAACTGGTCATGAGACCCTTTTAGTCCGTCTGTCCCATGGACCCCTTTGGATCATAGCACCTTTTTTCTGTAAACAATCTGATGCTAGGGATTCACCTCGATTACTCCTCCCCTTGTCTTCCCCTTCCTCCCACGTCCAGAATCCCGCCTTCAGAGTGAGGAAGCTATGGAAGCTGGTTTTCTCCACTTACCATTTTTCCCACAGCTGAAAGCATGCACATTGCACACTCTCCATCTGTTCGCCCCCGCCCCACTTCCCTCTCAGGTTCCAGCCTTGCATTGTGGAAGCTATAAACAGCTCATGCTCTACCTTTACACTTTCCCAAATCCTCACTGCCTTGCTCCCTCCTTCTCTTTCTCCCCCCCTCTCCGCCCTCTCTTCCCCCTCGCCCTTTTCAGATCCCGGCCTTTGCGTTGTGGAAGCTATGGCAGCTCGTGCTCTACCCCTACTTCTTCCAACAGCTGATAGTTTGCATTCGCACCTTGTGTTTTTTCCCCTCTCTTCCCACTCAGATCCCGGGCTTTGCATTGTGGAAGCTATGGGAGCTCGTGCTCTACCCCTACTTCTTCCAAAAAGTTGAACCTGTTAGTAATCGCCTACCTGCTCTCCCTCACCCAGCTCTGCAAGACTTGGTTGAAACCCTTGATTTGCCTTATCAATTTGCTTTGAGATGTACCGTATAGGAGACTGTGATTCCAAGAAGGACCTTTTTGTTGTTGGTTGTTTTTTTTTCCCCGGTTTCTATCTGTGACCTGTTTTATACAGGGAGAGGAAGATCCGAGAGATAGGAAGAAGAGGGAGAAAATGGAGCGTAAAGCAGACAGGACTGCACGGTTATCCAAGGGACGGTGACATATTTGTCACACTGTTCGAGAACTGTGGCTTAGGTTAATGATAATTACAATGATGTAGAATCTATCTATCGCCACATAGCAATCATTTACCCAGCTCTTGGTATTTCCTAATGGAACAAATCTGTCCACATTCCTTGCTTCACATGACACCTGTTTGTCCACCCATGCTGCTGATGAGCTAGGTCAAGCACGGTACTAGTACAGGTATGTGAGTACCATGAACTAAAAGTACTAAGTACGTCCATAGTGAAGAATGCATGACGGCATTTGGCGGTAGAAGCAACAAAATCACAGCAGTAACTACAGTTCTCCTAACAAAAACCAGAGAGGTTCACATTTCTTCGCATAAATATCAGAGCGAGGTTTCGATCCTCGGACCTGTGGGTTATGGGCCCACCACGCTTCCGCTGCGCCACTCTGATATGGTTTCGCTGAATAAATACTTAAGTATAACTGCACAACAAATCCTGCAGCCTTTTCTCCAGTTAGAAGTAAGGTGCCTCGTTTTGAGAGGCCAGGTCATGTGGTACCGTACATCATCTCTCGGAACAGAAAAGGGTCGACCATGCAAAATCTCCTCTTGGACCCTCCTACCTCACCACCACCCAACAAGATTACAGACCAACATGTTATAAATATGGTACCATACCAGTAGCCCCTTTTTATGCAAAGCAAGCCAAGCCAACTGTAAGAACTTTGTTCCCAGAGGCCCAGGGGTCAAACCGTAAAGACCATGCGTAAAAAAAAAAAGCTAAGGTTAAAACACCTGATCAGACGTCCACCCTCTCGTCTTCCCTCGGAACAGAGTAGGGCCTGCCGTGCAAGCACTCCCCTTGAGCCTTCCTCCCACTCCCACCCACACTTCCTCCTCCTGATTCCTCCCCTTCACCATCCGACACCCCACTTCTCCCCAAATCCCCCATCTCAATCCCTATTTCTGAACCCCTCCCTCTCCCCCTCTCCCTCCTCTCCCTCTCCTCCTCCTCTTCCTCCTCCTCATCACTGCTCCCTATGAATGCAGTGGCTTCGGCCAGCTGCTGTTTCTCCAAGGTGCTGAGCGGTTGGGAGGGGTTCTTGTGCTGGAAGGGCCAGATGCGGCGCTCTATGCAGCAAGAGAGGAGGGCGGCAGTGCAGGTGATGGCCGCTGCTGCTGCGAGGAAGATGAGGAATGGGAGCAGCGGGTACCAGGAGTCGCCTTGTAAAAGTGCTGAAGATAGGGATTTGGGAGGGGGGCGGGGAGGGAAGGAAGGGAACGGAGGGAAGGGAGGAAAGTCGGTTTGTTCCTGATGATTGCAGTGGCTTTGGCCAGTTGCTGTTCCTGGAATCCCTGTGGTGGAAGGGCAGATGCAGCGCTCTATGCAGCAGGAGAGGAGGGCGGCGGTGCAGCTGATGGCCGCTGCTGCTGCGAGGAAGATGAGGAACTGGAGAGGGGGGTACCAGGAGTCGCCTTGTAAGAGAGCTGGGGAGAAAAAAAGGGGGGGGGGGGGGGGGGGGAGGAGGAGGAGAAAGGGGAAACCGTCGCCTTGTACCTTCAACTGGCGAGTGGTCGTGGCGGTTTGTAAAGAGTGAAATTTTGAGACGTCTCAAGAATTCACTTTACACGAGGCAGTCATGGCAGCTCAATGCGACCTTCAACTTCCCATCAACCCACTGCATCACATGCCCCTCCTTGCTGCTGCTGTTGAAAGCACACCCACCTCTTTTCCTCCTGCTAGAGCAATCATGCATACGTACCCTCAGTACGGGAAGCAAGCACTGAATTCGTACCTTCCACAGGCGAGTGGTCGTGGCTGTTGAGGCAGTCAGGGCAGCTCATCGCGACTTTGAACTCCCCATCCACCCACCGCGTCACACGCCCCTCCTTGCTACCCCTGAAGTCATCCGCGCACAGCTGGAACTTGTCAAACGTATCATCTGCCTTGAACGTGTCAGCTTCGTATAGGCCGCAGGTCTTGCACTGAGCATTTGCGAGCTCTACCAAGGGCTGTGATGATGGGGAGGTGAGGTGGTGGGTGGGAATGGTAGAAAGGTAAGGAGATTTTACTTCAAGGTGACTTTTGAGTCGACTCAAAAGTCACCTGCGAGCTCTACCAAGGGGCTGTGATGATGGGGAGGTGAGGCGGTGGGTGGGAATGGTAGGAAGGTAAGGAGATTTTACTTCGAACGGAAAAGGCAGTTGGAAACTGGTGCATCAGCCACCCCTCAAGTCATCCGCACACAGCTTTTTACGTCGACTCAAAAGCCGCCCCTCAAGTCATCCGCACAAACACAGCTGGAACTTGTCAAGGTATCGTCAGCCTTGAATGCATCGGCTTCATAGAGGCCGCACGTCTTGCACTGAGCAGACTGCACTTGGCAGACTGCACTTGGCAGAGTGCACTTGGCAGAGTGCACTTGGCAGAGTGCACTTGGCAGAGTGCACTTGGCAGAGTGCACTTGGCAGAGTGCACTTGGCAGACTGCACTTGGCAGACACGAGCTCGACCAGGGGCTGGATGGATTCAGAGGGCAGGCATGAGTGGGGGAATGCAGAGTGGGTGGGTGTGAGGATGGTGAGTCAGTCAGCTGTCCCTCCTTGGCATGGCGCCCCTCAAGTAGTCATCTGCACATAACTGAACTGAAACGTGTCGAAAGTGTCGCCGGCTTTGAATGTACAGGCCTTGTACAAGCCGCACGTCTTGCACTGGGAGAGGCGCGCTTGACCAAGGGCTGGGAGGGTCACGGTCACGAGGGAAGAGGGCATGAGTAAGAGAAGGAGGGATAGGTGGAGAGGGCATGAAGGTCAGGCAGGTGCCCTGAAGTCATCCGCACACAGCTGGAACTTGTCAGATGTATCGTCAGCTTTGAATGCAGCGGCTTCATATCGGCCACAGGTTTTGCACTGGGCAGATGCGAGCTCTACAATGGGCTGTATGGGCAGGGGGATGAGTGGGGGGAGGTGGGAAGGTGGAGAGGGTTAGGTGGACAGGAAAAGGTGGATGAAAACTGGTGAGTCAGCTGCCTCAAGGTCATCCGCGTATGGCTTGAACTTGTCAAAGGTATCGCCGGCTTTGAAGGTAGCCCACACGTGTTGGCCTTGAATAGCCCGCACATGTCGGCCTCGTATAGCCCACACGTGTTGGCCTTGAATAGCCCGCACATGTCGGCCTCGTATAGCCCACACGTGTTGCACAGGGTAGAGGCGGAAAGAAAGGTGGAAGGAGAGGGAAGGGGAGACGGTGACTCAGCTGCTTCAGCTGCCCCTAAAATTTTCAGCTGGAACAGCTGAAACCTACCTGAAACCCACCTGAAACCCTGCTGCCTAGAAGTCATTCAGCACGTCCTGCAACTCGCCTCAAATCAAACTCCTGAAATTCCTCCTGGCCAGTGAGTTCAAAGGTTAGGTTAGCCTGCAGCACCCCCCGCAGCATGTGGCACATCTCAATGTCAGCTCCACCTCCTGAAACCCACCTGAAAGCACCTAAGGCCCACCTGAAAATCCTCCTGGCCGGTGAAGTTGTAGGTGAGATTAGCCTGCACCACGCCCTGCAGCACGTGCTTCATCTCCCCCTCGCACTGGAAGTAGACGGAGGGGTCCCAGGGCGAGTAGGGCGAGTCGTGTGTCGTGTCGAGGCGGAGGTGCGTTATGGTCACGTTGGCCGCTGATTGGGTGGAGTGGGGAGGAGAACGGGTGGGGGTAAGGGGACGCTCAATTGGAAGGAAGTAGACGGAGGGGTCCCAGGGCGAGTAGGTTGAATCGTGTGTCGTGTCGAGGCGGAGGTGCGTTATGGTCACGTTGGCCGCTGATTGTGGGGGGGAGCGAGGGGAGGGCGCGGTGGGGAGAGGGGTAGGGGTTGGGGGAAGGGTAAGGGTATGGTAGGTGACACGTGCCTCATCTCGCCCTCGCACTGGAAGTAGACGGAGGGGTCCCAGGGCGAGTAGGGTGAGTCGTGTGTCGTGTCGAGGCGCAGATACGTTATAGTCACGTTGGCAGCTGCACAGGGACGAGTGGTACACAAAGGCAGAAGGAGGGGGACGACGAGGGGGAGGGGAAGATGCGCTGAAAAAAACACTTAAAGGGCCCCGGGAGAGTAGGTTGAGTCGTGTTTCGTGAAAATCACTTTTGAGAATTCTCAAAAGTGATTTCCATATAGACGACGAGGGGGAGGGGGAGATGCGCTGAGCAAAAACACTTTAAGGGCCCGGGGCGAGTAGGGCGAGTCGTGTGTTGTGTCGAGGCGGAGGTGCGTTATGGTCACGTTGGCAGCTGCACAGGGAGGCGAGGGGAGAGAGTGGGAGGAGGGAGAGGGTGGGAGCGGAAAGGGTAGGAGGGTGTGGTGGGAGGAGGGGCAGGGGAGGAGGGGTAGGGGAGGATGCATTGCAAGCACCCCGAGGGGCGAAGACTCTGGTAGGAAGGAGGGAATGGGGGAGGGCGGGGAGAGGAGGGGATGGTGACTCAGTGAGGGAAGACTCTAATAACTCAAAGGGCCTACTAGACGTGAGCATGGAATACTCGACTTTATTGTCGCGTTTGCAGCGCAAGAGAGGCAGAGCGGAAAGGAGGGGAATGGAGCGAGAAAGGGGGGCCGGGGGGGTTGTGGAGGGGAAGGGTGGGGGTTGTGTGGGGAAGTGTGAATAGCGAGAGGCGAAAGCGACCGCCTTTAGGTCGACACAGAAGTAGAGTCGGTTCTGTCAGACGCGGTCTTTAGGTCGACACAGAAGTAGAGTCGGTTCTGTCAGACGCGGTCTTTAGGTCGACACAGATGAGTCGGTTCTGTCAGACGCGGTCTTTAGGTCGACACAGATGAGTCGGTTCTGTCAGACGCGGTCTTTAGGTCGACACAGATGAGTCGGTTCTGTCAGACGCGGTCTTTAGGTCGACACAGAAGTAGAGTCGGTTCTGTCAGACGCGGTCTTTAGGTCGACACAGAAGTAGAGTCGGTTCTGTCAGACGCGGTCTTTAGGTCGACACAGAAGTAGAGTCGGTTCTGTCAGACGCGGTCTTTAGGTCGCTTACACAGAGCGGAGATGGCTGACAGACGCGATTGCAGCAGGATAGCGGAAAGGACGGGGAGGGGTAAAAGGGGAAGGGGGCGTAGAGGGAAAGGAAGGGAGGGTGTTTTAAAGAAGATCAGGGGGAGGGGAAACCGGGTGCATTACTAGAGGCTAATCGCATGAAAATCCCGGGAGCAATCGAGGAAGAATCACAGAATGGTCTTTTTGAAATTAATGCTAAATATCAGAATGGGATTCCATCTCCCACATCACTCGAGGGAGACAGAACCGTCCCGTCAAGGTTGCGACGAATCATACGCACCTCTCGCGACGGCTGCGACGAATGCGAGCACCATTGACGAGACCGCGACGCGCAAGAGCGACCATTCTAAGCATCGTGGCCGCGCCATAATCAAAACTTGTCGACTGCGGCGTAACGGAGTAGATATTTTATATAATATAATACGAAGTCTTTCTTGTTCCTCCTATTCACGCTGGCAAATGGCGGTCCGTCGTGGCTTGGTTTAGAACCAATTACGGAGCAATCCTTACATTCATGGACCCCCCCCCCCCCTGGAATTACCAGAGTGAATCTTGATGGATCCTAGGTTTTGCAAGACGTACTGTGTTTGTGTGTGCATTCCAATCGAGGGGGGACGAACCTCAGGGAGGATTCAGAAATTTACATCGAGTTGCTAGCGATCTTCATTGCGAGAAGGGGCTGACCTCAAGGCGATTCAAGGGCCGACCCCCAAAAGCCTGGCGTGTTAAATCGCCGCACCTAAAAATTCGGCCACTAGCCAAATGGCCGGATTGGCGAGAGTAACCCACTTGCGAAGACGCTCGCGACCGCCGTTAATTTCGCCCAAAAAAACGAAATTGATGGCCGTTTTGAAAGTCGACTCGTATCAGACACCATGTCGACTCCAATTCGGCCAAGTAGTCGACACCGTGAGCGACTGTCACGTACGACGTCGCACGGTCTCGCAGAACGGCTGAAATGTTTTATCTTGTCCAATCAGAGTTTTCGCTGTCAAATGTGCGACCCCGTCGCACATACGTTGCTACTGTAGCAACTGCAATTTTTACAACTTTTCTAAACCGGCCTGGAATTCGGCCCTCAAACCTGTAAAGTTTGCAAATCTGCAAATAGTGGCTGTAAATGTGACGACACGAAGTCGACCAATCCGTCGACTTTTGCGAAAGAAATGTCGACCAATGGTCGACGTAAAACCGGCCAAAAGCAGATTTCGCATATTTGCGGGGATTTTACACGCCCTAACGCTGCCTCGGCATCCCTAGGTGGGGAGTATATCAGGTTTATGGTATTTATTTGCCCCTCCGTTACGCTTTTGGGTCCATGCGGAGTCGTGGAACCCGAACGAATCTGTGCCCAAATTCAACAAAAGACGTTACCATCATGAAACAAAGGCACATAATCCTCGGACGACTGTTACGAGTGGTAACAAAAGCCTGCTTCTGTTTCGGGAACCCCAGATGATGCGCCCGACGAACTGAAATGCATGGAAACCCTGCGTGATGCCGTAAGACCTCGGGGCCCTATAAAACTACCAAACCGTCAATTAACTTCCTGAACCGCATGGAAATGTGTTGTTGCGGAACACCCTCACACACCATGCGACGTGACGACATCATGCCATCCTATGCCCAAAATGGAACCTGAACGCGTTCAAGCGCCCAGATTCCGGTCACATACACAATAACCTCGAGCCTGCCATTGCGAGGTGTCGCGAAAACTTAGCAGACACGTGATTTCATGGGTCAGCCGCCTTGCGAAAATCTCACGAAAACCCAAGGGTGTGACGAAGACCTGACTTCTTCGTCAACAATATTTTTCTCGGTTGTTATGCCGCCTTGGCGAGTATCAGGGTGGTTCTGCTTGAGCTTTTCACAAACCTCCATCTTTCTTCGTTTCTTGATAATGCAAGCACAGCACACACATCTAGTACCAAGAATAGGCTGCTATTTTCTTGACACAACGAGCGCACACTTCGTCAGGATAGGGCGACGTCTCGTGTTCCATCGATCTTCCCCGCATATCACGCTCTACTGGATACGTTGGACCCTCTTATAATGATTCCTGACCTGATAACCTCACAAGGTATATTCTAGTACGGTTAGTGATTTAACTAATGAAATTAATAGTGTAACTTTCTAGCGGTTCAGGCTGTCGTCGTCTCATTTTGAATTGAGCCGTTCAAACATGAAATGAGTCCTTGACTTGAGCTTGCATGGCTTTTCGGAGCGGCTCGTTCCTTTTAGATGCCATATTAAGCTCATGAGCTCTCGGAACGGCTAGGTCTGTCTAGCTGCCATCACGGTTCAAGCATGGACTGAGCCTCTTTCTTAAGCTCGCATGGACGCCATAGCTTTCCATAGCGGCGGCTCGTCGGCGCGATCGCAAAAAATCACCAATCCGCGCGACCGTCGCTCGCCGTTCACCAATCCGTTTTGGCGACTTCAGCATCAGGAGCAGCAGCATGAGCAGGATGAGCATCAGGAGCAGCAGGAGCAGCAGCAGCGGCCGTTTGATCAAAACCAGCAGAATTCGGAAGAGGCGCAGCATGAGCAGGAGCAGCTGGAGCAGCAGGAGCAGCGAGATCGCTATCAGCAGCATCTGGAATTGACGGCTGAGAAGCTGCGGAGGGAGTTGGAGGCAATGCTCGTCGCAGATGTGGACAGAGATGTGGCGTTCCAGGTCAGACTACATACGAAAAGAAAATGCTTCTTCTTTTTTTGTTTTCTTCTCCTTGAAAAAGGGGGACAAGTTATGTGAAAAGGCGACTACTTTGTTTATTTACACGGCAGCTGAGCTTGCTACTTTGCTATTTTCCCATCCGGGCGGGCCCCTTTTTTCCACTGACCCACTCATCCATGACCGTTCTCCTCTGTCCCTACAATCAACCTTGCCACGTCAGCTCAAGCTGACGAGCAAGCTGGACCAATGGCACGCTTTTCACGAGAGAGCGACAAGAAGGCTTTCTGGTTCCGCGGACGGCGCTGGGCCTTCAACCAACCAAACCGCCGAGGTACAACCGCTGGAGGCTGACCAATCCGATGGTTCCACGTGTCCATCTGAGCAATCTGGTGATGAGGCCGAAAGTCGGGCAGCAGAAGCTGAGGCTCGGGCAGCAGAGGGTGTAGCGCAGGCAGCAGAGGGTGAAGCGCGGGCAGCATCAGGTGAAGCACGGGCGGCAAAGGGTGTTGCGCTGGCAGGAGCAGCAGCACTTGAAACGCGAGAGGCCAAAGCAGCAGAATCTGAGAATGCAGCAGTCGCACCAAAACAGCTGGAAGCAGCAGCAGATGCTCGAGGGGCTGCTTTGGAGGCAGCACTGCAGGTGCAACGAGAGGAGCTAGAGGCTAAGGCGGTAGTGATACAGGAGCTGCAGGTGAGATTACACGCAGCAGCAACAAGAGAGGCGGGTTTGGAAGCTTCTCTGAAGCTGCAACGGGAGGAGCTCGAGGCGAAAACAGCAGAGGCGTTGGCAGCACGAGCAGCAGAAGTGGCAGAGCTGCAGCAGCAGTTAGACGTGGCAGTCGCCCGCGAGGCGGCTTTTGACGCGTCCCTGAAGCTGCAGCGCGAGGAATTAGACGCAAAGGCAGCAGAGGTGCAGGACCTGCAGGAACAACTACAAGAAGCGGGTGTTAGAGAAGCGGCTTTTGATGCTTCTCTGAAGCTGCAACGAGAGGAGCTAGAGGCAAAGGCAGCAGAGGCGTTGGCGGCACAGGCAGGAATGGAGGAGAGGAGGCGGGTGCGGGCTGCAGAAGAGGCTGCTGCTCGGTTGGCGGAGGTGGAGGTGCGGTTTGGAGAGGTGGAGAGGGAGAGAGAGCGGCTGGCGAGGAATCTGAGTCGGCTGCAGCAACACCTGCTGGATAGGGTGAGTGGGTGATGATGGGGGAGGGTTGGGAGGGTGAGTGGAGGTAGTGGGGAGGGTGATGAGAAGAAACTGCACATCTGTGTCGGTACCAGCTGTAAGAATACTGCTGTACGATCATCATACGTTTCCAGTATCTCCATTCCCCTCCTTTGTGATGTGTTCAGGATGCTGACGATGCACTGCGTTTGGAGCGAGAGGCTGAGAGGATATGCCAGCTGGAGTGCCAGCTGGCGGATAAGGCGAAAGCTCTCGGCCAATCAGAGTGCGAGAGGGTTGTTCTGGAGCGACAGCTGGCGGATAAGGCGAGCCAGCTCGGCCAATCAGAGCGGCGGAGAGTGCGGCTGGAGCAGCAGCTGGAGGAGAGGAGCAGGGAGGTTCGGGAGGCTCGGATGCAGCTGGCTCGGCTGCAGGCGCAGGCTTGGGCCGAGCCTGCTGGACAGGCGAGGCAGATCGATTTGTGTGATAGGGGGCTATCACAAGTAGAAGGAGAGGGTGGGGTTGTAAGGGCAGAGGAAGCAGAGGAAGCGAGGGGAGCGGGAGAGGAGAAGCAGGAGAGACAAGGCATGAGCCAGAAAGAAGTGTTACCGAGCGTGGCACCAGGCTCGGCAACAGGCTTGGGAACAGGCTCGGCAGCAGCAGGCACATTACCAGGCGTGTTACCAGATGTGTTACGGCAGGTGATAGAAGCGGCTCATCGACCGATCGCGACAGGCCATCCCATGTGCATGCATGCTGGGATGCTGGCGAGCGTGCCACCCATGGAGGATGGAGATGCATCACGTGCTGCTGACGTGGCATCCCATCATGCATCGCATGCTGACGTGGCATCCGATCATGCATCAGGGGCAGGGACAGGGGCAGCAGCACCAGTTGCAGGTGCTCGTGCTGCTGATGGGTCAGCATTTGCAGCACCATCAGCTTCATATGCGCCAGATGCTGCAGCAGCATCGTGTGTTGGTGCATGGGCTGCAGCTGCTTCACACGCTGCAGCAACACCAGCTTTTGAGGAGGCGCGTCAAAACTCGGCGCAGGTGTTGGCTCGAGAAGCGATGTGCGCAGCAGCACAGTCGTCACTGGAGGCAGAGGGTGCGACTGGAGCAGGAGATGCAGCAGGATCAGTGTTTGAACAGCTGTCACCATCCGATTCACCATCACCATCACCAGTCACGTTGCGCCACGGCCAATTCTTTCAGGTCTTGCTACCAGCACAAGCCGAGCCCATACAAGAATCTGCGACGCAACAACAAGCCGCTTCACAAGAAGCCTCTTCACAAGAACCAGTAGTCTTCCAACCCCATCAACCCCACGAACATGCGTCGACCACATCGCTCTCCCACAAGGCCGTATGCAGGCCTGAATTGCACAGAACCACGCAGCACAGGGTGCACCCGAGTATGTCCACCCCCTTACTCAGTCTTGAAACTCGTCTCTCCAGGGGAGAACAGCAATGCGAGAGGACAGGGAGGCTGGGACCTGGTGTGGCTGAAGCAGGGAGGGAGTGTGAGATGGCAGCTCTAGTGGAGGAGAATGGGAGGCTGGAGGCGGAACGGAATCGGGCGGAGGAGGAGAGGGTGAGAGAGGAGGAGAAATGTGCGAGGATGGGTGAGGAGATGCGTGAGCTGCGAGGCAATCTGCAGGTGTGTTTGCGTGAGCTTTGGTTGCTGGTAGATTTGAGGCGCCTCAAAGCTGCGTGATCTGCGAGGTAACCTGCAGGTGTGTTTGTGTGAGCTTTGGTTGCTGCTGGTAGAAGAGAAGGCGTTATGCTGGCAAAGGAGGCGTTATCTGAGGCAGCACAGAGCATATACCGTCTCCTTCTCCCCTCTTCGTCCCTGCCTGTTTCCCTCTCAACCGTCAGCAAGCAGAGCCGTTATGCTGGCCGAGGAGGCGTTATCTAAGGCAGCACAGGGCATATACTGTCTTCGTCTCCCGTCCTTTCTCTCCTCCTCGCCCCTGCCTGTTTCCCTCCCACGCATCAGGAGGCAGAGGCGTTGTGCATCTAATGATTCGTTCCCGCTCTTACATCCCCTCCTGTTTCTTCCCTCACATCAGGAAGCGGAGGCGTTGTGCTGGCAGCGGCAGGCTCAACTGGAACAGGCGTTATTTGAGGCAATACAGAGCATCTAATGATTCCTTCCCGCTCTTACATCCCCTCCTGTTTGTTCCCTCACATCAGGAAGCGGAGGCGTTATGCTGGCAGAGGCAGGCTCAACTGGAGGAGGCGTTATCTGAGGTGGCAGCGGGGAGGAGGGAGAGGGGGGCACTAGAAGAGGAGCTGCTGCGGCTGCAGTGTGCTCTGGATCAGTGTATGCTGCGACTCAATAGCGATTCTGCTTATATGGTGGACAGGTAAGAGATGCTCATTGGGGCATGTGCAATTCCATGTTATAGCTATGTTTTCTTTGCTTCTGGTACTGCTATGGTGGCGGTGCCATCATGTCTTGTTATGACGTCGTGCTATCACGAGTTTCCTGTTGCTGGTACCAACAAGTTGGGGAATTGTTGTGAGGCTGTTTTTCTTCTTTCTTTCTTTCTTTCTTTCTTTCTTTCTTTCTTTCTTTCTTTCTTTCTTTCTTTCTTCCTTCTTTTTATTCTCGCTTGGAATTACTTTTACCATGGCAGGAGAATCGTGGTGAAGCTGCTGGTGGCATATTTTCAACGCAACCGCAGCAGAGAGGTGAGCATGTGGGTGTGGGAATGGATGGGCATGGGCATGTGCACGTGTGCAGGCACGTGTGTTGCCGTTATGTGCTCCCATGGCAACTGCTCGGATGAAGCAAATCGTGGTGAAGCTGCTGATGGCATATTTTCAACGCAACCGCAGCAGAGAGGTGCGCACGTGGGTGTGGGCAGGGACATGTGTGCACTGTGCAGGCTGTTATGTGCTCTGTAAGCAACTGCCATGGTTCACGAGAAGCATATTGTGCGAGGTGACTTTTGAGTCGACTCAAAAGTCACCAGGCTGTTATGTGTCTGAAAGACTTTTGAGGCGCCTCAAAAAAAGTCACCAGGCTGTTATGTGTCTGAAAGACTTTTGAGGCGCCTCAAAAAAAGTCACCAGGCTGTTTTGTGTCTGAAAGACTTTTGAGGCGCCTCAAAAAAAGTCACCAGGCTGTTTTGTGTCTGAAAGACTTTTGAGGCGCCTCAAAAAAAGTCACCAGGCTGTTTTGTGTCTGAAAGACTTTTGAGGCGCCTCAAAAAAAGTCACCAGGCTGTTTTGTGTCTGATGAAAGACTTTTGAGGCGCCTCAAAAAAAGTCACCAGGCTGTTTTGTGTCTGATGAAAGACTTTTGAGGCGCCTCAAAAAAAGTCACCAGGCTGTTTTGTGTCTGAAAGACTTTTGAGGCGCCTCAAAAAAAGTCACCAGGCTGTTATGTGTCTGAAAGACTTTTGAGGCGCCTCAAAAAAAGTCACCAGGCTGTTTTGTGTCTGAAAGACTTTTGAGGCGCCTCAAAAAAAGTCACCAGGCTGTTTTGTGTCTGAAAGACTTTTGAGGCGCCTCAAAAAAAGTCACCAGGCTGTTTTGTGTCTGAAAGACTTTTGAGGCGCCTCAAAAAAAGTCACCAGGCTGTTTTGTGTCTGAAAGACTTTTGAGGCGCCTCAAAAAAAGTCACCAGGCTGTTTTGTGTCTGAAAGCAACTGCCATGGTTCAGGGGAAGCATATTCTGTAACTTGTGCGTCCCGCAACAGGTGCTAGACATGACATCATGTGTCGCGTTCTTGAGTGCTCCACGGACGAGAGGCAGCAGCTTCCCACGTCAGTCTCACCAGAAGCACTCTTGTGAGGCGCCTAAATTTCTCTCTCTGCATCATGCGCCCCACCAACAGGTGCTAGACATGACATCATGTGTCGCATTCTCGAATGCTCCAAGGATGATAGGCAGCAGCTCGAGCTGGCAGCTTCCTTTCCATTGCACCACCCCACTCTCACCAGAAGCGGCTTCCCGAGGCACCTAAAACACCAATTGTGCCCCAACTGCACTCAACTCAATTGCAAGCCCACGTTCCATGCCATGCGCCCCTCAACAGGTGCTTGACATCATGTGTCGCATTCTTGAATGCTCCAAGGACGAGAGGCAGCAGCTAGAGCTGGCAGCTTCGCAGCCCGCTCTCACCAGAAGCGCCAGCTTCAAATCCAAGGGGAGTGGGCGGCAGGGCAGCAGCAAGGGCAGCAAGGGAGGAGTTTTCGGGCTGCCCGGACGGATCGCAGGCGGGCTTATGGGGTCGAATAGGAGCAGTTCGGAAAGTTTGGGAGGGGCTGGGAAAGATTCCCAGAAGCAGGAAGAGGTGGAAAGAAAGTCAGAGGCGAAAAAATCAGGGGTAAGATTGTGCATGACTTGCCTTTCCTTCACATCTGCTTCGAAAGCTGTCACTTGCTGTGACGAATTTCCAGGATTCGAGCTTCTGTGTTCAACCACCTGCAGTCTTTCACAGGCTTCCAGGGTGGATTTTCTTGGGGAGGAGACAGATGATGACATTTGAGGCGACTCACAAATTCTGTGTTCAACCACCTGCAGTCTTTCACAGGCTTTCAGGGTGGATTTTCTTGGGGAGGAGACAGATGATGACAAAAGAAACTCATAACTCCCCCCGCGCACATTCTTTCTCCCTGTGCTGCCTGTCTCATAACTCTAAACCCATACCCCATACCCTGCGGTCCCTCGCTGACCTTTGGGTGGATTTTCTTGTGAAGGAGACAGACGATTAGAGAGAGCGGAGTTAGGGCCAACAGCAGCAGCCACATTAGCAAGGAGAAAAGCTCAAGTTTCTTTGTCTCTGTGTTCTCCTCGTGCTTGTGTCTCCTTCCCTGCAGTCCCTCACTGACCTCTGGGTGGATTTTCTTGTGACGGAGACAGACAATGACAGAGAGCGGAGGCAGGGCCAACAGCAGCACCAGCAGCAACAGCAGCAGCAGCAAGAAAGTGGCAATATTAGAGCGAGCAGGAGCTCTCCTCCAGATTCCAATTCTTCTACCGACTCACGTTCTTGTAACGAAGGGCCTCGTCCCCCACAGCATCCAACCTACACTACCAGACAGAGCTTGCCACCCAGGTCTCCATCTCACCAACAGCAGCACATGTACCAACAGCAGCAGGCGAGACACACCCGATCTCCCTCTTATCCCCCAAGGTCTACTCCCTACCCACCACGATCACCATCGTATCCCCCTAGATCGCCTCGCTGCTCCTCTCCAGGATTTTCCCCTCGTTCTCCGGCCAGCCCGTCCAGAGTTCCTGGCCATGCTGCGTTGTTTTTCTCCCCAGGCAGCCCGCCTCTCCGGTTTTCAAGCTTGTCCCCTCGGTCTCCTTGTGCCACCAACCTCTCCGTTAGCAGCAGCCCTGTTTCCTAGAGTTCCTTCTCAGATGTAAAACAATGCATTTGTTTTTTTCCTGTTGCGAAATTATGGAGTAATTCCATGTAAAGCTTACCTTACTGTTACGGGTGCAATGAATCGAAGTAGCGAGAATTGCACTATGGGGTCAAACGAGTATTCATGTGAGCGAAGGCATGAGCGAACATTTATACGCGAAACATGCAAAACGGTAACGCGGTGCGTGCGAGCTTGCTAGTGCTACGCTGGAGCGAGGCTCGGGCTAGTCCCGAAGCGTAGGCCGATACGGCCAATGCCAGCAGTGCGAGGTTTGGCAAAACAGTGCGCGCGAAGTCGGCGAAGTCCCGTTAGCAATAACGGGCGAACAACGGCTGTTGCTGTACGCGATGTAGTTGGCTCCGTAAGGAATGCCGAGAAAATTCCTTACACTACCCCCCCCCTCAAGAAGCCCCCTCCGCTACGCGAGTGTGTGTATATCGCGGAATCCCCGGCTCCTCAGGTACACTTGCAGAGCAGGGTGGTTTTCAATGTTGGTCAGGGGCACCCAACTATCTTCAGTTGGCGTGCGGTCCTTCCAGCGAACGAGGAATTCAATCCTCCTGATTCCCGTGGGGTGGCGGATCCGATGGCTCAGGATTTTTTCGGGCTCGATGATCGGCTCCGATGCAGGGCGAGTCATTGATTGTGGGCGGTGACGCGGCAGTTGACTTGTGGTCGGTATGTATGGGCGAAGTAAGCTGACGTGGAACGAAGGGCTGATGTACCAGTCGGTTGGTAACAGTAGATGTGCGGTGACGGGTGTGATCATGTGACTGATTTGGAATGGTCCACAGTAGCGCGGTCGTAATTCCGGTACGTCGGGCAATCGCAGATTTTGCGTGTCGAGCAGCACGTAATCTCCCGATTGGTACGTGACAGG
This sequence comes from Closterium sp. NIES-65, assembly GCA_948144175.1. NCBI lineage: Eukaryota > Viridiplantae > Streptophyta > Zygnematophyceae > Desmidiales > Closteriaceae > Closterium > Closterium sp. NIES-65. The sequence continues at coordinate 832,545 of CANXME010001370.1, read as the reverse complement.
GCGGCGGTGGCGGTCAGTGTTGCGTTTAGCGATGACGTTGGCCTTTTTTATTGCTTCGGCGGCTCTGGTGCGGGCAGCTTGCAGGATTTCGGCGAATTGTTGTGCACGTGGCGTTGGGTTGTCCGGACTCGGCGTCATGGGCACTGTGGGGTTTTGCCCATAGTTCAGGTAGAACGGGGACTGCTGCGTCGTTGCTGACGTGGCGTTGTTGTACGCGAACTCGATCAGCGGCAGCTGCTGCTCCCAGGTCGTGGGGTCGTCGCATGTGGCACGAATCAACTGCTCCATCGTCTGATTCGTCCGCTCCGTTTGGTCGTCGGTCTCGGGGTGGTACGACGAACTGAACTGTAGCCTGGTCCCGAACTGCTCCCAAAGGTTCTTCCAGAAGTTGCTGGTAAACATCGTGTCCCTGTCGCTGATAATCGCTGCTGGTATCCCGTGCAGGCGAACAACGGCTGCGATAAACAGGCGAGCGGTCTCCTCGGCTGAGATCGACTTTTTGCACGCAGCGAAGTGTGCCATCTTCGTCAGCCTATCCACGACGACCATCACCGCGTCGTTACCCCCAGGGTTCGAAGGTAACCCTGTGACGAAGTCCATGGTTACTTGCTGCCAGGCGCGTTCGGGCGGTGGGATCGGCTGCAATTGACCCGCCTTCCGCTTCCTTGAACTCTTCATCACCTGACACGTGGGGCACGAGCCCACGTGCTGCTGTACGTCGGTCAACAGCTCCGGCCAGTAATAATACCGCTGCAGTTGCTGCCGTGTTTTTTCTACCCCAAAATGTCCCGAGGTAATCCCGTCGTGTGCCTCCTGCAGTAGCAGCTCCCTCAGTAGTGAGTACGCGGGTACCCAAATGCGATTGGTGCCTGTTTTTACGTAATAAACTCCTTTTGCTTCTCCCAGTTGCTGTGAATTTCCGGTCGTGAAGAATGGGTCGGTGCGGTATCCGTGGGTGAATAGGCCAGTTAAAAGCGGGTTGGTCTGGGCGAGTAGGATGACGTGGAGTTGGGCGGTGGGGCGGGTGAGAGCGTCGGCGATGTTGGATGCACCTTTTTTGTACGTAACGGTGTAGTGAAAATTGGACTCAAGATAGTCCAACCAGCGAATCTGTCGTGGGTTGAGATTCGGTTGGGCGCGAAGGTACTGTAGTGAGCGGTGGTCTGTCCGTACTGTCACGTCGGCGCCAGTCAGGTAACACCGCCAAACTTTGAACGCGTGCACGATCGCCAGCATTTCGCGGTCGTGTATCGGGTAGTTGCGTTCGGGCGGGTGTAGCTTGCGGGACTCGAACGCGATTGGCTGGAGGCCGTTCCCGAAGTCCTGCAACAGTACTGCTCCCACAGCGATGTCGCTTGCGTCGGTGACGAGTTCGAACGGACGGTGGGGATCTGCGATGTGAAGCACGCGCGGTGAGCACAAAACGTTTTTGAGGGCCAAGAAGGCAGCTTGCTCTTTCTCCCCCCACGTGTACTCAACCCCCTTCCTCAGCAGGTCGGTCAATGGGGCAGTCAGCTTCGCCATGTCGGGGACGAACCGGCGCACGTAGTTGACGAACCCCAGGAAACTCTGCAACTCGGTCAAGTTGGTCGGCGCGTGCCAAGCCTGAATCGTCGCGATTTTCTTCGGGTCTATTTCCACTCCTACAGCTGAAATAACATGTCCCAAAAACTCTAGGCGGTCCTGTAAAAACTCACACTTAGATGCTTTGGTCAGTAGGCGGTTCTCACTCAGGATTTTAAAAACTGCTTCGATGTCCTGTAAGTGCTGTGCTCTGTCGGGGCTGTAAATCAGTATGTCGTCCAGGTAAACGATGACGCACTTATCTAAAAGCGGGCGGAATGCGTCGTTCATGGTCATTTGGAAGGTGGCAGGGGCGTTGGTCAGTCCAAAAGGCATGACAGTGTATTCGAAGGATCCGTACCGTGTTCGGAATGCGGTTTTAGGGCAGTCGGGTGGGTGGACGCGGATTTGGTGGTAGCCTCCCCGAAGGTCAATTTTCGAGAAAACCCGGGCTGTGCGCAGTTGGTCGATCAGTTCGTCGGCTCGTGGGATGGGGTAACGGGATTTGATGGTAACCCGGTTCAGTGCTCTGTAGTTAGTGCACATGCGAAATCCCCCGTCTTTTTTCGGTGTGAACAGTATTGGTGCGGCGAAGGGCGACGAGCTAGGGCGAATGAATTCTTTCTCGAGCAGGTAATCGAGCTGCTTCCTTAGTTCGTCTAGTTCGGGTTGGGTCAGTCGGAACTGTCGCTGTACTGTTGGTTGTGCCCCCGGTTCCAGTTCTATCCTGTGATCGTGCGGTCGCTGAGGTGGCAGTCCCGTCGGTAAGTCATCCGGGAAAATGTCACTGTACCGTGTTAACAGTGCTGCCAGATCACTCGGTACGTCGGTCAGCAGTTTCTGTAAATCCCCTCCCTTGTCTGCTGCCTCGGCTTCCCGAATGTCAACCGCGTACACGTCAGCTCCGGCCGCTACAGCGCGTTTCATCGTGATCGCATTGACACGCACCGACGAAGACTCAGGCGAGCCCCAGCGAGGTAAGGTGATGTTGTTACCGTTCACTCGCACGGTGCAGTCACCCGTCGTCCAGTCGATTCGCGGATTGTGTCGTCGCAGCCAATCACGCCCGAGTAAAATGTCGGTTCCGTCGAGGGTCGTTGCGAGCATTTCCTGGCTAAACGTGAAGTTACCCCCGCATCGAATCCAAACTCGGTCTACGCGTTCCCGTATTGCCAGCGGCGTGCCGTCTACCAGCCGTGCGTCGATCTCAGGTAAGCATCTGTCCAGTGGCAGTCGCAGTTTTCGTGCTGTAGCAGTGTTAATGAGGCTGTGGCTGGCTCCCCCGTCTACGGAGATTTTAACTAAGTCCGTCCCAATTTTCCCACTGAGCAGTATAGGGCTGTCTACCGTGGTACCCTCCTTATTCGGCCGGGTGTGGTCGATTGCGTGAACCGGCACAATCACTCGGTGAGGGCCGGTTGGGTCGGGCGAGCGACGTGACCTGTCAGTAGAGGGCCCGTCTGCTACTGACTTCCAGCGTTTCCCTGCTGCTTGGTCTGTTTCTGCTGCTCAGCTTCCCCCTTTCCCTTAGCGTTTTCCGGGCATTCGCTCTTGCGATGTCCCGGCCGATTGCACGCAAAGCAGCGCCCTTTGAACGGTGCGGCAGCGGCATTTGCGGCGACGGCGCGTATCGTGGCGCTCTCGTTCGTCCCACGAGGCCGATGTCCCCAGTTGTTGTTTCCGTAGGACCCCGGTCTCGGTCGGCGAAAGAAGTCGAGCTTCTCCGCCATAGCGAGGATTTCCTGAAATTCGGTGACGCCGCGAAGCTGGATTTCCTGAGCGATGTCCTGCTTCAGGCCGCCGATGTAGCGGTCGATGCGCTCGCTCTCATGCATGTAGCCCACCTGTTCGCATAGCGCCAGAAATCCGCTCGTGTAGTCCTGGACGGAACCGAGTTGGCGCCAAGTGCGGAGCTTCTGTCGCGCCGCGATAGAAGCCGCAATTGGCTTAAATCGAGCGCGCAGACCTGCGCACCACGCGTCCCACGTGCGATACTGGGGCACCTCCACGAAATACGACGGCGCCCAGGGTCCAGTTTGTCCTTCCCGTGTCGGTAGTGTCGCGTAGTCTGTCGGCTTCGTGACGATGACGCGCCACCAGTCCATGGCGGGTCCTCGCAGCAGCGACACGGCGTATCGAATTTTCGTCGAGTCCTCCGAGACGTAGTTGGCGTCGAAGAAGACATTCATCGTGAACAACCACGCCTGAACGGTAGGACCACCCCGTTGACTCGGGTCAAAGCATGGCGGGCGCTGCGGCTTCAGCGGCATCGGTGACGGCAGTCCCGAATCGTGGGTTGGTGCCGAAATCGTGACGCGAGGCTGACTTGGGGCCGCATGCGTCGCTCCGGGGTGTGTCGTGCCGTGGTCGTCGTCCCCGTCTGGGCGGACGACGCCATCACTGGCCGCGCTCGCGGGTTGCCCCACACTCCCGTGTTGTGATGTCGAGGGTGCAGGTTGAATCGGAGTGCCAGGTGCTTGAGATTGTGCTTGTTGTGCCCTCGTGAGGTCATTTTGCAGCGATGAGCGTTCTGCCGTCAATGCCGCGATTTCCTCATAACTTTCGCGCAGCTGTCGCAGCAGATCGTTCAAACGCTCCTGCGTGAGGGTGGTGACGTCGACATTTTCAGCCATGACGAAGGGCGTCGGCTCGTCTTAGTCTAGGCGCAGTCGTGGCTGCACGCGTTTACGAGAGAACGCGAGGGCAGCGGCTCCTAGGGGCTAAGGTGCGTGAGTCCCTTCGAGTGAAAATCAAAAGTTGATTTCCTGGTGTGCGGAGATGCGCGGTCCGAAAAGAAAGGGGCTCTGAATACCAAGTGTTACGGGTGCAATGAATCGAAGTAGCGAGAATTGCACTATGGGGTCAAACGAGTATTCATGTGAGCGAAGGCATGAGCGAACATTTATACGCGAAACATGCAAAATGGTAACGCGGTGCGTGCGAGCTTGCTAGTGCTACGCTGGAGCGAGGCTCGGGCTAGTCCCGAAGCGTAAGCCGATACGGCCAATGCCAGCAGTGCGAGGTTTGGCAAAACAGTGCGCGCGAAGTCGGCGAAGTCCCGTTAGCAGTAACGGGCGAACAACGGCTGTTGCTGTATGCGATGTAGTTGGCTCCGTAAGGAATGCCGAGAAAATTCCTTACACTTACCCCTGACCGAATTTGATATTGAGAGTTTGGGTTACGGAAGCGCGGAAGTGCTCCAGTGTTCTTTGTACATTGTATTACAAATAATGGGTCAATCACTGTTACTTGTGCGGCTCTCAGCTCGGACCTGCTGCGTTCGAGTGGCAGTTTGGGCAGCTTCCATGAACACGTGGCAAGGCAAGGTGCTTGTGTTCGTTCCCTTCCCTCCCTCCCTCCCCTCCCACAGGCAGAAGTGCGCTGCAGTGCGTGTGTTACCGAAAGTTTGCAGCTCCCTTCGTACGGCCACTATTGTTCGCGTCAGCCGCATCGAGCTGCTTGTTGTGGGGAGGAGACGGGGAGATGAAATTTCGCCGCTACAAGTTTAGCGGCAGTGACTGGCAGCTAGGCCTTCGTTTACTGTAGCTGGCGGTCCAGCCGAATCTGTCTGTTCTGCCTACCCACAGGCTTCTCCCATGATCTTGTTCCCCCAGCCCCACCATGCAAGTTGGAGAAGGCTGGGAGGGAGAGGGGAGGGTAGGCGGGACAGCGAGGGACAGAAGTGGGAGTGGGGTGGGTGGTGCAGGAGGCCTTGGGCGGAGAGGGGAAAGAGAGTGGAGGGGATGCGGGAAGGTGGTGGCTGGCAGGTGCGGTTAGTTTGTTGATCGACATCCCAGAGCAAATCAACTCTCGCGAATATGTTACTGTACACCTGGCCCGTTTCCTGAGATGCCACTGGTGGTGCCGTTTCTTCGCGTGCGAACGAATCATTTTCGTTCGTACGGTTCGGAAACCGCCTCGTTCTGTATCTTCTCCAGTCGTGCTGTGCGAGACAAGTGACTGCCCCCACACTTGCACACCATCCGTGCCATGCCCTTTTCACGGGCAAGAGTATTTTTTGCTGTATGGATGATTTAATTTACGGATGTTCTGCTCTGTAAGATTTGCGGATGTGGAGTGCGCGTGGGGGGCATCTATCACGTCGACCACCAACCCTTCTGTGTGTGCTGACCGAAGTGTAGCCTCATCTCACAGCAAAGCAACTACAAAACGCATTTTGTATTGTTGTGCTTGTTTACGAATCACGGACTTTCACGGCTGTGCATAAAGGGCAGAAGCAGACACGGCTTGCTGATGTTCTGGGTGGACATAAAACTTGATTCCACAGCATTCCACAGCACGGAATACCTACCGCCCGGGATGATTTCTCTCTTACCTAAACATCTCAGAGCAAGTGCCCTATCAACTAGCCTTTCGCATAATTTTCGTTATTTTTTTTTCGAGATTCAAACACGTGTAACCGCTCTGTCTAACCAGTGTCGACTTTCTGCGACCCCCACACTTGGCGAAATCGTTTCAAATCTCAAGTTTCAATTCATTGGGGAGGAAGTAGTGTACAGCATTGTGGAGGGTTTTCCAAGTTTCAACTGAACAAACCACACTGCGCCGACCACTACCTGAGGAGTACACTTAGTTCCGTTTCGATTTGATAGTATTTCTGGGTCAGAAAGAAGGCAAGATTCGTCTTACGAGTAACAGAACACTCGGTATAGCACGGTAACAACGCTTTTGCAAATGTTCAAAGCGTTTTCCGGCGGTAGTGAAGGGAGAAGACTCGAGAGACTCCTCGTCAGCAGCGGCATCGACAGCGTGAGAGCAGGGAGCAGAACAATGGATGGCTGGCGCGATGCGAGGAGCAAACAAGAACGTTGCAGGCAGCGAGAGTGAATCAAGCACAGCTTTCGTCAGCAGCAGCCCTCTCAGAACTTCGGCGCAGCTGTGCATAAAGAACGAAGAAAACCACACCCATCTGTCACTCATCCCACTTCATCACTCGTCCTGACCAGTCGTCCTTGAGCAACCCTCCAACAACAGACGTTCCTATCGCCGGAATTTCTTGGATCTCGTCGAAAGCCCTTCAGTGCAAACCCTCTCGTACCATAAACAGCTCAGCTCGATTTTGCACGAATTGCGTCGCGTATATCGACCACCCTCTCACAGCCTAAATTTTCTCCTTGATTTCTGATTCAACTTACGCAGCGCTGAATTTATTCATATAACTTTACCAGGACAATTGTCCAATATCACTGCCCACTCGTACTCGTTCCACGCCATTTAATCCACGTCATCTCACTATAACTCCGCCAATGACGCCTCCTAGCTCCATGCGCGTCCGCGTTCCAGCGTCCAATAGCGTGCCATCACCGTCGTCCTCGACCAATCAGCGCCGCGTCGACGACATTCTCTCCCGCTTCTCGCGGTCCGCGTCTGTTGACGGCGGCTCGACCACCGAGTCAGTACCCTTCGAGCCGGCGCGACGGTCATCGAGCCACTTCAACTCTACCTCCTCGTCGCGTCGCCTCGCGGTTCGGCTGCTCGTCGGTGGGGTCGAGTCGCTTCAAGTACCGTCGCCAAGTCCCCCCTCGCCGTCGCCGATGCTGTCGCCGTCGCCGTCGCCGAACTGTATGGGGGTGGACTACTCGGTCCCTTCGCCAAAACTTCCGCCGCGAAAGACGCGGCAGCAGTCGAATCCCGGCCACATTTCCCCCTGCTCACCTTCGTCGCCCGACTCGCGGTTGCTTCGCAAGGACCCGCACCACGAAGAGAGCCGCGAGGAGCGCCGCGAGGAGCGGCGTCGTCTGCGCAAGGTCTCGCAATCGGAGCGCCCCGAAAGGCCGAGCCGCCACTACAACAGCTCCTCGTCGCAGCTCGAGCCGCGTCAGCAGCAGCGGAGCATTTTAAAGTCGTCGCCCCCGCGAGAGTCGGCATGGGAGGTATGCGACGCACTCAGTCACACGAGCGTCGCCGCTGCAATGGCCGAGTCGCCGTCATCCCCGCTAACAGCAGCCTCGCGACTCTGTAAAAACAAGCGCAGCTCAAGCAAGTGTAACGTCGCTGCGGAAGCGGTGGTTGCGGGCCTTGAAGTCACCGCAGCGGCTGCCGCGGCGGCAGATGCGGCGAGGGACGGGCAATGGCTCGCAAGCGGGTTCGAGGAGCTTCAGAATAAGCTCGAAGCGTTCTCAGTTACCACGCAGCAGCTGGCGGTCTCGCTGGAAGAAGCTCGGAAGGAGGCCCGCGAATCGCGGGAAGCCATAGATGCAGCTCGGGCGGAGCGCGATTTGCTGGTGGTTGAGATGGAGGCCACGCTGGCAGCGTGGTCCACGTCGGACGCGGAAAAGGCGGAGGAGCTGGCGCGGGTAGAGGCAGAGAAGATAAGGGCGGAGATGGAAAATGGGGAATTGAAACGTGAGTTATTGGAGACTAAGAGGCAATATGCGGAGATTAAGCGGCAGCTGGAAATGATGAGAGCAGAGAGGGACGCGGCTGTGACTCATGCTCGGGTTGCTGTAGCTAGAGCAGCAGCTGCTGGTGCTAGTGGCTCTGGTGCTGGTGGGTCTGGTGCTGGTGGTTCAAGTGAGTCCTTGCCTCGTGATAGCTCCTCCCACCTCCGCCCTCGGCACCCGTGCTTCACTCCCCTCCTTGCTGATCAAGCGGAAGAAGATTGCAGCAATGGCAGCAGCAGCTCTAGTCTTGCTGGAAGCAGTGTCGGCAGCAGTACCAGCACTCGCAGCCCTACTTCCAGAAAGTCCAGGGGTGAGCTAAGAGGCAAGTACAGCACAACAGGTGCTAGTGGCAGCAGCAGCAGCTGCAGCCTCTCTGAAATCCTGACTCGGGAATCACAGAGGTTGTCGCAGGTGGCGGCTGGGGGAGGTGGCAGCAGTGGGGGGTTGAAAAAGATGCATCGGTCTCATGATGCGCTGCCGGCGTATGGGAATGTGGAGGATGGGAGGATAGTTGTCCCCCAGAAGCACGTTCAGTGGTCCGAGCAGTGCTGCTGAAGGGTTGCTCTTGACACACAGTGTCCCAGATTGAGAAAGCTTGCTTCTGTAGCAATTGGCATCGTTCTCATTACAATGGGCTCAAGTACAATGGTTCCTAGCAATAATAATAATATACTATCACATCCAAAATATCTAAGAACTTCTTCTACTCTCAAAAGATTACTAGCATGGGGAGGGTGGGTGGGAATTGAACTTGAGCGATTGTAAAATGAGAGACGTGGGTGGGGGAAGAATGACCCCAGTGTCAAAATGAGGAATGGATGTTCCATTGATGTTGGTTGGGGTACATATGACAAACCCTAACTTCTGTACCCCCTAAGACAAACCTCACTACAGGCTACAACATTTGACACACCCCCATAGCCTAAGTGAGGGGTGTCTAGCAAAAACAAAAAAAGAGTACGGTCACAAGACCAGTCCAAAAGAAAACAAAGCTCAGGGTGGATCACAACGTCACCACACACTCTGAGCACAAGCAACAGTGGCCACAAGGCCAGTCCAAGAGATCACAAGTATATATAGTAAATGTACAGACGAAGCAGGCAATAAACTCAAGTCTACGCATGACTAGAACCTGTGTCAACAAGGCCTAACTGCACACAACACCTCTGGTGGTCACAAGGCGGAAGCGCCTTGGTGAAGATGTCTGCAGTGTTGGCCTCGGACTCTACAAACTCGAAGCGAGCCTGTCCACGCCTCTGCAACTCTCGCAGAAGAAAGTACCTGACGTGAATGTGCTTCACTCTGCTCTCCAGTCGCGGCTCACGACAGAGGAGGATCGACGCCTTGTTGTCAGTAAACAAGGTCGGTGCAGAGCTCGGCCGCTCACCAAGGTCGGCGAGCAAGAAGGTCAACCACCGCAACTCCTGTGCCGCCATGGCACCAGCGTAAATCTCAGCCTCAGCTGTAGAGGTCGAGACAGAAGAGGAGCGCGTGGAACGCCAGGAAACAGCTCCAGAACCCAGACTGAAACAGTACCCCTGAGTAGACCTGTGAGTCTCAGCGTCGTCAGCGTAAGAGGAGTCACAGTGACCAGTGAGTACGACAGACTGCTGCCCTCCAAGAACTAGCCCCACGCCTGATGTAGTCGCTAGGTACTTCGCCACCCTCACAGCTGCCGTCCAGTGAACAGGACGGTGTCTCCCTGGCGCAACAAAGCGCGCAAGGATGCTGAGAGGGAAGGCGAGGTCCGGGCGAGTACAAGTCATCAGGTACATGAGGCAACCCACAAGCTCTGCGTAGGGACCACTAGGCTCAAACGGCTCGTCAGGAAAGGGACCAGTGAGTCTGTGGTCAACAGCGAGAGGTGTGCGCTGTACGGTGGAGTGCTGAAGCCCGAACCGCTGAAGGACCTGCTACACCATGTGTGACTGTGAGAGTGTAATGGTGCGAGCGGCTCTGTCCCTGGTGATCTGCAGGCCAAGGTAGTGGCGCAGCTCACCAAGATCAGTGCACGTGTGTCTCTTCTGCAGTTCGGACTTCACGTCTGCCAAAGCAACCCTGTCCGGAGTGGCGAAAACGAGGTCGTCGACGTAAACCAGAACAAAGAACGGTGTGGAGCCACGACGAACGAACAGCGACGGGTCGGCAGAAGACGGCTGGAACCCAAGGTCAGAGAGGGTAGAACGCAGAGTGTCGTGCCACTCACGAGGGGCCTGGCGAAGACCGTAAACAGGTCGCCTCAGCCTCCACTGGGTCCCAGGAGGGAAGGTGCCAGTGAAGGCCGAGGGACGACGCAACCAGACCTCCTCGTGTAGGCTGCCCTGAAGGAAAGCAGTGGAGAAGTCGAGAGAGTGTAACTCGTAGTCTCTCTGTGCTGCTACGTGTAGTAACACCCGAAGAGTGGTCATCTTCGGGGTAGGTGCGAAGGTCTGAAAGAAGTCAACTCCCTCGCGCTGACTGAAACCTCTAGCCACGTAGCGCGCCTTGAAGACCGGGGGAGATCCCGGTGGCCGCTTCACCCTGTAGATCCACATGCCGTCGACTACGTTCGCCCCAGGGGGGGGAACCTCATCGACGTAGGTGCCTGTGGATCTGTAGGAGGCCATCTCTGCGTCCATGGCAGCTCTCCACTGAGAGGCCCAAGGCCCTGACACTGCCTCAGCGTAAGTGCGAGGAGTCGGAATGTCAAGGGCGTCGGGGTCACCCTCAGGGGCGAGGAGCATGGCACAGAGATGAGGGGAAGCGGCCGCCAGGAACTCTAGCTCAAACTGCCTGTCCTCTAGGGCGTCACAGCCAAGGGCAGACACACCCCCGACGGCCAGAGGACTGGTAGGAGGAGCAGCCACAAGCGTGGTGGCGTAGTCAAGGCGGCGGGTAGAGGCAAAGTCAGTAACTGCAGCAGTAAGAGCGGACACAGAGGACACAGAGGCACGAGGGTGAGTAACAAGAGAGGCGAGAACACGAGAGAGAACAGGACGGTACGTGCGGTAGTAGTCAGTGACAGGAGTAGGGAGCGACACAGTGAGGGCCGACTCAGGAGGAGACGGAAGCACAGACTGAGACGGACGAGGTGGACTAGAAAGAAGGAAGGCAGTACGAAGGTCAGTGAAGGGAACAGGAGACGAGGGACGAGCACGAGGGGAGCGACGAGTAGCCCAAGAACGAGACGGAGGAGAAGAGGACAAGGGCGGAGAACTGGGGAAAACAACGGGGGAGGAGTCAGGAGGAGGAAACGTGGGACCGTAGACAGGAGGAGAGGCGGAGGAGGGAGGAGAAGGGGAGGGGAGACCAAGGATCCGAAGACCCGAGACAGGAGGAGAAAGTGGCTGCTGCTGCTGCGGCTGCGACTGCTGCTGCTGCGGACGCGGCTGCTGCTGGGACTGCTGCTCATGCGGGTCCAGCTGCTGCTGCTGCTGCTGCTGCTCCTGCGGCTCCAGCTGCTGCTGCTGCTCCTCCAGCCGCTGTAACTCCCTCTCCTCTCTCTCCAACGCCAGCTGCTCGTCACGGGCACGGCGAACACGAGCCTGGTGCCTAGTCGGGTAGGGGTGGGGGGGTGGAGTAGTGTCCGAAGCAGCGGCAGCTCCAGAGTCCACCCCAGAAGAACTAGGCGCACCACCCCCAGAGGCAGCACTAACACCAGCTCCAGACCCAGGCTCACCTGAACCCGAAGGAGGCGCACCCTCACCCCCAGACGCAGCACCCCCAGTGTCCGCGCGGCCAGCACCAGCTCCCGGACGACAAGAGTCCTCTGCACCCACCGGGTCAGCTCCAACTCCAGAACCAGAAACTCCAGCTCCAACCCCAGCTCCAACTCCAGCACCCCCAGAACCAGAAACTCCAGTGCCAACTCCAGCTCCAACTCCAGCTCCAACTCCAGCTCCAACTCCAGCACCCCCAGAACCAGAAACCGGTACAGGAACAGGCGCCGCACCAACCTCTCGAGAGCTAGCACCAGCGGCACGCTGCGAGGAGGACTGTGGGGAGGGAGGCTGTACCGGAGGGGCTACCGAAGGAGGAGGGGTAGCCTGGGACACACCTGACGGGGCTGGACCAGGGGGGGGAGGCTGTACCGGGGGAGCAGGAGGGGGAACGGCAGTCAGGAAGAGGGGGGGAGGAGGAACCGGGAGACCTCGACTGGGGTACCTGACGTAGTACGGAGTGGACTCCTCGAAACGGACGTCACGGGAGTCAAAGAACCGGTGAGAGGGAGGGTGGTAAAAGGTGAAGTCAGAGGAGTCCTCAGGGAAACCAAGGAAGACACAGGGGACGGCACGAGGCGAGAGCTTGTCCGCGGAGGTGTCGCGGACAAGAGCCAAGCACCCCCAGACACGAAACCGCGACGCAACACCAGGGGACCCTGTCCAAAGACTGGTCGGTGAAACCTCTGGTCGGGAGACACGTGGCCAGAGGTTCAGCTGGTGCGCGGCGTACCTGACCGCGTAGGGCCACAGAAAATGGGGGGCACAGGCGTGAGTCAGGGAGGTGCGGGCGATCTCCATGACCAGGCCTATGCGGCGCTCAGCAACCCCATTCTGCTGTGGGGACTCTGGAAGCGTCCAGGACTGACGAATGCCCTGCTCGCGACAGAATCCAGCGAGAATGCCGGAGCGAAACTCACCCCCACGGTCGGAGTGGAGACAGCTGACACGACGACCACGAGTGTCCTCAGTGGTGAGCAACCACCTGATCAGCGTAGAAGTCACCTCAGACTTCTTCGCCAGAGGGAACACTGTGGTGTAGCGGGAGAAGTCGTCAACGACCACCAGAAAGTAACGCTCACGCTCAGGGCCTAGACGAGGGGCTGGGCCCCAGACGTCCAAGTGAAGCGTCTCAAAAGGCTCGGTGGCCGGACGAAGGGAGGAGGAGTGAGGGGTGGCGCGCAGCCGACCCTCGACGCAGGGACGACACGGCGGCGCATGCGAAGGCGGCAGCGACGGCAAGACACGTGGGAGGCCTAGGACAAGACGCTGACTAGACATAGCGCGCAGACGTGGAAGGGACGCGTGCCCCATCCGGTGGTGCCACAGAACGGTGGGGTGGGCAAGCGACCGGCAGGAGCACGACGCAGCGACTGGAACAGACGTAGGAACCTGAAACGACACAGACACCTGGGGGGACGTAGCAACCTGGTGAGACGCGGGGACCCGAACGGGGGGGGGAACCGGGGGCAGTGGCAGTAGGGGGGGCTGCTGGTGCGGCCGCTGGTGCTGCTGCTGCTGCTGCTGCTGCTGCTGCTGCTGCGGCTGCGGCTGCTGCTGCGGCTGCTGCTGCGGCGCACGCGGGCCAGTGTGAAGAGTGTAGAGACCCGAGCCCGACTCAGCAGTAAAGGTAGCAAGAGGCTGGTAAGAGTCTCCGTCAACACACACCGCAGTCTCTCCAGAAGGCTCAAACCACACACCCACGTGCTGACTCACGAGGGGTCGCACGCCCACCAAGTTCGGGGAGAACGAGGGGACGTGAAACCCAGTGAGAGACTTTGAGGGAGCAGCAGGACACGGTAAAGTGGTAGTGTGACGTGCAGTGACTGGTCCCGTAGTGGGATCAGCCAACGCTACAGAAACAGGCGCAGGAAGTGGTGTAAGTGTCGTGCTGTCCCGAAAGAAGCAGTGGGAGGCTCCAGAGTCCAGTGTGAACGACAGCGAAGCGTCCTCTGAGGTAGTCGCTGGTCTAGAGTCTACACAAGTACCTACACTAGCAACAGGCAACTGAGCAAGACTAGCACCTAAGCTAACAACACCAGAGTAAACAGAGTCAGAAACACTAGAGTCAACAACAGCATACATAGCATGAGGAGCACTAGTCAGATCAACTAACTGCTCAGCAGACATGCCCCACAGTGCGGAGCCGTAGCGCTGAACCAGAGGAAGCCAGTCAGGAGCAGGACCGCCAACCCCGTAGGTCAACCGGAGCGTGTCAGTGAGCTGAGCAAAGCACTGACCAGGGGGGTGAAAGCGGCCACAAGGGTGGCCCCGACGAGGACCTGTCTGAACCTGGTAGGGGCAGGGAGGTTAAGCAGCACCGCGCTGGGGCTGACGTAGCCCCGACCCCGGAGCCAGCTGCTGACGCTGCTGCTGCTGAGGCTGCTGGGAGGAAAGGGGCTGCTGCTGCTGCTGAAGGTGCTGCTGACGCTGAGCCTGGTACCACGCCGCTGCTCCACCTAGCGGGGCCGGCAGTACAGGAGGCGACTGACGAGCTCGAGGGTCGCCGCCACCAGCAGGTGCAGTGGAGTCACCAGCCGCTGCACGAGGGGTCTCTCCTGACGCTGCACTCCCACCACCGCCAGTCGCAACAGCACCCCCACTACCTCCGCTACCTCCGCCTCCACCTCCACCGGAACCACCTTTCTTGCCCCCCCTGCCGCGGGACCGCGACGCAGTCGTAACAGTAGCCGCAGTCGCGTCAATAGCGGCAGTGGCAAGAGAGGCAGTGAAGGTGGGTAACTGCGGGACTGTGCACCCGTGGAAGAGTGGGGGGGACACAGTACCAGAGGCGGCAGCTACCGAACGAAGGTTGCTCTCGACGTCCTTGAGTGCAGACTCAAGGACCTCGATAGTCAGCTCACTAGGGTGCTTCAGCAGAAGCGCGTCACGAACGGAGGCAAGGCGGTCAGGGAGGCTAGTGGCGATGAAATAGACAGTAATCGCCATGGGGGGAGGAAGCAGTGCAAGCTGTGCCTCAGTGCAAGCAGCGCGGTAACTAGCGTCGAGCGAGCGGAGGTGAGCGATCAAGTCAGCAGAGCGCTCAAACGAGGCAAGATCAGGAAACAGGAACGGGAGGAAAAGACGGCCGAGAGAGACAGTAGCGGGAGTAGAGTAGCGGGCCTTAATCGCAGTGAGGTACGCAGCAGTGGTGCGAACCTGAGTAAAGTGGACCTCCTCGGACTCAGGGAGGAGGCTGCTGAGTGCGATGCAGGCCGCAGCGTCACGCGACGTCCAAGCCGTCCGGTCAGCGCGCTGACGGGCAAAGCGAGCCGTAGCAGCGTCGTCAGGAGCAGGGCCTAAAGCTGTAGGCTTGGGGGGCTCGGGGAGGTCACCAGTAGCGTGTAACCAGAGGGTCTCGCCCCCCTGGACCTGACTCTCTAACAGACGACGAGCGCGAAGAAGCCAGACGGAAAAGTCAAGGGGTCTACCGTCGGCGTCGAAACGAAGAACTCGCGGAGTCGCCATAGTGAGAACCAACGCGAACGAACAGGCGAGTAACAACCGGGGGGGAAGAGGACTCAGTCGCAGCGGAAGAGCGGGCTAGGGCGACGGGCCAAGACGTAGGGTAGGGCAACGGGCCAGGGCCTAGGGTAGGGCGACGGGCCAGAGCCTAGGGAGGGCGACGGGCCAGGGCCTAGGGAGGGCGACGGGCCAGGGCCTAGGGAGGGCGACGGGCCAGGGCCTAGGGAGGGCGACGGGCCAGGGCCTAGGGAGGGCGACGCGATGGGGGAAAGGGCGGGAGCGACGCGATGGGGCAGGGCGACGCGACGGGACAGGGCGACGCGACGGGGCAGGGCGGCGCGACGGAGCAGGGCGACGGGACAGGGCAGGGCGACGCGACGGGGTAGGGCGACGCGACAGGACAGGGCGACGGGACAGGGCAGGGCGACGCGACGGGACAGGGCGACGGGACGGGGGGGGTAACAGGCGGGCGCGACGCGACGGGGGGAACGGGCGCGACGCGACGGGGGGAACGGGCGCGACGCGACGGGGGGAACGGGCGCGACGCGACGGGGGGAACGGGCGCGACGCGACGGGGGGGAACGGGCGTGACGCGACGGGGGAGATGGCGCTAGGCTCGGTACTAGGCGCGGTAACAACGAAACTGGTACGAACGAGAGGTAGGATCAGGCTCGGGAGGTACGAACGGAGAACGGAGGAACGGGATCCCACAGGATCCTAACCTAGCTGATACCATGTCAAAATGAGGAATGGATGTTCCATTGATGTTGGTTGGGGTACATATGACAAACCCTAACTTCTGTACCCCCTAAGATAAACCTCACTACAGGCTACAACATTTGACACCCAGCCAACATTATATATTCGGAGAAGGCGAATACCGCGCTTCGACGATGCACAAAATTGCATTACAGTCAGCTTCGCTTTCACAATACGCAAATTTGAAAGCGATAAACGCTTAGAAATATTTCATATTGAGAAAGCTTGCTTCTGTAGCAATTGGCATCGTTCTCATTACAATGGGTGACGCTGAGACATGTGCAAGGGGGCGTGACGGCGGCGCTTGAGGGCCCTGGAATGTTGTGCTGGTGATGGCGCATGAGCCGTTGATTGGAGGTTGCGAGAGGCGTCAATCAGACGGTCGGCGGTGGGGGTGACATACATTTCCTTGGCCGTTTCACTGCGCCATCGGCCTAGCTGTTTGAAGAGCCGATCCTCAATTCCTGCGTTTGCCGCTACAGTTGCCGCTCCTTTGCGAAAGGAGTGGGTGCCGAGCGCGTGGTCGCCGAGGCCGATGGCGTGGAAAGCTTCCCTGCACCAATTACGTATTGTGGTATACGATGGTGGTTTGACGGGAAGTGTGTCGCTCGTGGCCAAACCAAACACTCGGATTAATGGCCCCGGTGTGGTAGGACCATATCCTGCCAGTTGGATGAAGTGCTTGGTGCATCGAACGGGGCAGAAGGGTCCCTGGCTTGCGGCAATGGGCACCCATGAGCCCTTCCCCTCTTGGTCGGTCTTCGAGCGCGGGATGAGTAGCCACATGGCATCGTCTTCAAACTGGATATCGTTCCAGCAGATGGCGGCGAGATCCGAATACCGCAGGAAGCCGGCGTACATGAGAAGCGGTATGAGTCCTTTTTGAAAGGTGGATGGGTCGTCCGAGCCAATGAAGTGTGCGGCCATGGCGTGCACTTGGTGAAGAGACACTGGTTCCTTGGTCCGGTGGGGCCGAGGGCAGTGGCGCTTGGCAAATTCTCGGACTTGAGATGTCATTGGGCCGATGGAAGGGCACGCGGCCCCAATCATACGGTGGGCAAAACCAACCGCCGAGCAAGTGAGTTGCACCACTGAGAAGGTGGCTTGGTGGCGAATGGCGTAGACGAGGTACAGCGCGAGTGTCATATCTTGTGCGGGCAGGAATGGTAATTTAGTCTTGATGCAAAATGAGCGGAACTGCTGCCAGTATGGTTCGTAAGTCTTGATCGTAGATTTCGCACGTGTTTGTTGCATCATTGTGAGCAATTGGCTCTGCAGCGAGCGGAGTAATCCTGAAGCGATAAGAGAGGACGCAAACAAAATATGTTAACGGAAGGAGATGCGCAAGGCCATCATCATGCTATGGGGGAGGCCGGAACCCGAGAATGCTGAGGTGTGCGTGCCTGGTGCGAGGCATTGGCTTCCGTGAGTAAGTTTCAGGCAATCACGGATCGGCGAGGCCCAGGCGGGTGGCGAGGGTTGGAGTAGTGGCCACCAACTAGCCCCGGGCCAGAAGGGGACGATGAGTGTCAGTGAGGCTGATGTCCTTTGTGCGTGGTGAAGGACTGCCGGGATCAATTGTGGTGGTGGAAAAGCGAAACCATGTTCGTCAGCCCAGGATGTTGCGAAGGCATTGATCGCTAATGCCTTGGGATGTGGGTGTTCGCAGTAGAATCGGGGGAGCTTGGCATTCGCAGCACTGGCAAAGAGATCTATAGAGTGCGGCCCCCAACGTCGTTCGAGAAGATTAAACCATGGGGCCTTCAAGGTGTAGTCATCTCGGTCGAGAGTCTTCGAGAGCTCGTCCGCGAGCGTGTTAAGCTCGCGAGGTATCCATTCCATGATCAAGCGAATGCGACGAGTCATGCAGGTGCGGATGATGGCTTTGCATGCGGAAGTGAGAAAACTGTTGCGTGATCCACCCTTTTTTAGAATAAAGAATACGCCCTGGTTGTCGACACGCACGAGCACATGCTTGTTCTGGATGAAGCTGGTGAAAGTTTGCAGCGCCCAGAGCACCCCCTCTAATTCACGACGAGTATTGGATGTGCCAGGTAGTTCCGGGGGCATGTTCGCGCAGGCCTTATGAGTCGTCGTGGAGAATGTGTCGAGTGTGGCCCCCCAGCTGTGCGCGCTGGCGTCGACGTGAATGATAGCATCGTAGCTACCACGAACATGAAATGGGGCTCCATTGAAGTGGTCGAACTCGGTTGACCAGAACTCCAACTCTTCGCAAGCACTCGGGGACAGTAACAACCTGCTGTTCCATGAAGACGCATCGTTGATGGTTTGTAGTAAGGCATGACTGAATGCTCGCGCTGTCGCCCCAAGAGCAAGGGTCATGGAGGCGAGCATGCCTGTGATGCGTGCGACTTGCCGTACTGGGACTTTGTGCTGTGCACGTCCTGCTGCCAATAATGAGGCGATGGTGGATTGCAGGACGCTTCGTCGCTCGGTGCCGACAGAAAACTGTCCTCGTTGGGTATCGAGCTCCAATCCTAGGAATCTTAGCTGCTGAGTAGGATGGAGATGAGACTTTTTGGCGTTGATCACGAGGCCCGCTTCTCTTAGGTCCGTGATCGTGCGGGAGCAGACATCTCGAGCCGCGCCTTCTGTGTGGCACAGAAAGAGGATGTCATCTACGTAGGGAATGACGCGGACCCCTGTTGCTCGCCATCGACGTGCCAACTGCTTTATCAATTGAGTAAAGACGAAAGGCGCTGTCGCTAGTCCGAACGGAAGTGATCTGAAACAGTACGAACGCCCCTCGAACTGAAAGCCCAAGAATTTCCAACAGGATGCGTGGATGTCAACGTGGTGGTAACCCGACTTGAGATCAATTGAAAACATCCAATCCCCTGGATGTGCAAGTTCCGCCACGCGAGATAGTCCTTCGTACTTGAACTTCGGAATGCACAGCTCGTTATTAACTTTGCGTAAATCTAGGATGAGGCGACACTTGTCTTGCTGCTCGACGACGTTGAGGGGGCTAATGCATGCAAGCTCCGATGCTGGCACCTCGATTGCTGCGCCAGTTTGAAGAAGGTCTGTGATGGCTGATCGCGTAATATCCATGTGAGCATGGGTTCCAGCATGATTGGAGCACTGAAATGGTCGTGGCGGTCCTTGTTTCCACGGCATCCAGTAGCCTCGTTCGATAATTGATAAGATAAGACTACTCGTACACCATGTTCGCCACCAAGCCAGTGCGGATCGCAAGCGCCCTCGCATGACGAAAATTGTCCTATCCGTCACTGCGTACTCGAAAGGGTCGTCTTGTTGCCCCAAGGCATGCATCGGCACGCCTGCACATGGCAGTATACGAAAATGCAACACATGACCGTTAGCGTTTTTTTTTTTTTTTTTTTTTTTTTTTTTTTTTTAAACCAAGCAAGCATTGACGCTCGAGTGGGATAACCCCTCTTGTAAGCACGAGACCAGGGCCTTTTTTTTTTTTTTTTTTTTTTTTTTTTGAAAACTCTCATGAAAGCCCGTTTCCAAGGACTTCTATAATTCCTTGGCTAGCACTCCCCCCACTCCGTGGTTCCATTTCTCGACCTTCTCACCCTCTCCCTTTCTCTCTCTTTCTCTCTCTTCCTCTCTTTCTTTCTCTCTCTCTCTCTCTCTCTCTCTCTCTCTCTCTCTCTCTCTCTCTCTCTCTCTCTCTCTCTCTCTATCTCTCTCACCCTCCCTCTCTCTCTTTCTCACCCTCTCCCTCTCTTTCTCTCTTTCTCTCTCTCTCTCTCTCTCTCTCTCTCTCTCTCTCTCTCTCTCTCTCTCTCTCTCTCTCTCTCTCTCTCTCTCAACTTCTGCCATTTCTTTTATGTGTCAGCCCATGGCAAGGTTGTTTGCCCTTTGGTTTTTCATATTAATGTTAGGAGATTAAGTTTCTCGAGGCTTCAATTGCCTCCCTCAAAAGGCCTCCTTGAGGCGTGGCGTGAGAAAACTGAAGAGCAACCAGGAGATCCTTTAGTAAGGCTTCTCTTCACTCTCACAACAAAAATGCACAACAAAAATTTATAATTAGAAAGAGCAACTCCATAGAGCTTATCAAGAACTTCTATGCAAGCGCCCTTAGACCCTCAATGGTCTATTCCCCTTTAGAAACATTTTCACAGCAAAACTAAACGGGAAGAGATCAACTTCATGATGCTCTAGAGAGCTTCTAGGCAAACGCCTTAGACCCCAAAGGTCTTTCCCCTAAGGGCTAGCCAATCGGCAATAAAACCAGCCCAAGGGCAAGGCCAATAGCCGCCCCGTCGAGTTTAAACTACCGGCGCGGGTCCGTGAGGACCGTGCCCACCGGCAGGGCATGCGTTGGCAGTGTGGCCTGGCTGGCCACAGCGGGAACAGGTGCCGCGGAAGCCCTTTGCATTGCAGCCAGGAGCCATGTCGAATTTGCCACCAAACCCCGTGGGGCCTCGGCCTCCAAGGGAAGAACCGCGACCATAGGAGCCTTGGGCGCGGTTCATCGCTGCCACATCCGCGAGCGCCTGCTTGAAGGGGCGCGAAGTCAGCACACTTTTCTGCTGGTACAGCTTGAAGCGGTGCGCCGTCTTGAAGTCGGAGGCGTCGGCGACTTGAAGGAGTTGGAAGCGATCGGCGATGAGGGCGTACGCCTCTTCGAAGTGCTCGAGAGCGCCAGTAGTGTCGCCGTGGCGTATCTTGTGCTCCGAGTGCTTCAGGTACGCTCGCAGGTCCTCTAGAAATTCCGCTTGCTCGCGTACTCCGGCGTGGTGAAATGAGGAGGCGGGAATCGTGGGATTGGTGGATGGGAGTGGAGGAAGGTGCTCAACGGGTGCAAGAAAGTTGTTGTGTGCATGAGCCTCACCCGCTTCGTCTTCTGAGTCGCTGCCGTCGTTGTTGTTGTTGGGCACCGCAGTAGCAGCATTTTCCCTTTCGGCGCGAGGGACTTCGTGTGCGCGAGCGTGACGCGCCAAATCGTTTCTTGCATTTGCGTTTTTAGCAGATGCAGAAATTGTTGTCGCTGTTGCCGTAACTGCCGGTGGCTGCTGCTGTAACAGCGCCAAAAAACGCTTGGACTTGGTCAGCAGTCAGCGCCGGAGTCAAAACAGGGTCAGCCGTCGCGTCAGACGAAGACCCAGTTCGGCGCCTCTGGCGCTGACGCGACGGTCCAGCCACAGGTGCTGGCGCGTGCTCGGCGTCGGGCGCGTGTGGCGCCACAGGTGCTGCAGGTGCCGCCGTCGCCACTTGCGCCACTGGCGCCACAGGTGCCGAGGGGTGCTGCTGGTTGGCGGTTTTGTTGACTTCGCCACTGCGCGTCAAAAGGTCGACACCAGTGGGCGCGTTACCCTCGTCGTCCGCCCGCCGCTTGTTGCGGCGATCTCCCGTAATTTCACGGGTATTCTTCTCGTTGTCCGAACGGTTCAGGGCGTTGTCGCTCGGCGCCATCGAAGCTTGATTGTAGTTAAGAATATCCGATAGCAGGGTAGATGGTGCTTGAAAACGTGGAAGGGTTTTCACCCTCGCCAGGTTGAGGTCCGAAAAAATCGGGAGGGAGTTGGAGCCTCCGAAAAAATCGGGATGGGTCTCGGAACTGGGAATTGAACTTGAGCGATTGTAAAATGAGAGACGTGGGTGGGGGAAGAATGACCCCAGCCCACATTATATATTCGGAGAAGGCGAATACCGCGCTTCGACGATGCACAAAATTGCATTACAGTCAGCTTCGCTTTCACAATACGCAAATTTGAAAGCGATAAACGCTTAGAAATTTTTCATTTTTTGACAGCGTCCAGTGTCTGCATTGTACAATATTGTATATAAGCTTTACATGTGAATGAAGTGACCTGGGCTTTATCATTCATCATCAGCCTACTGTATGACTACAGACCTGCACATCTGCAAAAATCTGGGTGCAGTGCAAATCTATTCTGCAGCAATATATGTGTGCCCATGCACGTGGCAAAAAACTTGCACATCCTGCCAAAAATATGCACATCTTAAGAAAAACTGGGTGAAGATGGGATTCATCTGTTCCATAATTCTTCAAACAGTGGTAGGTACTTGTGTTCCATTCCATGCATGATATCGGTAAGAGAACAGCGAGCTTTACCACCTAAGCTGCAATACGTGAGAAAGGTGCAAGGGAGAAATATTCACAGCACAGTATTGCAGTCCACAAAAGCGAACACTGAGACTGATGCTGATACTGGTAGTTGAGTGTCAAATTACAGACATCATACAAAAGAATCACAATCCGTGCTGGAAGGACCTTCACTCTTTCTTGCCGATCCCAAAAGACATGTTGAACAAGCCCCTGCCCTGCAACCCACCAGCAGCACAGAAGGGAACGGACCCAGGTAACAGATTAGCTAAGTATGACCAGAGGAGACGACCAAAGGAGACGAACCTCAAAGTTCCCAGAAGATACAAAACGGCCGTTTATGGCCACCTTCCATGAAAGTCCCGACTCTCATGCGCTCTTAGTCAAGAGTCCTTTTGAAAAATGCAGCACGAAGGAGAGGGCCAAAAGCTTTCGCACTGTGCAGGTCGTGAGAGACCGTAATTTCAATAAGCGCTCAAGTTGATGCGCCTCAGGATGAGCACGGTGCGCGCACCGTGAGAACGGACGGAGCGTCTTTGAGGCGCCTCAAAAGGCGAGTTCATGCGCTTTGCGCACGGAAGGAGCACGGTGCGGGCACCGCGAGAACGGACGGAACAAGAGCGAACGGAGCAGCATTGCGCGAGGTCGTGACGCGGTCGCGAAGCGAGCCGACTGCAACGGCTATTGTGCGAATCTATGCAGTGCGAATCAATGCGATTCAGTGCGATTCAGTGCGGTAGTGTGCGATCTCGTCGTCGGAAAGCTACAGACAATAAGCACGGCAGCGCCCAGCGCGAGCATGGACGGAATGACGACGCTCGTGATCCGATCACCGGGACCCCTCATGCGCGTGAAGGATCGAGCTGACTGCAACGGATTCCGCTCACTCAGATCGATTCTATGTTCTACAATACGGTTCAATTAAATCCAGAGCGGTCCAGTACGGGGCCACAGCATACTGTCTTACAATGAGCGCGGCGGCGGTCAGCGCGAGCACGGACGGAATGACGACGCTCGTGATCCGATCACCGGGACCCTTCATGTGAGTCAATGCGCGAGCTGACTGCAACAGCTTCTGCTGCTCCCGAAGCGCACTGCTGACGTCCGTCATGGTGAGCGCTTCGTTCTGCTGGTCACGAAGGGCGTTGAGAAATAAGCACGATGACGAAAATAGACGAACGACGAAAAGATGGCGCGAGTATTATCACGCGGTGAACAGGAGACAACTGCGGCTGCTCAGGAATCGGACGACGAAAAAACGAGAGAGAAAAATATACTTGTTGATACACTGGAAGCACAGCACTTACGGAAAGATTAATCGACGGAACGTGAGGGATGGTGGCCCGAGTCCACGATCAGGTAACGCAGCAGTAGCTGAACGGTAAGAAGCAACGCTTGGCAGGTATCTTGGAGAATCTATAACCTTTTGAACTCTAGGGTTCCGCTCTGGAGTTGAGCTGAGGCGGGGGAAGCTAAAGCTTGTCAGGCTGTACGCGCTGTTGAACAATGCCCCAACAAGGTTACGACGAATGCAATTGCCTTAACCAATAAGGATTGCACTATGGGCCCAAAATAGTACAATGCACGAGAAGGCATAAGGTAAAAGGGCGACTATTTAGCTCGGCAGAATGGGAGTTGGCAACGGAGCAACCGAAATGGCGCCACAAAAGTGAAGCTTTACGATTAAAAATATTACAAGAGGCCTCACTCACAACACAGCCCCTAACAAGCAAAAAATCCACACACAAACAGATTCACCCTTATAAACCCCCCCGGGAAGACTTCATACAAACAAACTACACCAAGTATTCATCCAGCTTACTTGCGCATGCACACTTATTGAACTACACCACGACGAGCATTGCATTTGTGGAAGGTTGCTTGAATGTATCTTACTGCTCAGCATTAACACGCTCAGCTTCATCTATCCATTCAGAAAACCTGCGATGAACAGAGCGGGGATAAATTGTTGATAAATCACCTCATTTCATTCAAAGATATGTGCATGAGTGACAGCGAACACAAAAAGGCAGAGAGCGAGGAAAGAGGAGGGGCGAATGTCATGGGTGTGTGAAAAGACAGGAGGTGGATAGAGAGGATGGGCCAGGATAGATTCAGAGGCAGGTCACGTACAGGTCAATCGGCTCGCTCAAATCTGTTGGTGATGCAGAGCAGCAGCACACCATGTGGAAACAAAATCAGGACGATCATAATTGAAGCCGCATGCCGCCAAGAATAAGGTGGTCCGAAGTTGAGCATTTTGTTACAAGAGTTGGATGGCAAGACGGAAAAAAGGGCGGCAAGGAAGGTGGAGAGGAAGAAGAAAACGGGAGATACAGGGGAAAAGAATACAGGTAAATAAGCCACAACGATGAAAGCTATGCAGTTAAAACTGATGAGAAAGACGAAAGCCATAACACAACTGGATGGGTGGATGGATGGATGGACAAACAGATGGATGGGCGGACAATTGTGCACGCACTGTCAATGGTGGTTTGGTACTGCTCGGAGCACACGCGGCACGACACCGTCCCTATGCCTGCATTTCGGTCCCTGCACGGCAACGCAATGGTCCAGCAGAACGTAAAAGTGATCGTCAGGGTGATTGGGAACAGAGAAGTGATCGAAATACCGGGACGCGATCAGACGAATGAGCCACGGATAGGCATGATAACATGCAATACTTGATTGAGGCAAGCGGGCAAGCGAAAGCCGCTGTAGGCGCTTCAACGGCCAGCACGCTGTGTTAGACGGAAGAGGAACGCGGCTTATGGCAGTCAGAGAGATTAAGCCTGCCGTCGCGCGAAAGCACGCGGCGCTCACCCGTCGGGAGAATACGGAGTTCTAAAGGCGTAGTGCTGCGTATAGTTACTACTGCGCTCGTTGCACATACAGCAGACGCTCGTTCCACGTACAATTTGCACTCGACGCTGGCCTCGTGATTGCAGAACGGGCAGTTGAAAGTCGTCGGGACCTTCTGAACCCTCCTCGCCTCGGGCTTAGCTGCCGACTTTCGCTTCCCCATTCGGACGCGCACGCGCAGGTGAGCTGTTGGCCGTTAGCGACTCGGAGTCGGACGCGCAGGCGAGCTGTTAGCGGGGGCACTGGACTGAACCTTCTCAGAATTCTTTAGAACTTACTGAGTCGTATCAGAGTCACCTACTGGAGTTTGGCACTGGAGTCAGGCAAGACCAAATAGCAGCGTTCAAGCAGCTGCGATCATGCTAACTTGAAAGAATAGGATTCGCAAGGATACGACGAGTACTCGCAGGCTCTGCTTACGGGTACATAGCTGTTAGGGACAAAAAATAAGGTTCTCTCTGGCGGTCTTCTGACCTAGTGACTGGGAACGAGGATCTGAAAGCCAGAAGGCGAATGATTGATGGTGAAGCTGGGAAACACAGTCTGCGCGATATTAACTGAAACGAAAGGCTGTGCGTAACACGTCATGGACCTATCAGCGAAAGGAATGGTCGTGGTCTTTAATCTCTTCGCCTTAGCTCAATACTGTAATAGCAGCCCTGTCAGAGGTAGGGTAAGGGAAATATCTTTGTTGGCCAATCAGCTGAGTTCTGATGCGAACGCGACGGGATTTGCAATTACTTCTCCTCGAAGTTACGGAGTACACTCGGAGCTATTTGTTGCAAGCAACAAAAGATTGTTTTCGTGAAGTGCGTATGATTTTTTGGCCACGGACCCCGTCAGCACGGACCACTCACAGGAGACTAACCCTAAGTTCGAGTGTCCCCTGAACTGTTGGCAACTCCCATCCCAACCCAGACTTGTCACAAGAGATTTTTTCTTCTACCTCTACCCCGAAATGCGGGGTGTACCTGCTTCGTGGACCTACTGCCTCTAAAATCTCCGTCCAAGGCGTTGACGGAGTTTTCCTCCATGCTGGCGGAAATTCTTGACTTCTTGACGGAACCTTGACACACGTTTTGCATTCTCCAGAGAGCCATCACTCAGCACCGGGATTGACGGCACCTTCCTGCCAAATCACCTCCACCATATCTCATGCTGTTCTTTTTTGCTTCCACTGATACAAACATTCATTTCCTTGCCGTCCTACCAGCACATATCCACATATCCAGATACAGTATTTTTAGGTTGACATTAGTCGTGCGAAACTTGTTTGACTGCGCGCTTCGTAAGTAGCATCTGATCACGTCTCGGTGGCTGTAGGTCAGGTGTAACGGTCACCGCGTCCGTTGCTGACGGTGCGATGAGCGTTCGTGATGTAGATTCGTCGTGACGATCAGTTCGTAGCCGTTCGTCATCGGCAACGAAATCCGTCAGAGTCCGTCAGTAGCAGCCGGCACGATGCTGGACGTCGCGCCGCTCACGTTCCTAGTGGTCTTCATCGTTTGCACCGTGGGAGCATGGATAGTCTCCAAGTAAGATAATAATTCAATACCAGCTTCTTGAATAATTTCCAAGCAATTTCTGAAACACCAGAAGCTCCAGTGTAATAAATGCGACACAGTGACAGCTCGTTGCGCGTAATATGAAAGATCGCTCCAGTTAATACACATTGTACCGTCCCATTGTTCTCGATCAGCTTCACGATTATCAGCCATATTCGTCTGGCATCACCCTGATACTCAGGATAGCTAAAGCCTTGGATATTCCACGTTGTGAAACCCCCGTATACACATTCTTTTGAACGCAGGTTCTTCACGCAGATCGTGACCCTCGCGATCAAGGTTACCACAGGAAATTCGCTGAGCTTTCGCGTGCTTGGCCTCTTGAAGGTCAAGGATATCCATTGCGCCTTCAAAAAGGTCCGTCCCTTCCTCGTTGATTTCACCCCCAACACAACCACCCTCCCTTAACCCGAGTTAAACTACACTACAATGCTGCACATTGTTCACTATACTGCTGCAGAGTCTTCAGTTCCGCGCATTGTTCAACAGGGTCCGATACAGAGCGTGACGATACGCGAGGTGAAGGGCCACCTGGTGCGTTTCAAGTCGACTCAAAACACACTTATATGTCTCCCGTCCCCCGCCCACCACAACAGGGTCCGATACAGAGCGTGACGATACGCGAGGTGAAGGGCCACCTGGTGCGTTTCAAGTCGACTCAAAACACACTTATATGTCTCCCGTCCCCCGCCCACCACAACAGGGTCCGATACAGAGCGTGACGATACGCGAGGTGAAGGGCCACCTGGTGCGTTTCAAGTCGACTCAAAACACACTTATATGTCTCCCGTCCCCCGCCCACCACAACAGGGTCCGATACAGAGCGTGACGATACGCGAGGTGAAGGGCCACCTGGCATCCCTGAGCAGCCTCAAGCTGCGCCTGCGCGTCAAGATCAAAGACGTTGACATCGTGCTCCGCCCCTCGCCCCCCTCCACCTCCAAAAAGAAGAAAAAAGCCTCCAAAAATGCCTTCAGCAGCAGAGGATCCGCGGCTAAGGGCCCGGCCAGGAAGGCCGGGGCGATTGCCGCCGCCTGGGGCCGGTGGAAGCTTCTGGGAAGCTTCTCCCGGGTGGTTCGGGTGTGCCTGTTTGACGTGTCTGTGCGGTGGGCTCAGGCCCCTGACGTGTGCTTCCAGCTGAGGGAATTTGATCTGTTCTCCACGGCTGATGCCTCGGGGAAAGGGCAGGTGGCTATGCGATTGGAGCTGCTGGGTATCTCGCTCTCCCATCGCCCCCCTGTTTCTGAAAAGAGCCCTGGGCTCCGATCTAGATCGATGAATCTGTTCAGGATTGGGGGTGGGGGTGGGGGTGGGGGTGCGGAGGAGGGAGAGGGGGAAGGGGAGTGGGATGGTGGGGGAGAAGGGAGGGGAAGAAGGAGTGTGGGAGGAGGAGAGGGGAGTGGGGATGATTCGCTGCCGTTGATGCTGCTGGAGAGCTGGACGACTGATGTGGCACTAGGGTTTGACAGGTCAGCAGTCTATGAGCATTTTCATTGCAGGCCAACGTTTTTATCACAGGTCAACTGTGATATTCACACGTCAGCTTTTTAAGCTCTGACTCCTCTTCTCCCTCTCCATTCGCCCTCTCCATTCTCCATCCTCCCCCGCGCTCGCCCCGGGGGAGGTGGGCATAGCGTTGCGGTTGGTACAGCTGCACTGGTCAGAGCTCGAGCTAAACCTCTCGCCTCGTCCCTCACACTCCCCTTCTCCCTCTCCTGCTCCATTCTCCATCCTCCCTCCCTCACCCCCAGAGAGGTAGGCATAGCAGTGCGGCAGCTGCAGCTGAACTGGTCGGAGCTCGAGCTGAACCTCTCTGAACGTCTGCTCGCGCTGCGCATTGTCAAGGCCCCCAAGCGCCCCCCTGCCGCCCAGCCCCCTGTTCCTGCTGCACCCGTGGCTGCCGCGGCAGTTCCTGTGCTGGTGAACGAGAGAAAACGTCCCAACCTCCCAGAAAAGGTGCGGTGATGTTTTCTTGCTACTCAGGCTAGGGTAGGGCAGGGCTTTACCTAGGCTTTGAGACCCTTTTGCATGCTGCACCTGTGGCAGCAGCAGCGCATGTTCCTGTGCTGATGAACGAGAGGAAGCGTCCCAACCTCCAAGGAGAAGGTGTGTGTAGTGCCTGGTCCCCAGCTCCTCTGGAGGTTTGCACCCCCTGCTCTCCTTTCTCCACTTGCTCCTCCTGCTCTTCCTTCCCTGCACCAGGTGCGTGCAAGAGTGGAAGTAATTATGTCTCGCATCATGCCCTGCCCCCCTCATCGCCCTGCCCTTCTTCCCGTTTTCGCCCCATTCCCCCCTGCACCAGGTGCAAGTCACCCTACCACGAATCATGCTGCGCCTCTGGCACCACCGCTGCGGCCTCCTGCTGCCCCCCATTACCGTGTCCCCTCTGCTCCCCCTGCTCCCCCTATTTTTCCCACTTCCTTCTCCCTGCACCAGGTGCAAGTCACCCTGCCTCGCATCATGCTGCGTCTGTGGCATCACCGCTGCGGCCTCCTGCTGCGCAGCAGCTGCGGCCCCATCACCCTCTCCTCCACGCTCTCCCGCCCAGCGCCTGACCTCTCAGTCATCGAGGCTGATTTCAGCATCGGCATTGTGGAGGTGAGTGAGCTGATAGGGAAGGACGCTGATAGGGGTGATAATGAGACGCCTCAAGAACCACCACCCTCTCCTTTCTATTCTCTCCTGCCCGGCTCCTGATCCCTCTGTAATCGAGACTGATTTCAGTATTCGCATTGTGGAGGTGAGTTGATAGATAGCAACGCGCGCTAATGGTATTGTGAAAGTGGGTGGGGTGTTGAATCTTGAGAGTCGTTTTCTACGAGCCACTTTGCCGTTCCACACCGTCACCCCGCCTCTACCGATCGCCCCTCCCCTCTCCCACTCGCTCCTCCCCTCTCCCACTCATTCCTCGCCTCTCATCCCTCCCCATTAGTACTCATTTCTCTCCCTTCCAACTCGTTACTCCCCTCTCCCACCCATTCTTCCCTACTCTCCCTCGCTCCCCTCACCACCCCTCCCCTCCCCCCCTCTGTTGTCTTCCTGCCACCCATCTCCCCAGGTTCTGAAGAGTGCCGAGGGTAGTGCCCTGTCAGTCATGCGTGTATCTTCATCAGCTTGCCTCTCCTTCCCACACTATGTGAGTCAGAAAACAAAGTGACTTCTGAGTCGATCCAAGAGGGCAGTGCCCTGTCAGTCATGCGTGTATCGTCATCAGCTTGCCTCTCCTTCCCACACTAAGTGAGTCAGAAAACAAAGTGACTTCTGCGTCGATCCAAGAGGGCAGTGCCCTGTCAGTCATGCGTGTATCGTCATCAGCTTGCCTCTCCTTCCCACACTATGTGAGTCAGAAAACAAAGTGACTTCTGAGTCGATCCAAGAGGGTAGTGCCCTGTCAGTCATGCGTGTATCGTCATCAGCTTGCCTCTCCTTCCCACACTATGTGAGTCAGAAAACAAAGTGACTTCTGCGTCGATCCAAGAGGGTAGTGCCCTGTCAGTCATGCGTGTATCGTCATCAGCTTGCCTCTCCTTCCCACACTAAGTGAGTCAGAAAACAAAGTGACTTCTGAGTCGATCCAAGAGGGTAGTGCCCTGTCAGTCATGCGTGTATCTTCATCAGCTTGCCTCTCCTTCCCACACTATGTGAGCCAGCGTGCCTCTTTACCATGCTAAGTCAAATCTGCCTCTTTATTCTGCGCTATGCCAGTTTACCGTGCCCACATTTCGTTGCTCTCTTCTTGTGTTTTGAGCTCTCCACCCAGCCACCCCACCTCCTCTTATCGCCCGTTATCCTGAACCCCTTTCCCCCGCCGTTGCTTCCTCCCTCAGACGGCAGAGGCAGTGCGGGCAGAGGTGGACGTGACCCTCTCAGCCGTGGACTGGCGGGTGTTCCCTGCTACTCTCTCCCCATGGGTGCCCCTCCCTCACTTTCCGATTTCACCACTTCCAACCGCCTTGCACCTCCATTCTTCCCCACCGTCTCCCTCTCCCTCCCTCAGACGGCAGAGGCAGTGCGGGCAGAGGTGGACATGACTCTATCATCTGTCGACTGGCGGGTGTTCCCTGCTACTCTCGCCCCGTGGGTGGCAGCAGCACTTGAGGAGATGCGGAGGAAGAAAGCAGCGACACTCAGGCGTCAGCACCTGCAGCTGCAGCAGGAGCTGCTGGAAGGGATTCTGTCTCCACGTGCCAAGGCCAGAGGCGCTTCGCGAAAAGCTGATTCACCACCGCTAGGCAAGAGTGCAGCAGCAGCAGGAGAAGCAGGAGGCAGAGTAGGAGGAGGAGCAGGGGCACCAGGAGCAGCGACAGCAGAGGCAGCAACAGTGGTGGAGGTTCCCAAGCCAAAGAAGCCAAAGCGGCCGTTCAGGCTTGAGGCAGTGGTGGGAGCAGTAGGAGCAAAGCTTACAGTACATGATTATGACGGCACTCCTCTCTATAAGGCCTCTGCTGCCAAGTTCCACCTCTTCCTCTCCAAATCCACTGGCTCCCCCCCTGCTGCTACTGCTGCTCCACACGCCTCTTCTTCGACCCCAATGGGGCCTGATTCCCCTGGTTCTGCTGCCGGTGGTGGGAAGGCAGGGTGGGGCAGAAGCAAGGGTGGGCGGTACTCGTTTCTGAGCCGGTCTGGGAGTGTTCTGGGCGGGGGGCCGAGGGGAGGAGGGGGGGCTGCAGGAGCGGGAGGAGGAGGAGGAGACGGAGCAGCCGCAGCAGCCAGCAGTCCTGGGGTTTCCAGGACTAGCAGCAGGGCGGAAGCAGCAGCAACTAGGGCGGGTTTTAGCAGGTCTACGAGCTGCTTTGCTGCCAGTCCTTCTGGTGCTGCTGGTGGTAGTGGTGGCGTTGGTAGGGGCTCTGCCTCCGCCTTCCCTTCCTCCTCCTCCATCTCCGCTTCTCCTGCTGCTGCTGCTGCCACCGCCGCTGCTGCTGTTGGGACGAGCACTGCTGCTGGTGTTGCAGCTGGTGGTGGTGAGAGTGTGGTGGAGGTACAGGTAGAGTATTCAGGCGTGCAGGTGGCACGTCTGCCCAGAGAAGAGGATTTCGCCAGGCTTGCTGAGGCAGACGGTGGTGCCAGTGCTGCTGG
Organism: Closterium sp. NIES-65; assembly: GCA_948144175.1. NCBI lineage: Eukaryota > Viridiplantae > Streptophyta > Zygnematophyceae > Desmidiales > Closteriaceae > Closterium > Closterium sp. NIES-65. The sequence continues at coordinate 801,086 of CANXME010001370.1, read as the reverse complement.
TGCCGCTGCTCCTGCTGCTCCTGCTGCTGCTGCGGCTGCGGCTGCGGCTGCTGTGCCTCGGGAGCAGGTGTTTATTCAGGTGTCGCGCCTGGGAGTAGAGTGGGGCCCTGGGATCCCCGACAACTGGGAAGAGCTTGGGGATTCATCCGGAGAAAGGAGAGGGGGGGAGTCATCAGGGGCAGCAGAAGCAGGAGCAGGAGGAGAATCAGGAAGGGGGTTAGGAGCAACAGGGAGTGCCAGTTCCCCCGGTAGTGGCTCTGGTGGGGGCGCGTATAGAGTGGTCAGTGGAGGGGGGAGTGGGGGGAGCGGGGGAGGGGGGATACTAGACAAAGTAATGATGGTGCAGGTGGGGGTGCGGGGACTCAGACTGCGCCCCTCCTTCCCCCTCCTGGGATCGATTGCAGAGGAAATCACCCGAGCAGAGCAGTTTGTCAAGAGGGAGAAGAAGAGAGGTGCGAGCACAGTAGGTGCTGCTGCGGGTGGGGCTGACGCGACTGCTGCTGGTAAAGAGCCAGGCAAAGGGAAGAGCAAGAGTAAGGGCAAGGGGAAGGGCAAGGGCAAAGGTGTGAAGGCGTTTCGGATAGTCCTGGACGACTCGCTCCTGGAGCTGGAGTGTCCCTGCACGGTGGTAGAAGCTGACGTGCTAGACCCAAAGAAAGTTCACTTTGGGGATGAGCTGGGGGAGAGAATTTTCCACCTCACCCCTGAGGGAGACCTTCGAGTGGCAAAGGTTAGGAGGTTTGAGTGGGAGGGGGTTGAGCATGCTTCTGTGGTGTGTGCGTTGCGGGTGGAGCTGCCTTCGGTGTCGGTTGGAGGGAGAGTCGGGGGAAAGCAGGTGCAGGTTGGGGTGGAAGGGGCGAGAGTGGTGTATGTGGAGAAAGGGGAGGGTGGGGAGGTGGGGGGTGCGGTGCGGAGCGGTGGAGTTGGGTTTGGGACGGGGGGTTTGGAAGGGAAGGGAGGGGAGGAGAAGCGGGTGGGGAGGGAGGGTGGGAGGAGGCAGGATGGGGTGATTGCAGAGGTGGTGGTTTGTCGGTTACAAATGGCCCATATGTTGCTTCGGAAAGGGTTGCTATGTCCGGACGGAGGTCCGGCGCCGGACCGGGTGGTGGTTACCGCAGCTGGGCTGGAGGCTCGGTGGGAGCCGGACGTGCAGGTTCTGGTGGTGGAGGTAGGGGAGGAGATGAAGGAGGTGACGGGTCGGAGAAAGGCAGTTATAGAGCAATGGCGGGCGATGACAGAGAGAGAAGGGGAGACGGAGCAGGCACGAGTGAATCAGCAACAGGCAGAGGAAAAGGCAGAGAAGAAGGCAGAGCAGGAGATGCAGCAGCGGGTGCAGGAGCAGAAGGGAGGGAAGAGAGAGGGAGGGGGTGCAGGGAAGCTAGTCACAGCAGGCGGCAGTCTGGATGCAAGTCTTCTCGGGAGAGAAGGTGGGACTCAGCTGGGTGTATCAGCAGCAGCAGTAGCAGCCGGCAGCAGCAGCAATAGCACCACACCCAGGCACAGCAGCAGCACGGCAGCATCTTTGCCGCCGATGGGACCCAGTGGAGAGGGCAGGCGCTCCTTTGGTGTTGCCAAGTCCGCCGGTGCTGCTGTTGTGATCGAGGGTGGTGTGGCGGGGTTAGGAGCGGCTGGGAGTGGTGCCGGGGGTGGTATCTGGCGCAGGAACAGCGACAGCTGTGTCGGTGGCGCAGGGGCATCATCATCATCAGCAGCATTGGATACCGCTGCTGCTGCATCAGCAGCAGGAGCAGGAGTAGCAGCAGCGCTGGCAGCTGGTGATTCCGCAGCTCCAACAAACCCGAGCAAGCCGGTGAAGGCGAAGAAGCCGAAGCCGGTAGTGGCAGTGGATGTGACGGGGGTGGTGGTGACGGTGGGGATAGGCGACGAGACAGAGATGCGTGTGGAGGCCAGGGGGCTCTTCTCTGAGGACGCGGCCATGGGGGCGCTGCTAGAGGGGCTGGCGTTGCGCATCAACGGGGCTGCTATGCTCTTCAGCGAGTCGTTCCAGGTGAGTGGTGAGGTGCCTCCAACACAGTGTGCAGGTGCCTCAAAGATGGTGCTGAGACAGAGATGCGTGTGGAGGCCAGGGGGCTGTTCTCGGAGGACGCGGCTATGGGGGCGCTGCTAGAGGGGCTGGCATTGCGCATCAACGGGGCTGCTATGCTCTTCAGCGAGTCGTTCCAGGTGCGTTGTTCGTCTGGGCGCCTCAAGGATTTTATAAATTTGCGCGGAGGCCAAGGTATTTTTTTCTGAGGACATGATGTCGATTTTTTAGCTGACTAAAGAATTGAGATGTGTGTGGAAGGTAGGGAGCTGTTCTCTGAAGACATGACATGTGTCAATTCAACTGTTACCCCCCCTTCCTTTCCCACTCTCCCACTCCCCTCCCTCCCGCCACCTCCCGCCAGGTTTCTCGTGTGCCGAGTGCAACCCCAGTGGTGGTCGCACCTCCCTCCGCCCCCCCACCACAGCCAGGAACGAGCACACCCACAGTGTGGGACTATGTGATTCAGGCGAGCTCATCGCGCTTCATCCTGCCGTTCCAGTTTGAGGTGCGGGCCGTGGAGGACAGTGCAGAGGACATGATGCGCGTGCTCAAGGCTGTCACTGCCGCTCAGAAGATGGCCCGCCACGCCCGCCGCTTGCGCCAGGGGAGAGCCGCTGCTGCTGCTGGTTCAGGCCCGGCAGCAGCAGCGGCCGATTCAGCAGCCCTGGCTGCTGCAACAGCTGCAGCCGCCGCCGCCGCCACTGCTGCTGCTGCTGCTGCTGGGTCAGGCCCGGCAGCAGCAGTGGGCGATCCAGCAGCACTGGCCGCAGCAACAGCTGCAGCCGCTGCAGAAGCAGAAGCAGCAGGCGTGATCCCCCCCACCGTGCCCTCCTCCTCCTCCGCCCCAAAACCCAAGAAGCCCCCTGCGCGCCAGAAAGGCCTCATACGCCTTATAGTGAAGGAGCTGCTTTTAGAGGTGGAGGAGGAGCCGATTCAAGGGTGGCTGGACGAGAGGAGACAGCTTATGAGACCACTGGTGGAAGATAAGTTGGTGAGGGAGAGATTGCTGGAGGAAGAGGAGGAGAATCTGATGGGCGGGGATATTTTTCCCGCTGGTTTAGAGGGGCTTGTTGGGGAGGTAGCAGGGGGCGGGGATGGGGAGAAGTCACCGCAAGATGTGAGAGGAGGGGGAGGAGGAGGGGGGTTAGGAGGGGGAGGAGGGGGAAAAGGGGTGAGTCCGCAAGTGTTGGCGGCAGCAGCGGCTGCAGCAGAGGCTGTTGGGCCTACAGGTGAAGCCAAGGGTACTGCGGTCAGGCTGAAACTTTTCCGAGAACGTTTCCAGGCTGCCCGGGAGGATCTGCACCGGCGGGCATGCCTGGCGTACAAAGCAGCGTGCGAAAATCTTGTGAAGGATCCAGGCACAGGCTGGGCGTATAAAATCGGGCTGAATGAAAAGTTTCCGATGACCACCACACGAAGAAGCGCTGCTAGCTTGTGGTTTGCGTTTGCCGAGCTGGCTCTGATACCAATAGAGCACGGGCGGCAGGGCATGGTGGCGAAAATTCGCGAGCTAGACACTGTTCCTGCTTCGGATAAGGTACCCATTGCTAGGATGTACGGGCGTGGAGTCGAGCTTTCGTGTGTGGGGCTGAAATTCTCCCTGAGGGACTTCCCGCTTCCGCTGTTTGCGGCAGCTTCCGGGAAGCTTCGTGCAACGGCGATCATGGCAGCACAGGCCACAGTGCACCAGCCGCAGCAGAAGTCCGACGTGTTTCTGGGAAGGTTCCGCCGGGTTACCGTGTTACGAACGGCCAGCGGAGCCACCCCTCCGTTGAAGTTCTACTATGAGGCTGAAGCAGAGTTTGAATCGGCCGATCTGTCGTACGGGGTGGGGTATGAGCCGATGCTGTTTGCCGATGTGAGTTACGCGGTAACCTGCGCCGTGCGGAAGGGCCAGCCGACGACGAGGCAGGCGAAGGTGATTGCGGCGGCAGCGGCGGCGGCAGCAGCAGCTGGGGTACCGTACCCTCCGGTGCAGAACACCCTCTCTGTGCCTGCTCTTGCAGCTGCGGCGGACCCTGCTGCGGCTCCTCCTGTGTGGCCTCCGGTGGAAAGAAGCTTGCCGTGGTGGGATATTATGAGGTACTACATGCACGGGCATGCGCATATTGTGGCTCTGGACTATCAGGTGTTTCTTCAGGCTACTGTGGACCCGTACGAGCAGAACGACATGCTCACGCTGGTGGGGTCTCGGCTGGTGTTTTCCCAGAAGAAGGGGCAGATGTTTGTGCGAGGGGAGGACTTAGAAGCGCACATGTCAAGCGTGCCAGAGGATCCGTTACGGAAGGCAGACGCATGGGTGAGAGAGGGGGGATCGGGTGGGATCGGGAGGGGGACAGGCGGGGGAGGGGAGGGCGGGCGGTGGGAGGGAGACGAGTTCCTCCGCGCACCTGCTATAGAGACGCCGGTTTTGGAGCTGGATATAAGGATAGACTGGGAGGTGGAGGGGAATGGGGACGCCTGTGCACATTATTTGCACGCGCTGCCAACAGAACCAGGCATGAGAACGGTTCTGTACGATCCGTTCCGGTCTGTGGGGATGAACTTCCGGTGGGACTGGCGGTTTTTGTCCAAGGAGCAGGCGAGGGTGATTCACAGCAAAGGGGAGAAGAGAGAGAAGAGCAGTGTGGGTGGTGGTGGGGTGAGGGTGGATCGGAGCAGCAGTGCCATTGATCTCCGGCCTGGTGGCCCCACTGCTGCTGCTGCTGGCGCTGCTAGTGCTGGCAGCGATGCTGCTGCTGCGGGTGCATCTGGTGTTTTGGGCAGGCACGCACATGGATCACCGGCAGGACCAGCCATACCGCGCTCCACCTCTCTGTCTTCTGCTTCGTTCTCCCGGGCCTCCTCCTCCCACCGCTTCCCCGACGACGAAGATTTCTTCTCGGGCAGCTCAACTGCCCACCGATCGGCGTCCAGCACCAGCGGCGGGTCGTTCTCGTCCGTTGGATTCGAACCCGGGGCTGAGTCAGCGTCAGGAGCGGGTTTGAGTGCAAGTGGGCGTTTGCAATCTCAGAGACACAGGAGAACGTCGTCAGGCAGTATGCCTTGGCATGTGGGAGCAGGGAATTGGGAAGGCGGAGGAGAAGGAGGGGGAGGAGGAGGTGGGGGTGCAGGTGCTGCCGTGGCTGGCGGTTTTGACAGCCCACGCATCGGAGGAGTAGGAATCGGAGCAAGCGGAGGAATCGGAGGAAGCGGAGGAATCGGAGGGATGGGAGGAGGGTTTGAGGTTACCGGGGGGGGAGTGCGCCAGCCGACGTTCAACCTGGCGAGCCACGACATCAAGTGGCTGTTCAAATTCTACAACCTCATGTACCTCTCCTCCCACAAGCTCCGGAACTTCGGCCGCCGCCGCTACGGCATCGCAAGGAAGCCCAAATCCGGCAACCTGAACCTCAGCCAGGTCATGTCTGAGATGCTCATCCGCCTGCATATCGCCCCGGGCGCGTGGCGGCATTATTCGTTCCGGAACCCGGACCCGGCGGAAGGGCTGGTGTTGCTGGTCGATGAGTTGGTGTATGAGTTGTGTTATAGCAGGAATTTGAAGGCTTGGGATGGGCAGTCAAGAAGGCCGAGCTTTAAGACGGCGCATACGGGGCTGGATGTTGTGCGGATGAGGATTGTAGTGGAGGAGCCTGGGAGTGGGGAGGGGGAAGGGGATGGGCAGGAGGGGAGTGGGGGGATGGAGGGTGGAGGAGGGGGAGGGGGAGTGGGGAGAGGGGGTGTTGGTGGGACGAGTGGGCGGGTTTTGGAAGGGGATGAAGCTTCTGAGAAGATTCTGGAGTTGTTGATGGGGGAGGATGAGGTGGGTGGGGGTGGAAGGGAGGGGATGTTGGGAGGGGTGGCGGAGGAAAGGAGCATACTGGGGAAAGGAATGGTTACCAGACGAAGCACCGGAGGCAGCAGCTTCGGATGGGGGGGAGGAGAGGGGTTGGGAGGGGGGGGAGGGGGAGGGGGACTGGGAGAGGAAGCAGGAGGTGGGGGGAGGGGCACGGGGGCAGCGGGATTCAGGAGCAGCAGCAGCGCAAGGGGAGGGATTGTGGGGGAAGGATGGACAAAGGCCGATCAGAGTTTCCTGATGTCGTGTGATGGGGTTATGATTCGCAAGCAGGCGCCTGACGGGAACGCGGAGCAGATTCAAAAGTGGCGCGTGGGGGAGGGATGGAAGGGATGGCTTATGGGGGCAGCGGGTGGTGGTGGGGAGGCGGGGGGAAGTGGAGCAGGAGGAGACGGCGAGGGGAGTAAGAAAGGCAGCAGCAGCCGGATTAGCGATTTTGAAGCGGAGGGGGAGGGCTTGGAGAGTGACGGGGACGGCTTGGAGAGTGACGGGGACGAGCGCGAGGAGGAGGAGGATGAGGAGGAGGAGGGTGGGGAGGGGGAGGACGAGGGGGAGGCGGAGCAAGATCTAGCTGACATCCTTGCTCTACTAGTAGCAGACGACTGCTGGAGGATCCTGGTTCCTGGGCTAAGGCTCCTCCTCACCATCCGCAACAGAGATGCTCTGTGGGCCTGGATGGCCGAATTCCAGCGCGGATTCGCGTCAGACAAGCCGTCCCCGTCGCGCCAGCTGGCGCAACGCAAGAGGCTGGAGGCGGCCGGGGGAGTCCCGCCGCCGGTGGTGGGGGCGGCGCTGGTGGCGGCGCAAGTGGCGGCTCAGATCGCCGCGGAGAAGGCGGAGAAGGAGGCAGCCAAGGCCGCTGCTGCTGCTGAGGCTGCTGCTGCGGCGGCAGCAGCGGCAGAAGCACAAGCAAAAGCGACGGGAGTGGCGGAGGGTGGACAGGCAGGACTGGGGGATGGTGTTGTTGGTGGTGGTGGTGCGGCCGGTGGTGGAGGAGGGGGAAAGGGAGGGGTGGGCGATGGGGCGGCGGGTATGGGGATGGAAGGAGAGGACGACAACTGCACGTTGAACTACATGATCAACATCATCCGGCCGCAGTTCAACTTCCACTCTGAAGATGCGCACGTGAGTTGGGAAACGCGTTTGTGAGCTGTGCGGCGTGAATAGCCTCTGTAGTTTCCCTCATGCCCTCATTTTTCCCTTCAAGTTCAGTAGGCTCCTCCTTGCTGCGTGTGTGCTTGCTCTTCCTTCAGCCCTCTGCAACGCACCACTCCACCCTTCTTCTGTCTCCACTTTCCTCTCCCATCCCCCCCTTCCCCCACCTCACCCAGGGTCAGTTCCTTCTAGCTGCCAAGAGCGGGCGTGTGCTCGCCCGCACCTTCCACTCAGTCTTTGCCGGGGCCATCGAAGCCCTCGCTGTCATCACTCCCTTCATCCTTCCCTCCCCCTACCCCTCCTCTATCCCTTCTTCAGGGTCGTTTCCTCCTCGCCGCCAAGAGCGGGCGTGTGCTCGCCCGCACCTTCCACTCAGTCTTTGCCGGGGCCATTGAAGCCCTCGCTGTCATCACTCCCTTCATCCTTCCCTTCCCCTACCCCTCCTCTATCCCTTCTTCAGGGTCGTTTCCTCCTCGCCGCCAAGAGCGGGCGTGTGCTCGCCCGCACCTTCCACTCAGTCTTTGCCGGGGCCATCGAAGCCCTCGCTGTCATCACTCCCTTCATCCTTCCCTTCCCCTACCCCTCCTCTATCCCTTCTTCAGGGTCGTTTCCTCCTCGCCGCCAAGAGCGGGCGTGTGCTCGCCCGCACCTTCCACTCAGTCTTTGCCGGGGCCATTGAAGCCCTCGCTGTCATCACTCCCCCTCCTCCTCCTCCTCCTCCTCCTCCTCCTTCCTCCTCCGCATCTACCTCCTCTGCGCCTCCTCCTCCTCCCCCCTCCTCCTCCATCTCCTCCTCTGCTCCGCCTGCTCTGTCCCTGACCAGCACCCCTCCCTCCACTGTGCCTCCCTCCCCTTCCTCCACCTCCAACGCGTCTACCTTATCCTCCTCCGCTCTTCCTCTCTCCGCCCTTAGTACTGCAGACTCCACTCCCCTTGTACCTGGGTCAGTTGCAGCTGGGGTTGCAGGAGCAGCGGGAGCAGGAGCGGCAGCAGAGCCAGTGGCAGCACCAGCAGTAGCAGGCAAAGGGGAAGGGACCGGGGTGGGAGTAGGGACAGGGTCAGGGTCAGGAGGAGCAGGAGCAGGAGCAGGGGCAGCAGCAGCAGCAGCAGCATCACCACTAGCAGCAGCAGTGCCATCCCTAGCCCCTCCACCACCGCACACGTCAGACATCATGCCAGGATTCGGTGATGACCTGGACACGATTCAGTGGAACAGGCACGAGCTGGCTGTCATGCTGGAGAACGTGCAGGCCTACGTGGCACCCACTGACGTGGACCTGACAGCTGGCGTGCAGTGGTTGGCCCACGTGCCCATGGGTGCCGGGAGGAGGGGAGGAGGGAGGGGTGGGAAGGGGAGGAGGAGGAGGGGTGGGGGGATGGTTGGGAGAGGGTCAGAAGGGAGTCTTGCTGGTGGTGCCACAAGTGGGGATGGTGACGGTGACGATGGCTATGGTGCTGCTGGTGCTGGGCCGAGCGGAGTGCTGTTGCTGGGAAGAGGGGCTGCTAGTAATGGGGATATGGAGGGCAATCACCTGTTGAAGCAGGTGTTTCAGCCGTGCACCATGTACCTGGAGTATACCCGATACAAGAGCGGGTCTCAGGGAGCCCAGGTGAGGGACACACAATAATGATGGGCACAAAACACCATGCACCTTCTGCACCATGTACCTGGAGCATACACGATACGAGAGCGGGTCTCAGGGAGCCCAGGTGAGGAATGTGTAGTGCACAGGACGCCCAGAACATGAGGATCATTACAGAAACACTGTGCTGTGCTGTCAGTGGTAAACAGGTGGGCTGCGGAGGTCTTTATGTCCATCAACTTGAACTGTGTCTTAGGACGACGAAGCAAACTCCATGAAATGAAAAATGAGAGAGCCTGGAAAGCTTGTGAGCTAGAGCGTATTAGAGAGCCAGATTGAACAGATCGCACAGGACGCCCAGAACACGAGGATCATAACAGAAACACTGTGCTGTCAGTGATTTTTGAGAATTCTCAAAAAACCGTGCACGTGCAGTATTACCTCTCCCTTTCTCGCTTTCTTTGTCTCTCCTTCACTGTCATTTGTTCCTATTGCCTCTGCATTGTCATTGCAGAAGAAGCCGCTGAAGGAAGTGAGTTTCAGTGTGCCCAACATCACGGCCACCATGACCTCCCAGCAGTTCCAGACGCTCACCGACATCATCATGAACCTTGCGCTCGCGCCCACGCCCAAGTGAGTTTCAAACCCCCCCACGTTCCAAGCTCCTTTCACTTCCAAACACGTGACCTCCCTTCACATGCACCCACGGTGCACTCTCCTCTCCTCCCGGAAACCCCTTCTCCTTCCCGTCCCCTCAACCCCCTCGCCCCTCCAATCCAGGCTGAAAAAGCCAAAAGTACGGCCCGATGCAGACGAGGATGAGGAGGAGGAAGAAGAATACGGATCCCACCCCGATGGAGTTCCCGAGGTGCTTTTGAGTCGACTCAAAAGCAGAATACGGATCCCACCCCGATGGAGTTCCCGAGGTGCTTTTGAGTCGACTCAAAAGCAGAATACGGATCCCACCCTGACGGAGTTCCCGAGGTGCTTTTGAGTCGACTCAAAAGCAGAATACGGATCCCACCCCGATGGAGTTCCCGAGGTGCCTTTGAGTCGACTCAAAAGCAGAATACGGATCCCACCCCGATGGAGTTCCCGAGGTGCTTTTGAGTCGACTCAAAAGCAGAATACGGATCCCACCCCGATGGAGTTCCCGAGGTGCTTTTGAGTCGACTCAAAAGCAGAATACGGATCCCACCCCGATGGAGTTCCCGAGGTGCTTTTGAGTCGACTCAAAAGCAGAATACGGATCCCACCCCGATGGAGTTCCCGAGGTGCTTTTGAGTCGACTCAAAAGCAGAATACGGATCCCACCCCGACGGAGTTCCCGAGGTGCTTTTGAGTCGACTCAAAAGCAGAATACGGATCCCACCCCGATGGAGTTCCCGAGGTGCTTTTGAGTCGACTCAAAAGCAGAATACGGATCCCACCCCGATGGAGTTCCCGAGGTGCTTTTGAGTCGACTCAAGAGCAGAATACGGATCCCACCCCGATGGAGTTCCCGAGGTGCTTTTGAGTCGACTCAAAAGCAGAATACGGATCCCACCCCGATGGAGTTCCCGAGGTGCTTTTGAGTCGACTCAAAAGCAGAATACGGATCCCACCCCGATGGAGTTCCCGAGGTGCTTTTGAGTCGACTCAAAAGCAGAATACGGATCCCACCCCGATGGAGTTCCCGAGGTGCTTTTGAGTCGACTCAAAAGCAGAATACGGATCCCACCCCGATGGAGTTCCCGAGGTGCTTTTGAGTCGACTCAAAAGCAGAATACGGATCCCACCCCGATGGAGTTCCCGAGGTGCTTTTGAGTCGACTCAAAAGCAGAATACGGATCCCACCCCGATGGAGTTCCCGAGGTGCTTTTGAGTCGACTCAAAAGCAGAATACGGATCCCACCCCGATGGAGTTCCCGAGGTGCCTTTGAGTCGACTCAAAAGCAGAATACGGATCCCACCCCGATGGAGTTCCCGAGGTGCTTTTGAGTCGACTCAAAAGCAGAATACGGATCCCACCCCGACGGAGTTCCCGAGGTGCTTTTGAGTCGACTCAAAAGCAGAATACGGATCCCACCCCGATGGAGTTCCCGAGGTGCCTTTGAGTCGACTCAAAAGCAGAATACGGATCCCACCCCGATGGAGTTCCCGAGGTGCTTTTGAGTCGACTCAAGAGCAGAATACGGATCCCACCCCGATGGAGTTCCCGAGGTGCTTTTGAGTCGACTCAAAAGCAGAATACGGATCCCACCCCGATGGAGTTCCCGAGGTGCTTTTGAGTCGACTCAAAAGCAGAATACGGATCCCACCCCGATGGAGTTCCCGAGGTGCTTTTGAGTCGACTCAAAAGCAGAATACGGATCCCACCCCGACGGAGTTCCCGAGGTGCTTTTGAGTCGACTCAAAAGCAGAATACGGATCCCACCCCGATGGAGTTCCCGAGGTGCCTTTGAGTCGACTCAAAAGCAGAATACGGATCCCACCCCGATGGAGTTCCCGAGGTGCTTTTGAGTCGACTCAAGAGCAGAATACGGATCCCACCCCGATGGAGTTCCCGAGGTGCTTTTGAGTCGACTCAAAAGCAGAATACGGATCCCACCCCGATGGAGTTCCCGAGGTGCTTTTGAGTCGACTCAAAAGCAGAATACGGATCCCACCCCGATGGAGTTCCCGAGGTGCTTTTGAGTCGACTCAAAAGCAGAATACGGATCCCACCCCGATGGAGTTCCCGAGGTGCTTTTGAGTCGACTCAAAAGCAGAATACGGATCCCACCCCGATGGAGTTCCCGAGGTGCTTTTGAGTCGACTCAAAAGCAGAATACGGATCCCACCCCGATGGAGTTCCCGAGGTGCTTTTGAGTCGACTCAAAAGCAGAATACGGATCCCACCCCGATGGAGTTCCCGAGGTGCTTTTGAGTCGACTCAAAAGCAGAATACGGATCCCACCCCGATGGAGTTCTCGAGGTGCTTTTGAGTCGACTCAAAAGCAGAATACGGATCCCACCCCGATGGAGTTCCCGAGGTGCTTTTGAGTCGACTCAAAAGCAGAATACGGATCCCACCCCGATGGAGTTCCCGAGGTGCTTTTGAGTCGACTCAAAAGCAGAATACGGATCCCACCCCGATGGAGTTCCCGAGGTGCTTTTGAGTCGACTCAAAAGCAGAATACGGATCCCACCCCGATGGAGTTCCCGAGGTGCTTTTGAGTCGACTCAAAAGCAGAATACGGATCCCACCCCGATGGAGTTCCCGAGGTGCTTTTGAGTCGACTCAAAAGCAGAATACGGATCCCACCCCGATGGAGTTCCCGAGGTGCTTTTGAGTCGACTCAAAAGCAGAATACGGATCCCACCCTGACGGAGTTCCCGAGGTGCTTTTGAGTCGACTCAAAAGCAGAATACGGATCCCACCCCGATGGAGTTCCCGAGGTGCCTTTGAGTCGACTCAAAAGCAGAATACGGATCCCACCCCGATGGAGTTCCCGAGGTGCTTTTGAGTCGACTCAAAAGCAGAATACGGATCCCACCCCGATGGAGTTCCCGAGGTGCTTTTGAGTCGACTCAAAAGCAGAATACGGATCCCACCCCGATGGAGTTCCCGAGGTGCTTTTGAGTCGACTCAAAAGCAGAATACGGATCCCACCCCGATGGAGTTCCCGAGGTGCTTTTGAGTCGACTCAAAAGCAGAATACGGATCCCACCCCGACGGAGTTCCCGAGGTGCTTTTGAGTCGACTCAAAAGCAGAATACGGATCCCACCCCGATGGAGTTCCCGAGGTGCTTTTGAGTCGACTCAAAAGCAGAATACGGATCCCACCCCGATGGAGTTCCCGAGGTGCTTTTGAGTCGACTCAAGAGCAGAATACGGATCCCACCCCGATGGAGTTCCCGAGGTGCTTTTGAGTCGACTCAAAAGCAGAATACGGATCCCACCCCGATGGAGTTCCCGAGGTGCTTTTGAGTCGACTCAAAAGCAGAATACGGATCCCACCCCGATGGAGTTCCCGAGGTGCTTTTGAGTCGACTCAAAAGCAGAATACGGATCCCACCCCGATGGAGTTCCCGAGGTGCTTTTGAGTCGACTCAAAAGCAGAATACGGATCCCACCCCGATGGAGTTCCCGAGGTGCTTTTGAGTCGACTCAAAAGCAGAATACGGATCCCACCCCGATGGAGTTCCCGAGGTGCTTTTGAGTCGACTCAAAAGCAGAATACGGATCCCACCCCGATGGAGTTCCCGAGGTGCTTTTGAGTCGACTCAAAAGCAGAATACGGATCCCACCCCGATGGAGTTCCCGAGGTGCCTTTGAGTCGACTCAAAAGCAGAATACGGATCCCACCCCGATGGAGTTCCCGAGGTGCTTTTGAGTCGACTCAAAAGCAGAATACGGATCCCACCCCGACGGAGTTCCCGAGGTGCTTTTGAGTCGACTCAAAAGCAGAATACGGATCCCACCCCGATGGAGTTCCCGAGGTGCCTTTGAGTCGACTCAAAAGCAGAATACGGATCCCACCCCGATGGAGTTCCCGAGGTGCTTTTGAGTCGACTCAAGAGCAGAATACGGATCCCACCCCGATGGAGTTCCCGAGGTGCTTTTGAGTCGACTCAAAAGCAGAATACGGATCCCACCCCGATGGAGTTCCCGAGGTGCTTTTGAGTCGACTCAAAAGCAGAATACGGATCCCACCCCGATGGAGTTCCCGAGGTGGAGGCGGCAGAGGTGAAAGCAGAGGTGGCGCAGCGGGCAGTGAACGCGCTCATCCAGGACCTCTGGAGCACTGCCGCTCTCACCGCCTCCAGGGTTCACGGGCCTGAGCTGGCTCATCCAGGACTCCTGAAGGAGAGGAGTACGGGTCTTGACACTTGTGTTCCCTTCCTTCCAACCCCCCCTCCCCCTCTCCCCTTCAACCAGGTTGAAGAAGCCAAAAGTGCGGCCCGATGCAGACGAGGACGAGGAGGAAGAGGAGGAGTATGGGTCGCGCCCCGACGGAGTTCCCGAGGTGGAGGCGGCAGAGGTGAAGGCAGAGGTGGCGCAGCGGGCAGTGAACGCGCTCATCCAGGACCTCTGGAGCACTGCCGCTCTCACAGCCTCCAGGGTTCACGGGCCTGAGCTGGCGTTTGCTGGCAGCTGGGACGGAGGGGGAGGAGGCGGAGGGGGGAATGCGGGTGTGTTTGGGTCGGGGCGGCTGGTTCTGGAGGAGGAGGATCCGACCCACAAGAGCCTTGTGCTCGCGCCACCCATGGTGCTGGTGAGTGTGTTGTTCCCCTGGTGAGGTGAGTGTGTCGTTGGTGTTCATGCTTAACCAAGCATGCCTGTTGTGCCTTGCAAACCGTTGCCCTTTCTCCAACTTGGCCCTCCCGATCTTCATAACCTCCCTTTCTTTCCCTCCCCCCTGCGCTGGGTGCCGCATTGACGGGAAGAGCATTTCGTGCATAGAGCTGACTTGGTGGAGGCATTTAAAACGGTTAACAAGGGAGAGTGTTCCGTGTGCAGAGCTGACTGACTGACTTGGTGGAGGCATTTAAAACGGTTAACAAGGGAGAGTGTCCCGTGTGCAGAGCTGACTGACTGACTTGGTGGAGGCATTTAAAATGGTTAACAAGGGAGAGTGTCCCGTGTGCAGAGCTGACTGACTGACTTGGTGGAGGCATTTAAAACGGTTAACAAGGGAGAGTGTCCCGTGTGCAGAGCTGACTGACTGACTTGGTGGAGGCATTTAAAACGGTTAACAAGGGAGAGTGTCCTGTGTGCAGAGCTGACTGACTGACTTGGTGGAGGCAATTTAAACGGTTAACAAGGGAGAGTGTCCCATGTGCAGAGCTGACTGACTGACTTGCTCGCAGCTTCGGGAACATTTAGTTTCTGAAACGTCTACTTCTTGATTTTCCATTCTGAAACGTCTGCTTCTGCTTTTCCCTCTCATCCACAGGTCGCTGCTCTCAAAGGAGAGTACCTCGTGCGCAGAGCTTACCTGCGGGCGGCGAGGCAGGAGTGCCGGGCGGCGGTGGGGCGGGCGGCGCGGCAGCAGCGGGAGAAGCAGAAGCAGCCATCGTCGGCAGTGGCGGTTATCTGGACCATCGACCGCGCGGCATGGTCGCTGCTGAGTGATGGGCATGTGTTTGCAGAGGCTGAGATCCAACACATGGTGAGTGGCTGACAAGGGTGGGGGAGGGGGGTAGAGGGCGATGGAGGGGATGGGGTTGGGCACTGAGTGATGGGCATGTGTTTGCAGAGGCAGAGATCCAACACATGGTGAGTGGCTGGCTGGGGCAGTTTTTTTTTTTTTTTTTTTTTTTTAGCAACTCCTTTGTGTCTCTCACCTCTCTTTTCCTCCTTCCTTCCCCTTATGCGCCACATCAGCTCCTGAACGTGGACAGGGACTTCAATGACATAGGCATGGCGTGCTTTGTCATCAAGTCCATTGCAGTGCAACTATTTGGTCTCCGCCCTTTCTCACTTCCCCGTCCACGTCCCCCCTTTCCCACACTGCTTTCCCCACTCACCATCTGCCCTCCACCACCACATCAGCTCCTGAATGTGGACAGGGATTTCAACGACATAGGCATGGCGTGCTTTGTCATCAAGTCCATTGCAGTGCGCAACTGCCTGCCTCAAGCCAAGTCACGCCTCGTCCTCTCCGCCTGGAACCCCCCTCCCGACTGGTCTCGGTCAGTGCCTGCCCTACAGTCCCCCCCCTTTCACTGCCCACATTTCGTTTCCCGTCCCCCACTCCTATAAGCCAAGTCACGCCTCGTCCTCTCCGCCTGGAACCCCCCTCCCGACTGGTCTCGGTCAGTACCTGCCCTACAGTCCCCCCCCTTTCACTGCCCACATTTCGTTTCCCGTCCCCCACTCCTATAAGCCAAGTCACGCCTCGTCCTCTCCGCCTGGAACCCTCCTCCTGACTGGTCTTGGTCAGTGGCCGCCTTCAGTCTCCGCATTCCCCCCCACCCCCCACATGCCACACACACGCCATATATCTCTAATGTCCGTTCTCAGAACCTCATTTAGGAATTTGGTTGTGGTTCCTTTCCCCGTCAGTCCCCATGCCGTCCTCCTCTTGTCCCCCCTTCTCCCATTTCACTCCCATGCCCTGCGTGCTGTAGCCATGCCAAGATTTGAGTTGTCCCCTCCTTCCTCCTCTTCGCCCCCATCTTCTGTGATCTGCAATCCTCCGTCTTCCCTCATCCTCCCCCCACGTGCCCTGCATGTCACAGACATGCCATGATTCGAGTGGTGGGCAAGATAGGCAAGCCTGTGGACGGTGTCTCTTTCAATTCCCCCCTCCTCGCGCATCCTCGCATGTTGCACCCATGACACGATTCCTGTTCCTTCTCCCGCTTCCCCTCATCCTCCCCCCACGTGCCCTGCATGTCACAGACATGCCATGATTCGAGTGGTAGGCAAGATAGGCAAGCCTGTGGACGGCGTCTCACCCATTGAAACCTTTGAGGTGAGATGACATGAAACGACTGAGTGAGATGAAATGAAACGCCTGAGTGAGATGAAACGAAACGCTTGAGTGAGATGAAATGAAACGACTGAGGTGAGATGAAATGAAACGACTGAGGTGAGATGAAATGAAACGACTGAGGTGAGATGAAATGAAACGACTGAGGTGAGATGAAATGAAACGACTGAGGTGAGATGAAATGAAACGACTGAGTGAGATGAAACGCCCCAGGTGAGATGAAACGCCAACAGTTCTGCATGGAATTTACTGCCTGTTGCTATTTCTCTCTGCCTCTGCCGACGAGGTCTCCCCCCCACCACTGCGCATCTACCTGCCAGAGGAGATGTGGGCTGCTGGGAGGCATTACAATGAAGTAATACTTTGCTCACTGATTGAGCATGTGTATGCATGCATACGTGTGCATGAAGGTGGAGGTATACCCGCTGCGCATCTACCTGACAGAGCAGATGTACCGAGTGGTGTGGGACATGATGCATCACACTTTAACTCACCATGTGAACATGTGTGCGTGTGTCCGTGCCTGTGTGTGTGTGAGAAGGTGGAGATCTACCCGCTGCGCATCTACCTGGCAGAGCAGATGTACCGAGTGGTGTGGGACATGATGCATCACACTTTAACTCACCTTGTGAACATGTGTGCGTGTGTCCGTGCCTGTGTGTGTGTGTGAGAAGGTGGAGATCTACCCACTGCGCATCTACCTGACAGAGCAGATGTACCGAGTGGTGTGGGACTACCTCTTTGCCAAGGAGCCAGACGAGCAGCTCAGGAAGCAGGTCAGCTCCTTATACCCCTTGGTACCTCGTGATACCTCATAAAACCTCTCGAAACCACTTGATACCGCATGTTACTGTTTGAGGCATGGGGCCCGTAGCCCTCCTAGTGAAGCAGAAGGGCAAGCGGCGCTCTACTGCTCCCGACACCACCTCCTCTTCTGTACCTCTACTTCTCCCGGTGCCATTTCCTCTTCTGTACCTCTACTTCTCCTGGTGCCATTTCCTCTTCTGTACCTCTACTGCTGTTGGCAGCGCTGGTGGGATCTTGATACTTCAGTCAATTCAAACCTCACCTTCTTTCCTCTGTCTTTTCTTCCCTATTTCCCTTTCCTGCTTCATCATCCCCCAGGAGATGTGGGGTCCTGTGGCTCTCCCAGTGAAGCAGAAGGACAAGCGCCGCTCCACTGCTCTCGGCACCTCCCCCTCCTCTGCCGCTACCAGCAGTGCTGGCGGGGGAACTCGATTATTTAGCCAACTCAACCCCCCCTTCCTCTTCCCCCTGTCTTCCCCCCACACGCCCACACCCCCCCCTCCCTCCTCCCCCCCCCCCCCCCCCCGCACTCCCCCCACCTTGTCATCCCCCAGGAGATGTGGGGTCCTGTGGCGCTCCCAGTGAAGCAGAAGGACAAGCGCCGCTCCACTGCTCCTGACACCCTCTCCTCCTCTTCCGCTGCTGGAGGTGCTGCTGGAGGAAGTTTCCCCGCGTCAGCGACTGTTGGGGCCGCGGGTGGTGGAGGAGGGGGGAGGAAGGGCGCGGAGGAGCCTCGCTTGAAGCACCAGTCGTCGGCTCCGCCCTCTGCTCTGGTGGTTGAAGAGACTGTGAGTTTTTCAGGGTTTGAGACGTCTCAACACTCGGGTGTGGGGGCGTGGGGGAGGAAGGGGATCGAGTGAATTCGTCTATTGAAGCGTCAGTTTTCGGCTCTGCCCTCTGCTCTGGTGGCTGAAGAGATCATAATTCGTCTAAGTCACCCGAATCTGAGACCTTCAAGTCTCGCTCTCGCTCGCTCGCTCTCTCTTTTGTCCTCGATCTAGACGCCTTTATACTATGCATCCCGCCCCCACCCACCCCAACCCCCTCCTATCTCTCTGTTCGTTGCTTACCTGACGTTTCCTGGTCTCCAGACTTAAGTTCTTCTCCCTTCTCCGTGTTTTTTTCTCCTCGCAATCTGCGGCTTCCTGCGGTCGAAACTCGTTTGGTTCTCGGCCAAATTCTTCGTTCTTTCCTCAGAATTCTATTAATCTTCTTCAACCTCGTACCAGAGAGGGGGGCATCCTCCCTTCCTCTATCCCCTCCCTATTTTTGAGTCGACTCAAAAGTCAACTCGAGAGGGGGGCATCCTCCCTTCCTCTATCCGCTCCCTATTTTCATACCCGTTCCCCTCCCCCCCCCCCCTTCCCCTTCATCACTTAACCCCCCTTCCCCACCTTCCCCTCCTTTTTCCCCTTTCTCCTCCCCTCCCTCCCTGCCCTTGATCCCAATTTCTCAGCCACCTCTATTCCCTCCCTGCTTCCCCTCCTTCTCCCCTTCCCCCCCTCGTCGGTCTACCACTGACATCATCAACTCCACCGGCTCTGCCCCCGGCTCGCTCCGCACCTCCCTCGCTCCCATCCCTCCCCTCCCTCGATCCCAATGAGCCACATCTAGCCCCTCTCTACTTTCCCTCCCTCCTGTTCCCCCCGTCCCCACCTCACCCGCGCCGGGCTACCACGGACAGCTTCACCTCCACCGGCTCTGCTCTCAGCCACCTCTACCTCCTCCCTCTTTTGCCTCCTTTCCCCCCTTCCCCCCACCAGCCCCGGTCCACAACGGACAGCTTCACCCCACCGGCTCTGCCCCCGGCTCCCTCCCCTGCTTCTCCTCCTTGATCCCCAATGTCCCAACCGCCTCTCTCCCGTCCCTACTTTCCCTCCCTCCCCACCTCCCCACCAGCGCCGGTCCACAACGGACAGCTTCACCTCCACCGGCTCTGCCCCCGGCTCCTCCTTCCTCCCTTCCTGCCTTCCTCCCTTCCTCCTTTCCTCCCTTCCTCCCTTCCTCCCTTCCTCCTTCCTCCCTTCCTCCCTTCCTCCTTCCTCCTTCCTCCCTTCCTCCCTTCCTCCCTTCCTCCCTTCCTCCCTTCCTCCCTTCCTCCCTTCCTCCCTTCCTCCCTTCCTCCCTTCCTCCCTTCCTCCTTCCTCCCTTCCTCCCTTCCTCCCTTCCTCCCTTCCTCCCTTCCTCCCTTCCTCCTTTCCTCCCTTCCTCCCTTCCTCCCTTCCTCCCTTCCTCCCTTCCTCCCTTCCTCCCTTCCTCCCTTCCTCCCTTCCTCCCTTCCTCCCTTCCTCCCTTCCTCCCTTCCTCCCTTCCTCCCTTCCTCCCTTCCTCCCTTCCTCCCTTCCTCCCTTCCTCCCTTCCTCCCTTCCTCCCTTCCTCCCTCCCCTCCGCCTCCACCTCCCCTTTCCCCGCCTCAGCCTCGCCCTTCCACCCGTCCCTCCCCCCACCACGCTCCCCTCTGCCCTCCTACTCGGCTATTCACTCTCAGAGCAGCCCTACCTTCCGAGTTCACGCAAGTGCCTTCTCAGCATATCAATAACCTCCTTCCCCCCTTTCCCATCTTCCCCCTCTTCCCCCTCTTCCCCCACCAGCGCCGGTCCACCACGGAAAGTTTCACCTCCACCGGCTCTGCCCCCGGCTCCTTCCCTTCGAACCCCTCGCTTTCCTCCTTCCACCCTTCCTCGCTCCCCTCCGCCTCCACCTCCCCCTTCCCCTCCTCCGCCTCCCCTTTCCACCCGTCCCTCCCCCCGCCGCGCTCCCCTCTGCCCTCCTACTCGGTTATCCGTTCTCAAAGCAGCCCTACATTCCGAGCCCATGCAAGTGCCTTCTCAGCAGACCGATACCCCATTGCTGCTTCTGCAGCTGCTGGTGCTTCTGGTGCTGCGATTTCCGGTGCTGCTGCGGACAGTGATGCTGCTGCGAGTGGATACTCTGGTGCTGCTGGTGGGAATGCTTTCTCTTCAGGTCCTTCCACTGGCCTGCTTCATGCCCCTCCAATCACTCACTCCTCATCGGCCCCTCTCCCCTTGGCGAACCCCTATGGTAGAGCTGCTAGTAGTGCTGGGCTAGGGTACAGAGGAGGAGGCAGGGGTGGAGGAATGGGCGGGTCTGTGGCAGGGAAAGGTTTAAGTTTGGAGGGGATTCGAGAGGGGGGGGAGAAGGATGGGGCGGGAGCGAGTGAGAAGAAGAAGGGGAGGGATAAGAAGGAGCTGGAGGAGAAGAGGAAACTGAAGGCAGAGGAGAGGGTGGCAATGAGGGAGAGGGAGAAGAGGGAGCTGCTGGAGAAGAGGAGGATGAGGATGGAGCAGAAGGAGGAGGAGAGGAGGAAGAAGCTAGCACTGGAGGAGCAAAGGAGGACGAGGAGACAAGCGGTTTATATTCAGAACCTCAAGTTCAGCCAGGTATGGGTGATTGCGTCAGCCAGGTATGAGTGATTGTGTCAGCCAAGTATCGTCCTCGCATCAACTCGTTTGTCCGAACAGAGCTGGCCTTGGAGAAACCCTCTCCTCACCTCCTCTTCCCTTGTCTGCCCTGCTTCCTTGACCCCCCCCATCAGGTGGAGCTGCTGATCACATACGAGGGGTACCCTGTCTCAGTCACTGACCTGCGCCTGCGTCAGTCACTGACCTGCGTCTCCTCATGGACACGTTTGCCCGCACCGAGTACACGGGGCCGTGATGCCGTGAGATCCGGGCTAACAACGTTGCCCCCTTCCCCTCTCCCCCCGTCAGGTGGAGTTGCTGATCACTTACGAGGGCTATCCTGTCTCAGTCACGGATCTCCGTCTCCTCATGGACACGTTCGCCCGCACCGAGTACACGGGGCCATGGCGCCGGCTCTTCTCGCGGCTAAGGAAGCACGTCATCTGGGGCGTGCTCAAGTCTGTCACAGGCATGCAGGTGAGAACGGCATAATTGCACCGCGCCGCTGCACCGCACTGCGCTGCACTGCACCGAGTACACGGGGCCGTGGCACCGGCTCTTCTCGCGGCTAAGGAGGCATGTCATATGGGGGGTGCTCAAGTCTGTCACAGGCATGCAGGTGAGAATCGATCAACTGTAGAATCGCATTACTGCACTGCACCGCTCCAACACTGCACTGCACTGTAGTAACTCACCGAGTACACGGGGCGGTGGAGCCGGTTCTTCTCTCGGATTATGAAGCATGTCGTCTGGGGGGTGCTCAAGTCTGTCACAGGCATGCAGGTAACTCCATCAACTGTAAAATTGCATTGCCGCAATGCATCGCACTGCGCCGCACTGTAATCCACCGAGTACACGGGACCGTGGTGCCGGCTCTTCTCGTGGCTAGGAAGCATGTCATCTGGGGTGTGCTGAAATCAGTCACGGGCATGCAGGTGAGTGTGAGTGTGTGACCGTGATCCGCCTTACCGCACAAAATGCACGGAGTAAACAGGCTGTGGCGACCCCTGCTCTCACAGTAAACAGGCTGTGGCGACCCCTGCTCTCACAGTAAACAGGCTGTGGCGACCCCTGCTCTCACAGTAAACAGGCTGTGGCGACCCCTGCTCTCACAGTAACAGGCTGTGGCGACCCCTGCTCTCACAGTTTTGCGGGCATGTCATCCGGGGCGTGCTTTGATCTGGTCACAGGCAGGCATGCATGTGAGCTTATGAGGTTATGACTGTAAGCCGTATTACCGCACTGCACCACATTGCACTGTATGGGGTGTAGGAGAGCCGTGGGTGCAGCTTCTTTTCTCACATTATCTGCGCCACCCCGCACCACACTTCGCGGAGTGCAAGGGAGCGGTGGCTGCAGCAACAGCAGCAGAGGTAGCCGTGTTAAAAGGTATTTATTCCAGCTCCATAAACCCGTTTCAAACCCAGCACCCCATTCCTCTTCTGCCTTTCTTCCTTTTCTCCCTTCTCCTTTTGTCATTCCCAGGGCCGCAAATTCAAGGATGCACATTTGCAAGCAGGCAGCAGCAGCATCACCACAAGCACCCCATCCAAGTCGCAAGCAGCAGCGGCCGCAGCAGCAGCAGCAGAGATGGCAGAGAGTGACAGTGATGACGAAAGCGCACCAGCAGGGGGGGTATCAGGGTCTGGGGTGGATGGGAAGGCTGGCAGGAAAATGCCCGCAGGAGCAGGGGCAGGAGGAGGGGCAGGCGGGGGAGGAGGAGGGGGAGGAGGGGATGGGTTGGGCGACGGGAGTTATGGTGTGAGCGTGGGGGCAGGAGGGGGAAGGGTGGGTGTGTCAGAGGCAGGTTCTGCTGTTCCTAGTGCTGCGGCCACTGCTGCGAGTGGTAGCAACAGCAGCGCACACATGGGCAATGCGGGCATCACCAGTAGCAGTTCAGGGGAAGGCTCGTTTGCACCAGGAACAGGCTCTGCTGCTGCTGGTACTGCTGCCGTCCTTGCCACTGCTGCTACTGCTGCTGGTGCTGCTCCTGGTGGCAGTACCACCGGCGTGAGTGGCGGCAGTAGCAGCAGCGGCAGCAGTGGCAGTGGCAGTGGTAGCACGGCAGCTGGTTCTGGTGCTGGTTCCCTGCCGGTGGGAGGAGGCGGGGCGTCCATGCTGCTGGCTCGGCTGGGGAACAAGGGGGAGCGCATGGGAGATGGGTTTGTGTCGTCGGTTAAAGGGCTGTTTAAGGACCAGCTGGGCCGAGCCAAGCATGTGCTTAAGAGCAAAGAGCAGCAGCAGCAGCAACAACAACAGGCACATCACCACCACCACCACCGGCATCATCAGCAGCACCAGCAGCAAAAGCAGCAGAAGCAGCAGGTGGAGGAGGAGAAAGGAGGAGGTGCGGGGAGGAGTGGAGAGGAGGGTGATCTTGGTGGTGAGAGTGGATTGGTGAAGGGAGAGGGGAGTGGGGGGTCTCCTGTGGTGCCTACAAGGAGTGGAGAGGTGGAGAAGGAGAAGGAGAAAGGGATGAGCTCACTGGTTGCGAAGGGACAAGCTTTGGTGCCTAAGCTGTGGACTCCAAAACAGAGTGCAGGTATGTGAGGTGGAGTGTACCTAGATTGAGACAGGGAGTGGCAAGGAAGAGTGGGAGAAGGAGAAAGGAATGAGCTCACTGGTTGCGAAGGGACAGACTTTGGTGTCTAAGCTGTGGACTGCAAAACAGAGTGCAGGTATGTGAGGTGGAGTGAGCAAGGATAAGATTGAGCTGGAGGTGTGGGACCTTGTGATTGGTCATATGAAGGTGCGTTTTGCGAAGCTAATTTGAGCAAGGCAGAAACAAAGCATCCAAGAGGCTTCTTTTCTTTCTCTTTTGCATCCGCAAGTCATTGATTCAACCCGTTTCGTTATTTTGTTCTGTTTCAATGGTTTTCCTTCTGAGCCTACCGTATGTTGTATGTTTCAGCTCCAGGTCGCGTTGATGAAGCCATCCCGGAGGTGCCTGAAAATGGAGCTGCATCAGAGTCCACTAGTGGAGCAATTGGTACTGCTATGGAGAAGGGCACAACTTGATGGTCTGTCCATGTAGTAATCTATGGCTTCTATCACTAAGTTCGTTCCCAGTTCACTTGCTCTATGCACACTAATGATGCTGCTGTGGTAGATATAGTGTTGTAGCAATGTCAACCACGAACTGACTACCACTAACAAATGACCTGCAAAACACATCAGCTGTACTGTGCACTTCTTTCTTCGTCTATATATTCTTCTCGTTCTTAATGCAGCAATTTGTAGCAATATACCGTCAACCACAAACGAGCATGGCGGTGATCCACGAATTGATCCAAGTGAGCTATCCAATTCGCAACCAGAGAATTCCAGTTTCGGTTCTACGATTCGGAAAATTGTTGCGATCACATCTCAGTCTCGGCAATCAACAGATCCGTCGCTGGATCACTCCTCGTCATGGCTGCCAAAGGCCAAGTCCGTAAGCTGCTTCGCTATCGTCCTCTATAACTTGTGTCCATTCGGCGGCTCCGTGTCTCATGATCTCCCTACTCGGTTGACAGGCTGATTTATTGGACTGCATAGACTGGCCATCAGTGGAGTGCCTGAATGCAAAACCTGGGAGGAGTGTAGATAATGCAATCAAGCAGGTCAGTTTCTTTAGCAGATACTTTCGAGGATCGTGATTCTTCAGCCGTTGCACGTCGAGACGCACCTCGAGTTTCTTTTTTACGTTCGCAGGGATATAGAGAGGACGATGGTTTGTTTTTGGAGAGCGACGTCGATGAGCAACTACTGGTCTACGTCCCATTCAACCAAGTAGTCAAGCTTCATTCGATTGTGATCAAGGGTCCCGAAGAAGAAGGTACGAATTCCGCGACCGCGTGGTGTTTTTTCTTCAACCCTCAAATACGATTCATATTTCATCTTGGCGCTCGCAGGACCCAAATGCATAAAGCTCTACTCAAACAGGCCGAACATGGGATTCAGGTAGGATTATAAGACATTTTTGTTTTCACTCTTAATCTGTTATCGTTTCATCGAAGTCTGAGAAAGGTATCTCGTATGACGCAGCAATGTGAGCGACATACCGCCGAGTGACACCATCAATCTTACAGCTGATCAGGTTCAGGTGAGAAAGGGTCTTTTTTTTTGCATCTATATTGTTTAAAGGGCTTTGTGTGATGTGTAGATTTATCATCATAGTAACTTGACATTGCAGGAAGGGAAGGCAACACCTTTGAAATATGTGAAGTTTCAAAATGTCAGAAGGTAATACCTGAACTTTCAGCCTTCGAAGTTACATGCTTATAAGCTATCTCTTACAGTTTTTCCCCTTCGCAGTCTTACTATATTCATCGAGAGCAACCAGTCGGGTGATGATGTCACTAAGGTTCAGAAGTTGGCCATACTTGGAAGCACGTGAGTACACTAACTCGTTCCAGCCCCGCTGACTGCCCCTGTTATTCTCTTCCTTATTGAGGTGCCTTCATTTCAATTGAGATTTAACGTCATCCCATTTGTATGCAGGGTTGAGACCACCAATATGAAAGACCTGAAGAAAATTGATGATAAACAAGGCTAAAATTGGCACATAGTAACAGACGGCAGCTTGGTAGGTGTTGGGCTGAATGCCTTTCCTCAACAGTAGAAGCTTGCATTGGAGGGCATGCAGGTCCATTATGTGAAAAACATGATCTGTATAGAAAGTTATTCTTGTGCCCTCTTTTACGGAGATAAAGTAAGACACTGAGTGTGAAGAGGGAGGGTGAGGGACGGGAAAGGTGAGTGAGTAAGGGAGTAATTTATGACTGGATTGACAAAATTGGACCACTACCTGGTGAAAGTGGTGGTTTTTTTTTGTCAAAGGTTGCCTTCTCCAGTTTCACGTTTCTCCAACGGAGGGTGAGACAGATTATCTAGTCTCACGATTCTCCAACGGAGGGTGAGAGACGGGAAGAGAATTGAAACATCTATGATCCGCATTCGGTTTCGTTTGCATTTCTCCAACTGGGCCAGGCTTAGTTTTGTGGGCGCAGCCATTTCTGTTAGACCACAACCACCATGGAGCGAAATAGCAGATGTTGATTTATTACTGAAACAAAATACAAGTCTGGCGCAAGGGTGCAAACTATACAATCTAGTACTCCTCGTTCTCATCATCACCGGGCTCGGTGGAGTCAGCACCGACTTCCTCGTAGTCCTTCTCGAGCGCAGCCAGGTCCTCACGGGCCTCAGAGAACTCGCCCTCCTCCATGCCCTCACCGACATACCAGTGCACGAATGCACGCTTCGCGTACATGAGGTCGAACTTGTGGTCGATCCGGCTGAAGACCTCTGCCACGGAAGTGGAGTTGGAGATCATGCACACAGCACGCTGCACCTTGGCGAGATCGCCACCAGGCACCACGGTGGGAGGCTGGTAGTTGATACCGCACTTGAATCCAGTAGGGCACCAGTCGACGAACTGGATGGTCCTCTTGGTCTTGATGGTAGCAACGGCGGCGTTGACATCCTTGGGGACGACGTCTCCACGGAACATCAGGCAGCAGGCCATGTACTTGCCGTGGCGAGGATCGCACTTGGCCATCATGCTTGAAGGCTCGAACGCGCTGTTGGTGATCTCAGCAACGGACAGCTGCTCGTGGTAAGCCTTCTCGGCGGAGATGACCGGAGCGTAGGAGGACAGCATAAAGTGGATGCGAGGGTAGGGCACCAGGTTGGTCTGGAACTCAGTCACGTCCACGTTCAGAGCGCCGTCGAAGCGGAGGGAGGCAGTCAGGGAAGAAATGACCTGAGACACGAGACGGTTCAGGTTCGTGTAGGTGGGACGCTCGATGTCCAGGGAGCGGCGGCAGATGTCGTAGATGGCCTCGTTGTCGAGGAGAACGGCGACATCGGTGTGCTCCAGGAGCGAGTGGGTGGAGAGCACGGAGTTGTACGGCTCAACCACGGAGGTCGACACCTGAGGAGACGGGTAGACGGTGAAGCCGAGCTTGGACTTCTTGCCGTAGTCCACGGACAGGCGCTCCAGGAGGAGGGAGCCGAGACCGGAACCGGTACCACCGCCAACGGCGTTGAAGACCAGGAATCCCTGGAGACCAGTGCAGTTGTCAGCAAGCTTGCGGATGCGGTCAAGGCAGAGGTCAACGATCTCCTTGCCAACTGCGATAAAAAAACGTAGGATAAAAGGAACGATTAGTAACAGATTCAAGTTTCAAAAATGGAATCACTGAGAAAAATAGATTGTCAATATTAAATACGAATTACATACGAAGACACGTGGAGGAGGCGAGTCACTTACTGGTGTAGTGACCACGGGCGAAGTTGTTTGCAGCATCCTCCTTGCCGGAGATGAGCTGCTCGGGGTGGAACAGCTGCCTGTAGGCACCGGTCCTGACCTCGTCAATCACAGTCGGCTCCAGATCGAGGAACACAGCACGAGGGACGTGCTTGCCAGCGCCAGTCTCGCTGAAGAAGGTGTTGAAGGCGTCATCGCCTCCTCCGCAGGTCTTCTCGCCGGTCATAAGCTGGCCATCAGGCTGGATGCCATGCTCCAGGCAGTAGAGCTCCCAGCAGGCGTTGCCGACCTGGATACCGGCCTGGCCGATGTGGACGGAGATGCACTCACGCATGGTGGCGAAGTTAGTATTCAAAAATCTACAAGGGTTCTGAGGGCTAAGGAAAGCTAGAAGGCTAGAAGGCGAAAAGCTCAAAGGCTCTCGTGTGACGATATCAGGTCGTCAACACTCGATGCGTGAAGATGGTATGGTTCTGGGGAGGTTATATAATCCTCGTCACATGTAAGCCAGCAGACACAGGAGGCTGGATGAGAGTTTCTCCCTGACAGGCTGTGTGCCCCAGATCTGAATTCAGGAGGCAAACCTCGGTGGTTTGGTAAATTCCGAACCAAGACAGTCTGGTACAATCCCTAAGCAAACGGGAAACCATACCTACGCGGGAGCCGTGGAAATATTCCCAACACGGGCAGATCCCAAAGCGTCCGAGCTTCGGAAGAACTCGAGGCTGTCATGGCCCAATCTCGATGGGCTTTTCCACTGGTCAAAGCGGCATACTGAAATTCCTGAAGCACGAACCGCGGAGATAACGCGGGAACCCGCTGACATGTGTCAGGGACATTGGCGCGGAGAAATCCACTCACACACTGGATGGCGGGGTTACTGCATTCGCGAGCTTCGTGCAACGGAAAAATCAAGGCTGGCTGGGAGCTGATTGGAAGTGCCTGACCTCGGTCTTGGCGGGAAAAAGGGTCTCTGGTTGTGGAGAGCATAGATGTGTTATGAGTGCAATTGAGTGAACGAACGAGAATTGCACTATCGAAGCAAGAGTCCAATCAGCGAAGGCATGAGAGAAGAATATATAGCGAAACTACAGTGGTAACGGTAATGGACTCTGGTTGTCGCGCGACGGGCCTGGGACTGAGGTTGGGAAAAGTGTCGAAGCGGAGGCCCGGAGTGCGGGTTACCCGCCGAGCCGTGAGGTCGGGGTGCGACGTGCGAAGGTGGCGGGCGGATTGTCGATGCGAGGATTGCGAGTGGTAACGGTGCTGACTGTGGTGCTACAGTGATGTATGCGTTGAGCAGGGACGCGAAGTAAGGAAAAAGAGATTTTCCTTACACTACCCCCCCCCCCCCCCTTAAGGAGGTCCTCCTTACGAAAGTGCGTGTACATCCCTGAAATTCCGGCTTCGCAGATACTCGGTGAGGACGGGGTGGTGTTCGATTCTGTCCAAGGGAACCCAATTGTCTTCGGTGGGTGTACGGTCCTTCCAGCGGAGTAAGAACTCGATCCTTCGGGCTCCTCAAGGGTCACGAACTCTGTGGCTCAGGATTTTTTCGGGGGTGATGATTGGTTCAGTCGGCGGTTGTATCATGCTGGCTGGGCGATTGCGTCGGAGTTGGCTTGTGGACGGGACGTAGGGGCGAAGCAGGCTGACGTGGAACGAGGGGCTGACGTACTAGTCAGCAGGGAGGAGGAGGTGAGCGGTGACGGGTGTTATCATGTGGCTTATGCGAAATGGCCCGCAGTATCGGGGGCAGAGTTTCGGGGTGATGGGCAGTCGAAGATTTTGGGTGTCGAGTAAAACTAAGTCGTCGGGCTGGTAAGTGGCAGGTCTACGGTGGCGGTCGGCGTTGCGTTTAGCGATGATGTTAGCTTTTTTAATTGCGTCTGCTGCCCTGGTCCGTGCTGCTTGCAAAATTTCGGCGAACTGTTGCGCGCGTGGAACCGGGTTGTCGGGATTCGGGGTCATGGGTACTGTTGGGTCTTGTGCGTAATTCAGGTAAAACGGTGACAGTTGGGTCGTGGCGGATGGGGCGTTGTTGTATGCGAATTCGATGAGTGGCAGTTGCTGTTCCCACGTGTTTGGGTCGTTGCACGTAGCCCGGATGAGCTGTTCCATGGTCTGATTTGTCCGTTCTGTCTGTCCGTCTGTTTCGGGATGGTACGATGAACTAAACTGTAGTCGTGTGCCGAACTGCTGCCACAGGTTTCGCCAGAAGTTGCTGGTGAATTTCGTGTCTCTGTCGCTGATGATTGATGCTGGTATCCCGTGCAGTCGAACGACGGTAGAGATGAAGAGGCGGGCTGTTTCTTCGGCTGTGATTGATTCTTTGCAGGCTGCGAAGTGTGCCATTTTCGTCAGTCAATCGACGACGACCAGGATCGCGTCATTTCCACTCGCCCCGGCCGGTAACCCCGTGACGAAGTCCATCGTCACCTGCTGCCAAGCACGCTCTGGAGGTGGGATTGGCTGCAACTGTCCCGCCGGCCCCTTCCGTGTTGACTTCATGATCTGGCAAGTGGGACACGATGCCACGTGACGCTGTACGTCGGTCAACATTTCGGGCCAGTAATAATACCGCTGCAGCTGCTGCCGTGTTTTCTCTACCCCGAAATGTCCCGAGGTAACCCCGTCATGTGCCTCCTGTAGTAGTAATTCCCGTAGCAGTGTGTACCCTGGTACCCAGATGCGCTCGGTCCCGGCTTTTACGTAATAGACTCCCTTGGCTGCTGCGAACTGCTGCGAATTTCCTCCTGTGAAGAATGGGTCTGTTTGATATCCGTGGGTAAATAGTCCTGCCAGTAGCGGGCTGGTCTTGGCGAGTAGTATTGCGTGGATCTGGGCAGTGGTGCGGGTCAGTGCGTCGGTGATGTTCGAGGCTCCTTTTTTATAGGTGACTGTGTAGTGGAAGTTTGACTCGAGGAAATCGAGCCACCGAATCTGTCGTGGGTTGAGGTGGGGCTGTGCGCGGAGGTACTGTAGTGATCGGTGGTCTGTCCGTACTGTCACGTCTGCGCCGGTCAAGTAGCGGCGCCACACTTTGAACGCATGCACGATCGCGAGCATTTCGCGGTCGTGTATCGGGTAATTTCGCTCTGGTGGATGCAGTTTTCGTGACTCCTATGTGATGGGCTGTAGGCCGTTGCCGAAGTCCTGTAGCAGTACGGCTCCAATGGCGATGTCGCTTGCGTCTGTAACAACCTCGAAGGGGCGGTGTGGGTCAGCGATGCGCAGGACGAGCGGTGAACAGAGAACATTTTTCAGGGCAGAGAAGGCAGCATGCTCTTTCTCCCCCCACGTAAAAACGACCCCCTTTCGCAGTAAATCCGTCAGCGGGGCGTGTTAAAATACTAGCTTAAGAGGTAGTTGAGATTTAAGGCGGCCTAGGCTTAGTAGCCTAGGCCAAGAGGAAGTCGAGAGGTTTGTGCCAAGGAGAAAAGTATCGAGAAAGTTGGGAATGGTTGTTCACTATAGCAAGAGAGTACATATAGCAAACAAGTGAAGAAAGAGGTGCACCACCTATAAAGTTCATATCTACACTACAGCTAGAACTACATGCAGGTATAAGAATATAATTCTGACATCCCCCCGTAACTGCATGCAGGAATAGCTAAGTGCAAAACACAACCTGCAGGGGTACACCACAGACTGATAAAACAGCAACAGCAGGTACAGTAACAGAGCAGGTACAGCAGGTCGACAGCAAGCAATTCCTGCCACCCCCTTACCCTCTCCCCCCCCAACCACAGGAGGGGCAGCAGGGAGAGTGAGGAGGCGGGCTGGCTCTGGCTGATCACCCCCTCCATCTCCTCACCCTCCCCCTCCCCCTCCCCCCCACACTGCTGTAGGAGCAGCAGAGGGGGGAAGAGAGGAGAGGTGGAGGGACGGCTGCTGGATGGTCTCACACCCGCCACCCCAGTGCCACTCCCCCAGCTCCCCCACACCCTCACACCCTCCCCCCCAACGGCAGCTGCAGCACTGGGAACGAAAGGAGGAGGAGGGGAAGGGAAGCACACTACCCAACACTCCAACACTCGCCACCCCCATACCCTCCCCCCCACGGCTGCAGGGAGACGAAGGAGGAGGGGGTGGGTGGGAAGAAAGCCGCAGAGCGGCTACATAGGGTCGGCGCAGGTAGGTCGGGGGCGGCTGCAGGGAGTGCAGGCGCGGGGTGAAGCAGAGGCACCGCCGAGTGCGCCAGGGGTGGGTACTTGGCGGTTCAAGACACCGTCGCAGGCGCCAGGGGCGGTTCCGCGGCGGCTCAAGGGCATCGTCGCGCATGCCACGGGGCGCACGACGAGCAGGGCACCGTCGCGTGCCACGGGGCGCACGACGGGCAAGTTCAAGTTTAGGGCACCGTCGTGTGCCTCGGGGCGCACGACGAGCAGGGCACCGTCGCGTGCCACAGGGCGCACGACGGGCAAGTTTAGAGCACCGTCGCGTGCCACGGGGCGCGCGACGGGCAGAGAAGGTGTCACTCGCCACCCGGGGGCGGGACAGGACGAAAATCGCCACGGGCCCTAGGCGCGCGACCGGAAAAACAGCAGCGGAAGCATAAGGCGGGCCCACAAGCCAGGACGAAACACGCTCTAATGCCATGTTAAAATACTAGCTTAAGAGGTAGTTGAGATTTAAGGCGGCCTAGGCTTAGTAGCCTAGGCCAAGAGGAAGTCGAGAGGTTTGTGCCAAGGAGAAAAGTATCGAGAAAGTTGGGAATGGTTGTTCACTATAGCAAGAGAGTACATATAGCAAAGCCTAGGCCAAGAGGAAGTCGAGAGGTTTGTGCCAAGGAGAAAAGTATCGAGAAAGTTGGGAATGGTTGTTCACTATAGCAAGAGAGTACATATAGCAAACAAGTGAAGAAAGAGGTGCACCACCTATAAAGTTCATATCTACACTACAGCTAGAACTACATGCAGGTATAAGAATATAATTCTGACAGGGCGGTCAATTGTGCCATGTCGGGAACGAACCGACGAACATAATTAACGAACCCTAAAAAACTCTGCAGTTCCGTGATGTTCGTCGGGGGACGCCACGCTTTTACCGTATCCAGCTTCTTTGGGTCGATTTCAACTCCAGCCTCCGAAATAACGTGCCCCAAAAATTCTAGCTTGTCCCGAAAAAACTCGCACTTAGAGCCCTTGGTGAGTAGCCGATGTTCCTCTAAAACTTTAAATACTGCTTCAAGATCCGCTAAGTGCTGCTGCTTGTCGCGACTGTAGACGAGGATGTCGTCGAGGTAAACTATCACGCATTTATCTAAGAGTGGCCTAAACGCCTCGTTCATGGTCATCTGAAATGTTGCGGGCGCGTTGGTCAGCCCGAAAGGCATCACCGTGTACTCAAACGACCCGTACCTAGTCCTAAATGCTTGGCAGAACATATAGCTTGTGCTTATTGTGTAGGCTATAGTGGGGTAGCCCATGAGGGGTACAACCCAATTAGGGTTAGTACTTGTACTCAGTTCATTCATAGTTCATCCATTCTTGTTTTCTTCTCATGGTATCGAGCAGGTTCCCTCGTGGGAACTGTGCCTAGGGCCCACCAAGTCGAAAGTTTTTTTTTCCTGCCCGGAGCGCGCTCAGCCCGAGTCGCGCTCCCTTCCTTGACTGAGTCGCGCCGCCTTAGCGGCCCCTGATTCGTCGCCCTAGCGACCCCCTCGCCCTACCTGCGCCCCGGCCCCGTCGCCCTACCTGCGCCCCGACCCCGTCGCCCTACCTGCGCCCCGGCCCCGTCGCCCTACCTTCGACCCGGCCCCGACGCCCTACCTACGGCCCGGCCCCGGCCCCGTCGCCCTACCTTCGACCCGGCCCCGTCGCCCTACCTGCGCCCCGGCCCCGGCCCCTTCGCCCTACCTGCGCACCGGCCCCGTCGCCCTACCTTCGACCCGGCCCTGTCGCCCTACCTGCGCCCCGGCCCCGGCCCCGTCGCCCCACCTGCGCACCGGCCCCGTCGCCCTACCTTCGGCCCGGCCCCGTCGCCCTACCTACGGCCCGGCCCCGGCCCCGTCGCCCTACCTACGACCCGGCCCCGGCCCCGTCGCCCTACCTACGGCCCGGCCTCGGCCCCGTCGCCCTACCTTCGACCCGGCCCCGTCGCCCTACCTGCGCCCCGGCCCCGGCCCCGTCGCCCTACCTGCGCACCGGCCCCGTCGCCCTACCTTCGACCCGGCCCCGTCGCCCTACCTACGGCCCCGCCCGAACGCCTACGCAGCCGAGCCGCTAAGCCGCCCGAGCCGCTCGAGCCGCCCGAGCCGCCCGAGCCGCCCGAGCCGCCCGAGCCACCCGAGCCGCCCGAGCCGCCTGAGCCGCCCGAGCCGCCTCAGCAGCAGAGGAGCCGAGCCGCGGGTGCCGCCGAGCCGCACTTGCTGCCGAGCCACCCGAGCTGCCCGAACCGCCCTGTCTGGTGAGCGCAGCGCCTCTGTCACCGCACTGCCCCTGCTCTACAGTTAGCGCTGCTAGTCTACTGCTGTCATGGCTACCCCCAGTGTTCTCACTTTTGACGCTGAGGGTCGGGCCATTGACTTTGACGTCTGGGTAGATGACCTGCAGCTTTTCCTACAGTGCGATAGGGCAGACAGTCTCTCCCTCTTTGACCTCACCTCTGGTGCTTCCCCTGCCCCTGCTGCCGATGCCGACGCCACTGTTCGCTCACAGTGGGCCACTCGCGATGCTGCTGCACGTCTTGCTGTGCGTCGCCACCTGCCTACCACTGAGCGCGCGCACTTTAGTCAGTACAAGAGTGCTCAGACCTTGTACGACGCTGTAGTTGCGCGCTACTCTTCCCCTGCCACTGCTGCACTGAGCCGCCTCATGCTAGCGTACCTCTTCCCTGACCTTGCTGCCTTTCCCACAGTCGCTGACCTCATTACGCACCTCCGCACTAGTGACACTCGCTACCACACTGCGCTTCCTGCTGACTTCTGCGCCAAGAACCCCCCCCCCCATGTACATCACTCTCTACTACATAGTCACTCGCCTCCCTGACTCCCTTCGCGTAGTCAGGGACCACTTCCTCTCAGTCTGTCCCACCACCCTCACTGTTGACCTCCTCGAGAAGTCCCTCCAAGCGGCCGAGAAGAGCATAGTCGCTGTAGGGGCCTCTCGTGGTGACCCGCGCACCCCCATCTTTGAGGGGTGTTCACCCTCCCCCCTTCTGCCCTCCGTTGCCTCTGCTGCTGCGGCCGACCTCCTTGGTCTTGAGTCGGTCGGTGCGGCGTCTGCCCCTAGCGGGAGACGCCGCTCTGGCAAGGGCAAGGGGGGCAGAGGCACTGGAGGAGGGAGCGGGGGCGGTGGAGGTGGAGGTGGAGGCGGCGGGGGGAGTGGGGGTGGCGGTGGGAGTGGAGGTGGGGGTGGAGGTGTCGGTGGCGGCAGTGGAGGCGGAGGCGGCGGCGGCGGTGGCGGTGGGAGCAGAGGTGGCGGAGGTGGTGGCGGTGGAGGAGGCGGCGGAGGCGGCAGCAGTAGCGGAGGCGGCGGAGGCGGCGGGGGTGGCGGTGGAGCTGGTCGCGGGTCTACGTAGAGGAGTGGCTCCGGTGGTGGTCCGCGCCAGCAGCAGCAGCGCGGTCGTGAGACCCTGTCCCCTCAGCAGCTCCGTGAGTGGTACACTGCACGCCAGCGGGGTGGGTTGTTTGGTCCCTGCACCTACGTCCTGCGCACCGGCGACCGTGCGGGTGAGCAGTGTGGGGGTGCGCACCCCACCCAGCGCTGCTTTGGCCGCCTGACGGACGCGTGGCGTCACCAGTTCCCGGAGGCCACAGAGATCCCTCGCTGGGGCGAGCTGTCTAGGGCGGGAGTTGCCATCTATAATCTTGATTTTGATGCTATCCTTTCTGCCATGTATGCTGTGTCTATTAGTGATGAGGGTGACTGTTACCGGTGTTTCCCGCCTGATCCGGGCATTGAGACTGCTGCTCTAGGTACTGGTGAGGCTGCTGCCCTAGGTGCTTGCGACGCTGCTGCTCTAGGTGCTAGTGTGTCTGCGTCCTCAGGTACTGGTGAGTCTGCGCTCTCAGGTACTGCGTCGGCTTCAGCCTCCCTCACCTTCACCCTTGCC
Organism: Closterium sp. NIES-65; assembly: GCA_948144175.1. Lineage (NCBI taxonomy): Eukaryota > Viridiplantae > Streptophyta > Zygnematophyceae > Desmidiales > Closteriaceae > Closterium > Closterium sp. NIES-65. The sequence goes on along the minus strand of CANXME010001370.1, from coordinate 766,463 downwards.
TCTGGGGCTTCTCACTCCTTCTTTCGGGACCGCACCACACTGACGCCGCTTAGTCGGCCGGTTGCGGTGTCTCTGGCTGACCCCTCTGGGGGTCCTGTCCTGTCTCACTTCTCCACTGTCCTCCCGTGTTCGGCGGCTCCCTCCGGCACCCTGTCTGGTCTCTACCTCCCCTCGTTCTCTACGAACCTGGTGAGTAGTGCTGACCTACAGGATGGGGGAGTACACCAGTTCACTCCTGCGCGTCAGCGGGTGACGCACTGCACAGAGGCTAGCACAGGCCGACACCTGGCTACGTTTACCCATCAGCCGGGGTCGAGCCTGTACACACTGACCATTGCGTCTCCTCCAGTTTCTGAGTCTGGTAGGGTAGCTGCGTCGGGTCAGGTGTTTGCTGCAGCGTCCAGGTCTGGTCCTGAGTCTGCCCCCTGTTCGTGTCGTCTCCTGTCTCACGAGACTCTCCTCTGGCACCACCGCCTTGGTCACCCCTCTCTACTTCGGCTCAGAGGCATGGCCTCCCGTCTTCTTGTTTCTGGTCTCCCCCGGTCCCTCCCTCCCCTTCCTCAGGGCCCTGGCCCTACCTGTGTCCCCTGTGTCGAGAGGCGCCAGCGGCTGCCCCTCACTCCTCCCAGTTTCCTCCGACAAAGGCCCCGTTGCAGACGCTTCACATGGACGTGTGGGGCCCAGCCCGCGTCCGTGGACAGGGTCACAAGCGCTACTTCCTGCTGGTCGTTGACGACTACTCGCGTTACACCGCAGTCTTCCCCTTGCGCAGCAAGGGTGATGTCACTGAGGTGCTGATCGTCTGGATCCGCGCAGCTCGTCTCCAGCTCAGGCAGAGCTTTGGCTCGGTCTTTCTTGTTCTGCGTCTGCACTCGGACAGAGGCGGAGAGTTTTCTTCTGGCCTTCTGAGAGCCTACTGTCACGCACGAGGAATCCGTCAGACCTTCACGCTTCCGGACTCCCCGCAGCAAAATGGGATTGCTGAGCACCGCATTGGCATGGTCATGGACGTCGCTCGTACGTCTATGATGCATGCAGCTGCTCCCCATTTTCTGTGGCCGTTTGCGGTTTGGTACGCGGCGCATCAGCTCAACCTACACCCCAGGGTCTCCAGGCCGGAGACCTCCCCAGCCTTGCTGTGGACGGGGAAGGTTGGCGATGCGTCGGCGTTCCGGGTCTGGGGATCTCTGGCGTTTGTCCACGACTTGTCTGCGGACAAGCTGTCCCCTCGTGCTGCTCCTTGCGTCTTCCTGGGGTTCCCCCCTGACGCGCCTGGGTGGCAGTTCTACCACCCCACCTCTCGCCGTGTTCTGTCCTCCCAGGACGTCACGTTTGACGAGTCGGTCCCCTAATACCGCCTCTTCCCCTACCGCACTCTGTCCCTCCCCCCACCGCCGCTCTTCCTTGTACGAGGTCCCCCTCCGGTAAACCCCCTCCCCCCTCAGGGTCCGTCCCCTTCAAGTGTGTCCCAGGTAGACGCAGTTGAGCCTGTCGAGGTGACTGGTGACTCTGGTGCTACTGAGGGTGCTGAGCCTGGGGGTGCTGACACTGGGGGTGCTGAGCCTGGGGGTGCTGAGCCTTGGGGTGCTGAGACTGGGGGTGATGAGCATGGGGGTACTGAGCCTGGGGGTGCTGCGCCTGGGGGTGCTGAGCCTGGGGGTGCTGAGCCTGGGGGTGTTGAGCCTGGGTGTGCTGAGCCTGGGGGTGCTGAGCTTGGAGGTGCTCCGCCTGGAGGTTCTCCGGGTGCTTCGTCTCTGCGGGAGCCACTCTCTCCACGGGAGCTGCGCGAGTGGTTTGCTCGGTGCTGGAGGCGTGCTGCTGGTGCTGGAGGTTCTTCGGCTACAGAGGGTGCTGCTGTTGCGGGTCCCGGAGGTACTCGTACTGGGAGTACTGGAGCTGCTGGGCCTGCGGGTTCGACTGGAGCTGGTGCTCCTGAGGGTGTTGGAGCTGAGACTACTGCTGGCGGTCCTGCTGCGGGTACTCCTGGTACTGCTGGAGGTTCTGGCGCTGCTGGAGGTGCAGCTGGAGCGGGTGCTCCTGCTGGGGGTACTAGTGCTGTACCTGCTGTGTCTGGCGTCGCCGCGCGGCCTCGACCGTACTTCGTTCCACTCCTGCAGCAGGTTCTTGGTCTTCCGCCTTCTACTGGTCCTCCGCTTTCTTTAGAGTGTCCACAGCCAGTCACGTCACAGTTACAGTTGCAGCCTACCTCCCCTTTGCCTGCTCCTTCTCCCTTCACTGGTCCTACTGGAGGTCTTACTGAGCGTCGTGAGCCTGCGTCTCGCCCTGCGTCGCCTGTCCGTGCTGCTCGTGCTAGTGGTCGTGGTTCGCGTCAGCGTCCTCCTCCTGTCTCTGGCACGCACAGGATGTCTCTGCGTCCGTCCACTGCTCCTCTGCGTGCCCCTTTGCCTTCTCCTCCTGAGTCCTCTCTTCCTGCTCTTGCCGACCCGGAGTCGGACTCTTTTCGTGCTGCCAGTCCTACTGTCACGCGTCTCCTGGCTACTGTCGTCACTGACCCTTCTTTCGAGTCCACCGCCGGGTTCTCCGCCTGTCTTCAAAGCGCGTTACGTGGCTCGTGGCTTCAGTCAGCGGGAGGGAGTTGACTAATTTCAGACCTTCTCTCCCACCCCGAAGATGACCACTCTTCGGGTACTGCTTCACGTTGCTGCTCACCGTGACTACGAGCTGCACTCTCTTGACTTCATCACAGCTTTCTTGCAGGGCAGCCTGCACGAGGAGATCTGGCTGCGCCGCCCACCTGGCTTCACTGGGTCTTTCCCTCGTGGTACCCAGTGGAGTCTCCGGCGTCCAGTCTACGGTCTCCGCCAGGCGCCACGTGAGTGGCACGACACACTGAGGACTACGCTTGCGGCTCTTGGGTTTGCTCCTTCTACTGCCGACCCGTCGCTGTTTCTGCGCACTGACACCTCTCTGCCGCCGTTCTACATCCTCGTGTACGTCGACGACTTGGTCTTTGCCACAGCTGACACTGCTGGACTCGCCTACATGAAGTCCGAGCTGCAGAAGAGACACACGTGCACAGACTTGGGTGAACTGCGCAGCTACCTTGGCTTGCAGATCACCCGGGACAGAGCACGCCGCACCATTACCCTGACTCAGTCACACATAGTGCAGCAGGTCCTTCAGCGCTTCGGCTTCACGTACTCCTCGCCTCAGGCCACTCCTCTGCCTACTCGCCACTCGCTCTCAGCTCTGCCTTCGGATGAGTCCGTAGAGTCGAGTGGCCGTATCCAGAGCTTGTTGGCTGCCTCATGTACCTGATGACCTGCACACGACCTGACCTTGCATACCCTCTTAGCATTCTCGCACGCTATGTTGCTCCTGGGAGACACCGACCAGAGCACATGGCTGCAGCGAAGAGGGTGTTGCGCTACTTGTGCAGTACGTCGGGCATGGGGCTAGTGCTTGGAGGGCGGAGTCCAGTGGTCCTCACTGGGCACGAGGACGCTTCTTGGGCTGACGACCAGGCTACGCAGCGGTCGTCACAGGGCTACACCTTCAGCCTTGGTTCCGGCTCTGTTTCGTGGCGGGCTACTCGCTCGTCTTCTGTTCTCGGCTCCAGTTGTGAGGCTGAGATCTACGCCGGGGCCATGGCTGCACAGGAGCTTCGCTGGCTCACCTACCTGCTGACCGACCTTGGAGAGTCGCCTCGTTCTCCTCCAGTCCTGTACATAGACAACAAGGCCATGCTGGCTTTGTGTCGAGAGCAGAGACTGGAGCACAGAACAAAGCACATTGCTCTTCGCTACTTTCTTGCTCGTGAGCTACAGCAGCGTGGTCAGTTGCGGCTTGCGTACGTGGCCTCTGAGGCCAACACTGCTGATGTCTTCACCAAGGCACTTGCGCCTTGTGATCATCAGCGCTTCTGCACGCAGCTGGGTCTTGTGCCTGTCTTGCCTCACTTGCTCACCTCTTGACCTTGCTTGTACTGTTGCATATATATATACACCTGCTCTTGCTTGTCTAGTCCTTTATATATATGTACTCCTGCATGTGAACTGGCCTTGTAGCCTTGAACTTGTGCTCGAAATGTGTGGTGACTTTGTGATCCACCCTGAGCTTGCTTTGCTTTGCTTTGCTTGACTGGTCTTGTGACCCCTTGTTCTCCCCCACTTTGCCTATGGGGGTGTGTCAGAACATATAGCTTGTGCTTATTGTGTAGGCTATAGTGGGGTAGCCCATAAGGGGTACAACCCAATTAGGGTTAGTACTTATACTTAGTTCATTCATAGTTCATCCATTCTCGTTTTCTTCTCAATGCTGTCTTGGCGCAGTCCGATGGTTCGACCCGAATCTGATGGTAACCTTCCCGTAAGTCTATTTTCGAAAACACCCGTGCTGTTCGCAGTTGGTCGATTAGTTCGTCGGCGCGGGGAATGGGGTACCGCGACTTGACTGTTACCCTGTTGAGCGCTCGGTAATCGATGCACATGCGAAACCCTTTGTCTTTTTTCGGTGTGAACAGTATCGGTGCGGCGAACGGTGACGAACTTGGTCGAATGAACTGCTTTTCTAACAAATAATCTAACTGCTTCCTTAGTTCGTCGAGCTCGTGCTGTGTCAGTCTGAACTGGCGCTGTACAGTTGGCTGTGCCCCCGGTTCTAACTCGATCCTATGATCATGCGCCCGCTGAGGTGGCAGCCCTTCCGGTAAGTTGTCTGGAAAAATCCCCGGGTACCGTTTCAATAGTTTCTGTAGTTCGGGCGATACTGCTGCCAACAGTTTCTGAAAATCGCTCGGCTGCTCCGTTTCTCTCACTAATGCTATATCTACTGCGTACACGTCAGCTCTAGTGGCGACAACGCGTTTCATCGTGATGGCGTTGACGTGGACCGTTGAAGACTCGGGCGACTGCCAGCGAGGTAGCTCGACCCAGTTATCACTACTTTGCACGGTGCAGCTACCCGTCGTCAAGTCAATTCGCGGGTTATACCGTCGCAGCCAATCACGTCCCAGTAAAATATCGTGCCCATCTAGTGTCGTTGCGAGCATTTCCTGTGTAAATCCGAAATTTCCCCCGCAGCGGACTTTGACTCGCTCTACCTTTTCCCGTATGGCTAGTGGCGTGCCGTCGACTAAGTGTGCGTCTATCTCCGATAAGCAACGGATAAGTGTCAGCTGTAGTTTTCGTGCAGTTGCGGTATTAACTAAACTGTGGCTTGCTCCTCCGTCGATAAAAACCTTCACTGCTGCTCCCTGTATTTTCCCGTGGATCAGTACTGGGCAATCCGTCGCTGTACCCTCCTTATTCATCCGAGCCCAATCGATGGCGTGAATCGGTACTGTGACTCGGTGAGGGTCGGTGTGGTTGGGCGAGCAGGCAGTCTCGTCAGTAGTTGGCCCAACATCTACTGACTGCTGGCGTTTCCCTGCCTCCGAGACTCCCCCCCCTGCTCTGCTCCGCGGCGCCTTAGCTCCTCTGGGCATTCGCTCTTGCGATGGCCCGGCCTGTTGCAAGCAAAGCAGCGCCCCTTAAACGGTGCGGCAGCTGCATTCGTTGCAACACCGTTTACAGTGGCGTGCTCGATCGGTCCCCGAGGACGATGTCCGTAGTGGGACCCCGGTCTCGGTCGACGTAGAATGTCGATTTTCTCGGCGAGCGCGAGAATCTCGTTGAAGTTCGAGAGTCCGCGCAGCATGATTTCGTGCGAGATATCCGGCTTCAGCCCTCCGACGTAACGGTCCACCCGCTCTGCTTCGTGCATGTAGCCGACCTGCTCGCAAAGTGCGAGAAAACCGCTCGTGTAATCTTGAACCGACCCGAGCTGGCGCCAAGTGCGCAATTTCTGACGCGCTGAAATAGAAGCCGCGATCGGCTCGAAGCGCGCTCGAAGCCCTGCGCACCATGCATCCCACGTGCTGTATTGGGCGGTCTCGCAGAATGAACTCCAGGTGACAGCTGGACCCGTGGGCCCTTCCTCTTGCGATGGTGGCTCGTAGGCGCGTGGCGACGTCACGATGACTCGCCACCAGTCCATGGCGGGGCCCCTTAACAGCGAAACGGCATACCGAATCTTCGCTGCGTCCGACTCGACGTAATTTGCGTCGAAGAAGACGTTCATCGTGAAAACCCACGATTGAACCGTCGGACCTCCATGTTGGCTTGGGTCGAAGCAGGGCGGGCGTTGCGGCTTGAGTGGCATGGGTGCCATAATGGCCTGTTCGCCACTTGTCGCCGCAAACTCCACGTGCCGACGGGCTTCACGAGGCTCCCGCGGGCTTGGTGCGACCCTGTTTCCTCCCATGCCAGGCATCGGCTGGGCGGCGCCATCACTGGCTGCGCCTGAGCGCTGTCCCACGCTGTCGTGTTGCGTTGGTGTGCCAGACAAAATGACGATCGGCTCGTCCGATTGTGTAGATGCATTTGTCGGTGCGTGTGATGGCGCTGGAATGCTCACCGTGGATTGCTGACGTGCGGAGTCACGTTCCGCCGTGAGCGTCGCAATTTCGAGCGCCGAATCTTCAAGTTGGCGCACCAGACGGTCAAGCTGCTCCTGCGTCAATGTGGCGAGCGTGAATTCGGCCATGGCGGGGGTTTCGGGCGAGCTCAGGGAGAGCCTCGGTCGTGGCAGTGCGTGCTTACGAGAGAGCACTACGAGCGGCGGTTTTGTGTCGCTGAGAGACGTCTACCCCCTCCAAAAAATTGAGATAGTGGGGAAGGGAAGGTGTGGGTGCGGTCCGAGAGGAGATCGTAGGCTCTGAATACCAAGTGTTACGAGTGCAATTGAGTGAACGAACGAGAATTGCACTATCGAAGCAAGAGTCCAATCAGCGAAGGCATGAGCGAAGAATATATAGCGAAACTACAGTGGTAACGGTAATGGACTCTGGTTGTCGCGCGACGGGCCTGGGACTGAGGTTGGGAAAAGTGTCGAAGCGGAGGCCCGGAGCGCGGGTTACCCGCCGAGCCGTGAGGTCGGGGTGCGACGTGCGAAGGTGGCGGGCGGATTGTCGATGCGAGGATTGCGAGTGGTAACGGTGCTGACTGTGGTGCTACAGTGATGTATGCGTTGAGCAGGGACGCGAAGTAAGGAAAAAGAGATTTTCCTAACAAGATGTAAGGAATTTTCCCGAATTCCTTATCAGGGTTGACTGCTTCGCGTACAACCCGATTCTTGGAGTTCGCACGTTCGGCCGATTTCAACGCCGCCGAGGCTCCTCGCGTCGCCTTCGGCATTTCCATCGCCAAACCTGCACCCAACCTCGCTTGTCCGAGGTTTCCTCCTAGCTAGGCTAGCCCTACATTAGTCTGCGCATTCATTGTATTCTCAGTGTCAGAATAATATATATAATTCTATATTGTCAAACATTATACATGTTATGCTTGTGTAGGCTACAGTGGGTTAGCCTATAGGGGGTACACAATTCTAGGGTTTACTACTTGTACTCATTTCACTTCTAGTTCATTCATTCCTGTTCGCTTATTCTCACATGGTATAGAGCGGGTCCTTCTACGGACCGTTTTTTTGGGCCCACCGAAGCGCCCCCCGAGGCGCGATTTTTTTTAGCGACCCCTCGGGTCGTCATTTCCCCTGCGGCCCCGCCGCCTTCACTGACGCGGCCCCGCCGCCCTCTCTGACGGGGCCCCGCCGCCGGCCCTTACGCGGCCCCGTCGCCGGCTCTCACGCGGCCCCGTAGCCGGCTCTGTCGCGGCCCCGCCCCGGCCTTTACGCGGCCCCGCCGCCTGCTCTCACGCGGCCCCGCCCCGGCTCCTTCGCGGCCCCGCCGCCTGCTCTCGCGCGGCCCCGCCCCGGCTTCTACGCGGCCCCGCCCCGGCTTTCACGCGGCCCCGCCGACGGCTCTGTCGCGGCCCCGCCCAGGCCCTTACGCGGCCCCGCCGCCTGCCCCCGTCGCGGCCCGGTCGCCTCCTGACGGCCCCGCCGTCCCTTCGTGACGGCCCCGCCGTCCCTTCCTGACGGCCCCGCCGTCCCCTCCTGACGGCTCCTGCCGTCCCCTTCTACCGGCCCCGCAACTGCACCTGCTGGCCCCGCCGCTGCACCTACCGGCCCCCACCACCCCCCCCCCCCCCCTTTTTCCCGTCGCCCGTCGCGGCTCCTTCGGGGGCCGCAAGCGGCCCCCTCAGGTCGCCTCGACAGGCGACCCGAGAGGCCAGCAGAGGGGTGGCAGGTGTGTGGCCTCCCCTGCTTCTCCTCCTCCTTCATCTCCCGCTGCAGCAGCCGAGCCGCTCACCTGCAGCAGCCGAGCCGCCCCACCGCCGAGCCGCCCTGCACCCGAGCCGCCCAGCAGCCGAGCCGCCCTGCCGCCGAGCCGCCGGGTCGCTGAGCTGCTGAGCTGCAGTTGCTGCCGAGCCGCCCTGCCGCCGAGCCGCCGAGTCACGGAGCTGCTGAGCTGCAGTTGCTGCCGAGCCGCCTTGCCGCCGAGCCGCCCGAGTCGCCCGAGCCGCCGAGCCGCCGAGCTGCCGAGCCGCTGAGTCGCCGAGCCTACTCTTCCCACCACTGGTGAGCTCTTGCCCTGCTAGCACGCTGCGCGTCGCCTGCTTGCCTGCCTGCCTGCCTTTTGGCTTGCCTGGCTGCCTGCCTTCCTGCTGCTAGTCCTGCTCCTGCTTCTACTTGCGGAGCCAGATGCAGCCCCAGCGACGCCTGCGTGAGTCCCTCACGCCCCAGCAGCTGCGTGAGTGGTACGCTGGTTGGGGCTGTAGGGGTGGCGACGCTACTCCTACTACCACTCCTGCTGCTTCTAATCGTGGTGGCGGCCAGATGCAGCTCCCGCGACCCTCTCGCGTGTCTCTCACGCCTCGCCAGCTTCGTGAGTGGTACGCTCAGAGTGGAGGGTCTCTCATTGCTGTTCGCTGCTCTTACGTGATTCGCACTGGTACTCGGACTGGTCAGCCTTGTGGGACACATAGTCATACACAGTCCCGCTGCTTCGCCCGTCTGAGCGACGCCTGGCGTACCGTGTTTGGCGACGAGGCTGAGCTTCCCGACTGGGTGGAGTTGCTTAGGCAGAGGGTAGATATATATGCTCTTGACTATGATGCTATTCTCACTGCCATGTATGCATTGCCTACTAGTGCTGACCGTGCCGGTCACCTGTGCGTCCCGCCTGACCCAGGTATAGGACCTGCTGCTCTAGCTACTGGTGAGGCTGCTGCTCTGGGTGCTAGTGAGTCTCCTACTCCAGGTACAGGTGCGGCTGCTGCTCTAGGTGCTAGTGAGTCTGCTTCCTCAGGTGCGGGTGAGGCTGCGCTCTCAGGTACCGTGTTGGCTTCGGCCTCCCTCACCTTTACACTTGACTCTGGGGCTTCTCGCTCCTTCTTTCGGGACCGCACCACACTCACGCCGCTTGGTCGGCCGGTTGCTGTCTCCCTGGCTGACCCCTCTGGGGGTCCTGTCCTCGCTCACTTCTCCACTGTCCTCCCGTGTCCGGCTGCCCCCTCGGGCACCCTGTCTGGCCTGTACCTCCCCTCGTTCTCGACGAACTTGGTGAGTGGTGCAGACCTACAGGATGCGGGGGTTCACCAGTTCACTCCTGCGAGTCAGCGGGTGACCCACTGCACGGACGCACGCACAGGCCGGCACCTGGCCACGTTCTCGCGTCGGCCGGGGTCGAGCCTCTACACCCTGACCACTGAGTCTCCTCCTGTCCCCGCGTCCGGTCAGGTAGCAGCGTCGGGTCAGGTGTTTGCTGCTGCGTCCAGGTCTGGTCCTGAGTCTGCCCCCTGTTCGTGTCGCCTCCTGTCTCACGAGACTCTTCTGTGGCACCACCGTCTAGGCCACCCCTCCTTGCCCCGTCTTCGGGGCATGGCTTCCCGTGTCCTTGTCTCTGGTCTTCCCCAGTCTCTCCCTCCCCTTCCTTCGGGACCAGGACCTTCCTGTGTCCCCTGTGTCGAGGGGCGCCTCAAGGCTGCTCCTCACTCCTCCCAGTTTCCCCCGACAGAGGCTCCTCTGCAGACGCTTCACATGGACGTGTGGGGCCCGGCCCCCGTCCGTGGGCAGGGTCACGAGCGCTACTTCCTGCTGGTGGTTGATGACTACTCGCGTTACACCTCAGTCTTCCCCTTGCGCAGCAAGGGTGCTGTCACTGAGGTGCTGATCGACTGGATCCGCGAGGCTCGTCTCCAGCTCAGGAGGAGCTTCGGCTCGGACTTTCCTGTTCTGCGTCTGCACTCTGACCGAGGTGGGGAGTTCTCCTCTCGCCTTCTGCGAGACTACTGTCGTGCACAGGGGATCCGCCAGACCTTTACGCTTCCGGACTCTCCACAGCAAAATGGGATTGCTGAGCGCCGCATTGGCATGGTCATGGATGTCGCTCGTACGTCCATGATGCATGCGGCTGCCCCCCATTTTCTGTGGCCGTTTGCGGTTCGGTACGCGGCGCATCAGCTCAACCTTCACCCCAGGGTCTCTCGGCCCGCGATGTCCCCAGTGTTACTGTGGACGGGGAAGGTCGGCGATGCGTCTGCGTTCCGTGTCTGGGGATCTCGGGCGTTTGTCCGCGACTTGTCTGCGGACAAGCTGTCCCCCCGTGCTGCTCCCTGTGTCTTCCTTGGCTTCCCCCCTGACGCTCCAGGGTGGCAGTTCTACCACCCCTCCTCTCGTCGTGTTCTGTCCTCCCAGGACGTCACGTTCGACGAGTCATTCCCCTTCTACCGCCTCTTCCCCTACCGTACTCCTTCCCTCCCCCCCCCACCGGACTTCCTGGTACCAGTTCCCCCCCCGGTAGACCCCCTCCCCCCTCAGGTTCCTGCCCCTTCAGGTGTGTCCCAGGTAGACACGGTCGAGCCAGTCGAGGTTGCTGCTGAGTCTGGTCCTGCTGCGGGTGCTGAGCCTGGGGGTGCTGCTGCTGGGGGTGCTGAGCCTGGGGGTGTTGAGCCTGGGGGTGCGAGGCCGGGGGGTGCTGAGTCTGGGGGTGCTGAGCCGGGGGGTGCTGAGCCGGAGGGTGCTACGTCAGGAGCTGCTGAGCCTGGGGGTGCTGGGCCTGGAGGTGCGGAGCCTGCGCCTGCTGGACCTGGGGGCTCTCCGGTTCTTCCGTCTCGGCGGGAGCCGCTCTCTCCACAGGAGCTGCGCGAGTGGTTTGCTCGCCGCTGGAGGCGTGCTGCTGGAGCTGGAGCTTCTTCGCCTGCTGAGGGTGCTGCCGGTCCCGGAGCTGCTGGGCCTGCGGGTCCTACTGGAGCTGGAGCTACTGAGTCTGGGGGTGCTGAGTCTGGAGCTGCTGAGCCTGGAGGTGCTGAGTCTGGAGCTGCTGAGCCTGGGGGTGCTACGTCTGGAGCTGATGTGCCTGGGGGTGCTGAGTCTGGAGCTGCTGAGCCTGGGGTTTCTCCTGCTGCTGCGTCTCGCCGGGAGCCCCTCTCTCCACAGGAGCTGCGCGAGTGGTTTGCTCGCCGCTGGAGGAGTGCTGCTGGAGCTGGAGCTTCGTCGACCGTCGAGGGTGCTGGTGCTGCCGGTCCCGGAGCTGCTGGGCCTGCGGGTCCTACTGGAGCTGGAGCTGCTGAGGGTGTTGGTGCTGAGACTACTGCTGTCTGTCCTGGCGGTGGTTCTGCTGCTGGTGCTGCTGGAGGTCCTGCCGCTGGAGGTGTTGGTGGCGCTGGTGCTGTCGCTGAGGGTGCTGGTGCTGTCCCTGCTGAGTCTGGAGCTGCCGCGCGGCCTCGGCCGTACTTCGTTCCGCTCCTACAGCAGGTTCTTGGTCTTTCTCCTTCGGTAGAGTGTCCACAGCCTGTCCAGTCGCAGTCACTGTTGGAGCCTTCCTCTCCTCTGCCTGCTCCCTCTCCTTACACTGGTCCTACTGGAGGTCTTGCTGAGCGTCGTGAGCCTGCGTCTCGTCCCGCGTCGCCGGTTCGTGCTGCTCGCGCTAGTGGTCGCGGTTCGCGTCAGCGTCCTCCTCCTGTCCCTGGCACGCACCGGATGTCTCTGCGTCCGTCCACTGCTCCTCTGCGTGCCCCTTTGCCTTCTCCTCCTGAGTCCTCTCTTCCTGCGCTTTCCGACCCTGAGTCGGACTCTCTTCGCGCTGCCAGTCCTACTGTCACGCGTCTGCTTGCTACTGTCGTCACTGACCCCTCATTTGAGTCCACTGCTGCGTCTGCTCTAGTCGCTGAGCTCGTTGACTTTGCTGCTCGCTGTCGTCTCGACTACGCTGCTAGTCTTGTTGCTGAGTCTGCGTCTGTCTGTCCTCCGTCCGTCGGGGGTGAGTGTGCTCTTGGCACGGACGTCCTAGATGACAGGCAGGAGGAGTTACAGTGTCTAGCGGCTGCTTCACCTCATCTCGCGTCTGTACTGCTTGCCCCTGAGGGAGACCCGGATGCACTAGACATCCCGACTCCGCGTTCTTACGCGGAGGCCGTAGAGGGTCCCTACTCCTCTCAGTGGCAGGCAGCTATGGATGCAGAGATGGCTTCCTGGAAGTCCACAGGCACCTACGTTGACGCGGTTCCCCCTCCTGGGGCGAACATCGTCAGTGGCATGTGGATCTTCAGGGTGAAGCGGCCGCCGGGCTCTCCACCTGTCTTCAAGGCACGGTACGTTGCTCGTGGCTTCAGTCAGCGGCAGGGAGTTGACTACTTTCAGACCTTCTCTCCCACCCCGAAGATGACCACTCTTCGGGTGCTGCTGCACATAGCCGCTCAGCGCGACTACGAGCTTCACTCTCTCGACTTCAGCACTGCGTTCCTGCAGGGTAGCCTGCACGAGGAGATCTGGCTGCGCCGTCCACCTGGCTTCACTGGGACTTTCCCTCCTGGCACCCAGTGGAGCCTCCGACGGCCAGTCTACGGTCTCCGCCAGGCACCGCGTGAGTGGCACGACACACTGAGGACTACGCTTGCGGCTCTTGGGTTTGCTCCTTCTACTGCTGACCCGTCGCTGTTTCTGCGCACCGACACTTCACTGCCGCCGTTCTACATCCTCGTGTACGTCGACGACTTGGTCTTTGCCACAGCGGACACTGCTGGACTCGCCTACGTGAAGTCCGAACTGCTGAAGAGACACACGTGCACAGACCTGGGTGAACTGCGCAGCTACCTTGGCTTGCAGATCACTCGGGACAGAGCACGCCGCACCATTACCTTGACTCAGTCACACATGGTGCAGCAGGTCCTTCAGCGCTTCGGCTTCACGTACTCCTCGCCTCAGGCCACTCCTCTGCCTACTTGCCACTCACTCTCAGCTCTGCCTTCGGATGAGTCCGTAGAGTCGAGTGGTCCGTATGCAGAGCTTGTTGGCTGCCTCATGTACCTGATGACCTGCACTCGACCTGACCTTGCATACCCTCTGAGCATCCTTGCACGCTATGTTGCTCCTGGGAGACACCGACCAGAGCACATGGCTGCAGCAAAGAGGGTATTGCGCTACCTGTGCAGTACGTCGGGCATGGGGCTAGTGCTTGGAGGGCGGAGTCCAGTGGTCCTTACAGGCCACGCGGACGCTTCTTGGGCTGACGACCAGGCTACGCAGCGGTCGTCACAGGGTTACACCTTCAGCCTTGGTTCCGACTCTGTCTCGTGGCGGTCTACTCGCTCGTCTTCAGTTCTTGGCTCCAGTTGTGAGGCTGAGATCTACGCCGGGGCCATGGCTGCACAGGAGCTTCGCTGGCTCACCTACCTGCTGACTGACCTTGGAGAGCCGCCTCGTTCTCCTCCAGTGCTGTACGTAGACAACAAGGCCATGCTGGTCTTGTGTCGAGAGCAACGCTTGGAGCACAGAACGAAGCACATTGCTCTCCGCTACTTCCTTGCTCGTGAGCTGCAGCAGCGTGGTCAGTTGCGACTTGCGTACGTGGCCTCTGAGGCCAACACTGCTGATGTGTTCACCAAGGCACTCGCGCCTTGTGATCATCAGCGCTTTTGCACCCATCTGGGTCTTGTGCCTGTCTTGCCTCACTTGCTCTCCTCTTGACTTTACTTGTACTGTGACATATATATATACCTGCTCTTGCTTGTCTAGTTTTATATATATGTCTGTACTCCTGCATGTGAACTGGCCTCTGGCCCTGCTCTTGTGCTCGGACTGTGTGGTGACTTTGTGATCCACCCTGAGCTTGCTTTGCTTTGCTTGACTGGTCTTGTGACCCCTTGTTCTCCCCCACTTTGCCTATGGGGGTGTGTCAAACATTATACATGTTATGCTTGTGTAGGCTACAGTGGGTTAGCCTATAGGGGGTACACAATTCTAGGGTTTACTACTTGTACTCATTTCACTTCTAGTTCATTCATTCCTGTTCGCTTATTCTCACATATATATTGTTCTATAATTGCCTATAGTGTAGGATACTGTAGTCATAAAAGTTTCTTGTTGGTGGTGCACCTTGCATGCTCTGTTTGGTATATGTACTCTTGTGCTATAGTGAACAACACATTCTCCTTCACAACTTTCTCGACACTTCTCCTTACCCTCGACCTCTCAACTACTAAGCTCCTAAACTATGGCTCCTAAGCCTACTTAGTCTTTTAACATGGCATCAGAGCGACTACGCTCTTGGCCTGTGGGCCCCACGTGCTTCCGCTGCTTTCCTGTCTGTCGTGCGCCCTGTGGCGCGCGACACCTTTTTCTTCCCGCCACGCGCTTGGGGCGCGTGGCGGTTTTCCGCCCGCCGTGCGCCCCGGACGCGCGGCGTCTTCCTGCCCCATCGCCGCCCTTCTCGGCCCCTCACGGCCTCTTCGCGGCCCCGTCGCTGCCCCTCTCACGGCCCCTCGCGCCACCCTTAGCGGCCCCGTCACCACACTTCGCGGCCCTGTCGCCGCCCCTAGTGGCCCCATCGCCACTCCTAGCGGCCCCGTCGCCGCCCCTAGCGGCCCCGTCGCCGCCCTTCTCGGCCCCTCGCGGCCCCTTCGCGGCCCTGTCGCCGCCCCTTCTCGGCCCCGTCGCCACCCCTAGCGACCCCGTTGCCGCCCCTAGCGGCCCCGTCGCCGCCCTTCGCAGCCCCGTTGCCGCCCCTAGTGGCCCCGTCGCCGCCCTTCTTGGCCCCGTCGCCACCCTTAGTGGCCCAGTCACCTGCTCGTCGCGGCGCGTCCCCCCCTGGCCGCCGCCTGTGCCTCCCTTGCGCCAGCGCCTGCTTTGCAGCAGCGCGCGGGCCTGCTTTGCACCGGCGATGCCGCCCCTGCAGCAGCAGCCCCTGGAGCAGCCGCCCCTGGAGCAGCCGTCACTGCAGCAGCCACCCCTGGAGCAGCTAGCCCTGCAGCAGCAGCCCCTGGCCCCTGGAGTAGCCGCCGCTGCAGCAGCCGCCCCTGGCCCCTGGAGCAACCGCACCTGCAGCTGCCCCTGGCCCCTGGAGCAGCCGCCCCTGCAGCAGCCGCCCCTGGCCACTGGAGCAGCCGCCACTGCAGGAACCGCCCCTGGCCCCTGGAGCAGCCGCCCCTGGAGCAGCTGCCTCTGCAGCAGCCGCCCCTGGCCTCTGGAGCAGCCTGTCAGAATGTAATTGTATACATTACTATAATTGCCTGTAGTGTAGACCTAGTGTAGTTATATTGCTTTCATGTTAGGTGGTGCACCCTTTTCCTTCACTATATCTTGTACAACTTTCTATAGTGAAACCCTCATTCTCCTTCTCAAACTTGCTCGATACTTTCCTTCAACTCGATTTCTCCTACCTCACTAGCCATGGCTCCTAAGTCACGCTAGTTTCTTGACATGTTATCAGAGTGACCACGGTCCTTGCCTGTGGACCCGCCCCATTGCTTCCGCTGCTACTCTGTGTTCGGCACGCCCCGTGGCGTGCCCCTTAACCTTCTCTTAGCGGCCCTGTTGCCGCCCTTTCAGGCTCCTCGAGGCCCCTTCGCGGCCCCGTCTCCGCCCTTACGCGGCCCCGTGCCGCCCTTTCAGGCCCCTCGCGGCCCCTTCGCGGCCCCGTCGCCACCCTTTCAAAGGCCCCTTGCGGCCCCTTCGCGGCCCCGTCGCCGCCCTTACGCGGCCCCGTCGCCGCCCTTTCAGCGGCCCCGTCGTCGCCCGCCCTTCAGCAGGCCCCGTCGCCCGCCCTTTCAGCGGCCCCACCGCCCCCCTTTCAGCGGCCCCGTCGTCACCCGCCCTTCAGCAGGCCCCGTCGCGCGCCCTTTCAGCGGCCCCACCGCCGCCCTTCCAGCGGCCCGTCGCCCACCCTCTCAGCGGCCCCGTCGCCGCCCTTTCGCGGCCCAGTCGCCGCTCTTCATCGGCCCCGACGTCGCCGCCGCCAGCGGCCCCGTCGCCGCCACTTGCGGCCCCGACCCCGCCCCGGCCATGCCCCGTCGCCAGCCGCGGCACACCGGGGGCACGTGCACCCCCCCCCCCCCCCCCCCTTTTCCCGTCACCCGTCGCGGCTCCTTCGGGGACCTGGAAGGGGGGGGGCAGGCGTCGCCCCCTCTGCCGCCTGCTTTGGTGCCCGGGGAGGCCGTGCGTCGCCCCCCCCCCCCCTCCCTTCCCCCTTCTCCTTCGTCTCCCTGCAGCTGCAGGGGGGAGGGTCTGGGGGTGGCGGGTGGGGGTGGTGTGTTTCCCTTCCCCTCCTCCTCCTTTCGTTCCCATTGCTGCAGCTGCCGCTGGGGGGAGGGTGTGAGGGTGTGGGGGAGCCGGGGGAGTGGCACTGGGGTGGCGGGTGTGTGACCAACCAGCTCTATTACCTTGTCTGTTGTTGCTGCTTTCTTTGCACTTGGTGTACCTCTGCAGGAGGTGTACTGCACACGGTTCTTCACTGCAGGCAGTTAGGGGGTGTGTCAGAATGTAATTGTATACATTACTATAACTGCCTGTAGTGTAGACCTAGTGTAGTTATATTGCTTTCATGTTAGGTGGTGCACCCTTTTCCTTCACTATATCTTGTACAACTTTCTATAGTGAAACCCTCATTCTCCTTCTCAAACTTGCTCGATACTTTCCTTCAACTCGATTTCTCCTACCTCACTAGCCATGGCTCCTAAGTCACGCTAGTTTCTTGACACAGCCGCCACTGCAGCAGCCGCCCCTGGCCCCTGGAGCAGTCGCACCTGCAGCCGCCCCTGGCCCCTGGAGCAGCCGCCCCTGCAGCAGCCGCCCCTGGCCACTGGAGCAGCCGCCACTGCAGGACCCACCCCTGGCCCCTGGAGCAGCCGCCCCTGGAGCAGCCGCCCCTGGAGCAGCCGCCACTGCAGCAGCCGCTCCTGGACCCGGTGCAGCCGTGGGAGGGTGGGTATGGGGGTGGCGGGTGTGGGGGTGATGAGTGTGGGAGGTATGGGGGTGGCGGGTGTGGGGGTGATGAGTGTGGGACAGGTGGGGGAGGTTGAGTGGAGGTGGCCGCCGTGAAGCCAGCAGCTCCAGTCGCCCGTGAGACCGTTGTGCCAGTCGCCCATGAGCCCGTCGCTCCAGTCGCCCGTGAGCCCGTTGCTCCAGTCGCCCGTGGGTCAGTTGCTCCTGCCGCTCGTCTAGCCGCGGAGCCAGTTACTCCAGTTGCCCGTGTGCCAGTTGCTCCAGTTGCCAGTGTGCCTGTTGGTCCAGATGCCCGTGTGCCAGTTGCTCCAGTTGCGCCGTGTGTCTGCAGCTTTCGCCGTCGCCTCCCATCTCCTCTCCTATCACAGTCCCTCCTCCTCCTCACTTCCCCTCTCCTTCTCCTGCGCTTGGTGTACCCCTTCAGGGGGCGTTGACTGCACATTCTTCCCTACAGTCACTTATGGGGGCGTGTCAGAATAATATATATAATTCTATATACTGTTCTATAACTGCCTGTAGTGTAGGATACTGTAGTCATATAACTTTCTTGTTGGTGGTGCACCTTGCATGCTCTGTTTGCTATATGTACTCTTGTGCTACAGTGAACAACACATTCTCCTTCACAACTTTCTCGACACTTCTCCTTACCCTCGACCTCTCAACTACTAAGCTCCTAAACTATGGCTCCTAAGCCTACTTAGTCTTTTAACACTCAGTTCATCAATCACAGTCTCGTTATTCGTTTACCTGCGCACTCTCTTTTACAACTCATGACACCTGGTATCAGAGCTACTTTCCTAGTTCACCCCGCTTTTCCGAGGGTAGTTTGGTGGCATAGGGTGTGGCTGGTTTAGTGACTACACGACGGTTGGCTGCAGGGATTATTAATTCAATCCTGCCCGACTCCGATAGTTCGTGTTTTCACTTGCCTGAAGGCCACGGAGACCCGACTGCCCACCAGACGTAGCGCTAGGCACATGGATCAGGAGGCGGTTAACAGGATGATGGCGCAAGTGGCAAAAATGCAGGAGAGCATGAGGACATTAATGGCGGAAGTGACAACACTACGAGAGGAAAACGCCGAGCTACGCCAGACGCGAGGTGAAGCGCGTCAGGAGTCGCCTGTGGACGAAGGCGAGGGCAACAGTCAGGCGATGAGAAATCCGCTGGATGCGCTCACACGTGACTTCGAAGAGGAGGACAGGCAGCGAGCGGCAGCAGCGCCAGTTGCAGTACGACGATCAAGATCAAGCCCGTTAACCCGCCCCCGTTTAATCCTACGGACAAGACGGTTACGGTAAAACGGTGGCTGTTCGGGGTCGAGGTCTTTTTTACTGCAGCAGGAGTTAATGACGACGCCACGCGTATTAATTACGCGGTTTCGCTTCTTCGAGGTGCAGCGCTTGAGTGGTGGCACCGAACCTTGGAAACAGGGACGCCGACAGGTGTGACGCATGCGGCAGATGGGACCTCAACAGTGACTAATCAAGTGGCACTATCAATCTTCGGAGTGACCACGATACGCGCGTGGAAGGAGTGGGGCGCAGCCTTACGAGATCGCTTCGAGCACGTATCCGCCTCGGAGCAAGCTCGCATGAAGCTGCGTGCATGGTCGCAGATGGCTTCTGTCCAAGACTAGACGGCGTCATTTATGGGCCTCGCCGACCAAGTTGATGACATGTCGGAAGCTGAGCGGTTAAATAAGTACATCAGCGGCCTCAAATACGAGATACAGTACGAGGTTCGCAGGGGCAGCCCGACGTCATTTCTTGCAGCAGTACGGCTAGCGGAGTCTACAGATGCGCTGATGCAGTACGCGAGAGCAGCTTCCCGGGAGGGAAACCGCTTTCGTGGCCAGACCCATCGGGCCACGATCAACGCTGTCCATACACCCGACCGCCCTCCTAAGGGACCGTGTTACCGGTGTGGGAAGACGGGTCACTACATGAGAGACCGCCACGAGAAAACGCCGCTGACGGGGAACGACAGGAAGGAGCAGGGAAATGGGAAGAGTCAGTAATTAGCGGGCCCTTTACTGACTGTGCTCCGTCGCCCGAACCCCACCATCCCCACCGAGTCGTGGTTCCGATTCATGCAATCGATCGCACTCGGCCAAATAACGGGAATACACATATGGATCACCCTGTGCTGGTCGCTGGCAAGGTGTTAAAAAATAACTTGAAAATGTTCGTCGATGGAGGGGCCAGCCATAGCCTCTTCAACTTGGCGAGCGCAAAAAAATGCAAGCTGCAACTTGACTGGTGTCTGCCCGAAATTGACGCCCGCCTCGTGGATGGGACGCCTCTGGCGATAACGGAAGAAACACGTGTCAGAATCCCAACCACTAGACCATTGGGATAAAAGGGCTTGTTTCAGTAGCGGGTCAGTGCGCCCATAACCCCCCAGGTGAACGCGCCTGTAACCCTCTCCAGGATCAATCGGGCATCCACAGTGCAGATCCACTGACACCCTCCCACACTGGGAGGCCCAGGACTAAGCACAGCGGCAACGGCCTACATGTGCATACACCGGGAATCGAACCCGAGACCGCTCTGATACCATGTCAGAATCCCAACCACTAGACCATTGGGATAAAAGGGCTTGTTTCAGTAGCGGGTCAGTGCGCCCATAACCCCCCAGGCGAACGCGCCTGTAACCCTCTCCAGGATCAATAGGGCATCCACAGTGCAGATCCACTGACAACACGGACGGTCAGGATCGAATGCGGCGACGATTTCGGCTTCAGCATGAAGTTTCTCGCGACAACATTGGACGGCTGCGACGTGCTGCTAGGACGTGATTGGCTGCGACGGCACAACCCCGTCATCGACTGGACAACAGGATCGTGCAGCATCAACAAGCACGAGGGGCTAATTAAACTACCTGCATGGACGCCTGACTACATCCAAGCCCCGTGCGTCAAAGCTATCACTAAAGCTCGCCACTTCAACAGAGGCGCGCAGTTGTTCGCTGTTTGCTTACGCGAGTTGGCGGTTGACACCGACGGAAAGGACATCGAGAAGCTGTGTGCAGCTGTACCACCGGATTTAGCGGAGCTGATTCGGAGGTACCCGGACATTTTCCCCGACGACCTGCCACCTGGACTGCCACCCGAGAGACCTGAGGACCACAAAATCCAGCTGGAACCTGGCGCGCAGCTGACTGTTTGGACACAGAGGCGGTTGACCCAGCCGGAACTCGAGGAGCTGCGAAGTCAAATTGACGCACTGTTGGAGAAAGGGTTCATTCTGGCCAGCACATCTCCCTTCGCAGCACCGATCCTGTTCACCCCGAAGAAGGACGGCGCGCTTTGCATGTGTATCGACTATCGCGCGCTGAACCGGGTCACCATCAGGTCTCGCTACCCAATCCCATGCACCGACGACCTCCTCGACCAACTTCGCGGCGCTCGATATTTCTCGAAAATTGACTTACGTGGCAGTTACCACCAGATTCGAGTCTTCGCCGACGATTGTCACAAGATTGCGTTTCGCAGACGATACGGGAGTTACGAATTTACAGTGATGCCTTTCGGCCTCACAAACGCGCCTTCGACTTTTCAACTGACCATGAACAAGGTTTTTCGGGATCTTCTAGACCGATGTGTCATCGTCTACTTGGACGATATCCTCATTTTTAGCAAGACACGGGAGCAGCACCTCCGAGACCTGGATGCAGTGTTTAAGCGGCTGCAGGAGAACCGACTCATCACCAAGGGCTCTAAGTGCGAGTTTTTTAAGCAAGAGTTGGAGTTTTTGGGGCACGTCATCTCGCACGACGGCATTAAAATCGACCCGGCGAAAATCAAGACCATACAGGTGTCAGAAAATTATAGCTTATGCTTTTGTGTAGGCTGTAGTGGGGTAGCCCATATGGGGTACAACCCAATTAGGGTTAGTGCTTGTACCCAACTCTTTCATAGTGCATTCATTCTCGTTTCTTATCATGGTATCGAGCAGGTTCCCTCGTGGGAACTGTTCCTAGGGCCCACCAAGTCGAATTTTTTTTTTCCTGCCCGGAGCGCGCTTCGCTTAGGCCCGAGTCGCGCCTTGGTGCCCTCTCTATCGTCGCGCCCGTCCTAGGCCTCCTTCGGCCCCGTCGCGTCGCGCCTAGCGGCCTCCCTCACGCCGCCCTTACTCGGCCTGTTGCCACCCTAAGCGGCCCGTCGCCGCCCTTGCGCCGCCCTCACCCGCGGCCCCGTCACCTTACCTGCGGCCCCGCCGCCCCTTCGTTGCGACCCCGCCACCTTACCTGCGGCTCCGCCGCCCTTCGCTGCGGCCCTGCCACCTTACCTGCGGCCCCGTCGCCTGCTGCTGCGGCCCCGCCACCTTACCTGCGGCCCCGCCGCCCTTTACCTGCGGCCCCGCCACCTTACCTGCGGCCCCGCCGCCCTTCGCTGCGGCCCCGTCGCCTGCTGCTGCGGCCCCGCCACCTTACCTGCGGCCCCGCCGCCCCTTACCTGCGGCCCCGCCACCTTACCTACGGCCCCGCCGCCCTTCGCTGCGGCCCCGTCGCCTGCTGCTGCAGCCCCGCCACCTTACCTGCGGCCCCGCCGCCCTTACCAGCGGCCCCGCCACCTTACCTGCGGCCCCGTCGCCTGCTGCTGCGGCCCCGCCACCTTACCTGCGGCCCCGCCGCCCTTTACCTGCGGCACCGCCACCTTACCTGCAGCCCCGCCACCTTACCTGCGGCCCCGCCGCCCTTCGCTGCGGCCCCGTCGCCTGCTGCTGCGGCCCCACCACCTTACCTGCGGCCCCATCGCCTGCTGCAGCGCCGCACGCTACCCGATCTTTCACCTTGACTTTGATGCTATTCTTGCTGCTATGTATACTGTGTCTATTAGTGAGGAGGGTGACTGTTACCGGTGTTTCCCGCCCGACCCGGGCATTGCGACTGCTGCTCTAGGTACTGGTGAGGCTGCTGCTCTTGGTGCTAGCGAGGCTGCTGCTCTAGGTGCTAGTGCGTCTGCTTCCTCCGGTACTGGTGAGTCTGCGCTCTCAGGTACTGCGTCGGCTTCGGCCTCCCACACCTTCACACTTGACTCGGGGCTTCTCGCTCCTTCTTTCGAGACCGCACCACACTCACGCCGCTTGGTCGGCCAGTTGCAGTCTCCCTTGCAGACCCCTTTGGAGGTCCTGTCCTTGCTCACTTCTCCACTGTCCTCCCGTGTCCGGCGGCCCCCTCTGGCACCCTGTCTGGTCTTTACCTCCCCTCGTTCTCTACGAACTTGGTGATTGGTGCTGACCTACAGGATGCAGGGGTTCACCAGTTCACTCCTGCGAGTCAGCGAGTGACCCACTGCACGGACGCTCGGACAGGCCGACACCTGGCCACGTTTACACGTCGGCCGGGGTCGAGCCTGTACACACTGACCACCGAGTCTCCTCCAGTCACTGCGTCTGGTCAGGAATTTGCGTCGGGTCAGGTGTTTGCTGCAGCGTCCAGGTCTGGTCCTGAGTCTGCCCCCTGCTCGTGTCGCCTCCTGTCTCACGAGACTCTCCTCTGGCACCACCGCCTTGGTCACCCCTCCCTGCTTCGTCTCCGAAGCATGGCCTCCCGTGTCCTTGTCTCTGGTCTTCCCCGGTCCCTCCCTCCCCTTCCTCCGGGGCCTGGCCCTACCTGCGTCCCCTGTGTCGAGGGGCGGCAGCGGGCTGCCCCTCACTTCTCTCAGTTTCCTCCGACAGAGGCCCCGCTGCAGACGCTTCACATGGACGTGTGGGGCCCGGCCCACGTCCGTGGACAGGGTCACGAGCGCTACTTCCTGCTGATGGTTGACGACTACTCGCGTTACACCACAGTCTTCCCCTTGCGCAGCAAGGGTGATGTAACTGAGGTGTTGATCGACTGGATCCGCGCAGCTTGTCTCCAGCTCAGGCAGAGCTTCAGCTCGGACTTTCCTGTTTTGCGTCTGCACTCTGACAGAGGCGGAGAGTTCTCCTCTGGCCTTCTGCGAGCCTACTGTCGTGCACGAGGCATCCGCCAGACCTTCACGCTTCCGGACTCTCCACAGCAAAATGGGATTGCTGAGCGCAGCATTGGCATGGTCATGGACGTCGCCCGTACGTCCATGATGCATGCGGCTGCCCCCCATTTTCTGTGGCCGTTTGCGGTTCGGTACGCGGCGCATCAGATCAACCTTCAGCCCAGGGTCTCCATGCCTGAGACCTCCCCAGCTTTGCTGTGGACGCGGAAGGTTGGCGATGCGTCTGCGTTCCGTGTCTAGGGATCTCGGGCGTTTGTCCGCGACTTGTCTGCGGACAAGCTGTCCCCTCGTGCTGCTCCTTGCGTCTTCCTGGGTTTCCCCCCTGACGCGCCAGGGTGGCAGTTCTACCACCCCACCTCTCGCCGTGTTCTGTCCTCCCAGGACGTCACGTTCGACGAGTCGGTCCCCTACTACCGTCTCTTCCCCTACCGCACTTCGTCCCTCCCACCGCCACCGCTCTTCCTTGTGCCAGGTCCCCCCCCGGTAGACCCCCTTCCCCCTCAGGGTCCTGCCCCTTTAGGTGTGTCCCAGGTAGACGCTGTTGAGCCTGTCGAGGTCGCTAGTGACTCTGGTGCTGCTGAGGGTGCTGAGCCTGAGGGTGCTGACTCTAAGGGTGCTGAGCGTGTGGGTGCTCCGCCTGGGGGTGCTGAGCCTGAGGGTACTACGACTGGGGGTGCTGAGCCTGGGGGTGCTGAGTCTAGGGGTGCTGAGCATGGAGGTGCTACGCCTGGGGGTGCTGAGCCTGGGGGTGCTGAGCCTAGGGGTGCTACGCCTGGAGGTACTGAGCCTGGGGGTGCGGAGCCTGAGGGAGCTGGGCCTGCTGGTGCTGTGCCTAGCGGTTCTCCGGGTGCTTCTTCTTGCCGGGAGCCACTCTCTCCACAGGAGCTGCGTGAGTGGTTTGCCCGGCACTGGAGGCGAGCTGCTGGAGCTGGAGGTGCTGCGGGTACTGGAGGTTCTGTTGCTGCTGAGGGAGCTGATGCCACGGGTCCCGGAGGTGCTCGTACTGGGAGTACTGGAGCTGCTGGACCTGCAGCTACTTCTGGAGCTGGAGCTGCTGCGGGTGTTGACGCGGAGGCTACTACTGTCGGTCCTGGAGGCGGTCCTGCTGGGGGTACTACTGGTGCTGCTGGAGGTACTGGAGCTGGAGCTGCTACTGGTGCTAGTGCTGCCGCTGAGGGTGCTGGTGCTGCCACTAGGGGTGCTGGTGCTGTCCCTGCTGTGTCTGGAGTCGCCGCGCGGCCTCGGTCGTACTTCGTTCCGCTCCTTCAGCAGGTTCTTGGTCTCCCGTCTTCTACTGGTCCTCCTCCTCCCTTAGAGTGTCCACAGCCTGTCCCGTCGCAGTTACAGTTACAACCGGCCTCCCCACTGCCTGCTCCGTCTCCCTACACTGGTCCTACTGGAGGTCTTGCTGAGCGACGTGAGCCTGCGTCTCGCCCTGCGTCGCCTGTCCGTGCTGCTCGCACTAGTGGTCGCGGTTCGCGTCAGCGTCCTCCTCCTGTCCCTGGCACGCACCGGATGTCTCTGCGTCCATCCACTGCTCCTCTGCGTGCCCCTTTGCCTTCTCCTCCTGAGTCCTCTCTTCCTGCTCTTGCCGACCCGGAGTCGGACTCTCTTCGTGCTGCCAGTCCTACTGTCACACGTCTCCTTGCTACTGTTGTCACTGACCCTTCCTTTGAGTCCACTGCTGCGTCTGCCCTAGTTGCGGAGCTCGTCGACTTTGCTGCTCGCTGTCGCCTAGACTACGCCGCCAGTCTTGTTGCTGAGTCTGAGTCTGTCTGTACTCCGTCCGTCGGGGGTGAGTGTGCCCTTGGCACGGACGTCCTCGAGGACAGGCAGGAGGAGTTCCAGTGCTTAGCCAATGCTTCACCTCATCTCGTGTCCGTACTACTTACCCCTGAGGGAGACCCGGATGCACTTGACATCCCGACTCCGCGCTCTTACGCGGAGGCGATAGAGGGTCCCTACTCCTCTCAGTGGCAGGCAGCTATGGACGCAGAGATGGCTTCCTGGAAGTCCACAGGCACCTACGTTGACGCTGTTCCCCCTCTTGGGGCGAACATCGTCAGTGGCATGTGGATTTTCAGGGTGAAGCGACCGCCGGGTTCTCCGCCAGTCTTCAAGGCGCGTTACGTTGCTCGTGGCTTCAGTCAGCGGCAGGGAGTTGACTACTTTCAGACCTTCTCTCCCACCCCGAAGATGACCACTCTTCGGGTACTGCTGCACATAGCTGCTCACCGTGACTACGAGCTACACTCTCTTGACTTCAGCACTGCTTTCTTGCAGGGCAGCCTGCACGAGGAGATCTGGCTGCGTCGCCCACCTGGCTTCACTGGGTCTTTTCCTCCTGGCACCCAGTGGAGCCTCTGGCGGCCAGTCTACGGTCTCCGCCAGACACCGCGTGAGTGGCACGACACACTGAGGACTACACTTGCGGCGCTTGGCTTTGCTCCCTCTACTGCTGACCCGTCACTGTTTCTGCGCACTGACACTTCTCTGCCGCCGTTCTACATCCTCGTGTACGTCGACGACTTAGTCTTTGCCACAGCTGACACTGCTGGACTCGCCCACGTGAAGTCCGAGCTGCAGAATAGACACACGTGCACTGACCTGGGTGAACTGCGCAGCTACCTTGGCTTGCAGATCACTCGGGACAGAGCACGCCGCACCAATACCCTGACTCAGTCACACATGGTGCAGCAGGTCCTTCAGCGCTTCGGCTTCACGTACTCCTCGCCTCAGGCCACTCCTCTGCCTACTCGCCACTCGCTCTCAGCTCTGCCTTCGGATGAGTCCGTAGAGTCGAGTGGCCCGTACCCAGAGCTT
Source organism: Closterium sp. NIES-65 (assembly GCA_948144175.1). Classification (NCBI taxonomy): domain Eukaryota; kingdom Viridiplantae; phylum Streptophyta; class Zygnematophyceae; order Desmidiales; family Closteriaceae; genus Closterium; species Closterium sp. NIES-65. The sequence continues at coordinate 740,539 of CANXME010001370.1, read as the reverse complement.
GTTGGCTGCCTCATGTACCTGATGACCTGCACACGACCTGACCTTGCATACCCTCTTAGCATTCTTGCACGCTATGTTGCTCCTGGGAGACACAGACCGGAGCACATGGCTGCAGCGAAGAGGGTGTTGCGCTACTTGTGCAGTACGTCAGGCATGGGGCTTGTGCTTGGAGGGCAGAGTCCAGTGGTCCTCACAAGGCACGCAGACGCTTCTTGGGCTGACGACCAGGCTACGCAGCGGTCGTCACAGGGTTACACCTTTAGCCTTAGTTCCGGCTCTGTCTCGTGGCGGGCTACTCGCTCGTCTTCTGTTCTCAGCTCCAGTTGTGAGGCTGAGATCTACGCAGGAGCCATGGCTGCACAGGAGCTACGCTGGCTCACCTACCTGCTGACTGACCTCGGAGAGCCGCCTCGTTCTCCTCCAGTGCTGTACGTAGACAACAAGGCCATGCTGGCCTTGTGTCGGGAGCAGCGACTGGAGCACAGAACGAAGCACATTGCTCTCCGCTACTTTCTTGCTCGTGAGCTGCAGCAGCGTGGTCAGCTGCGTCTTGCGTACGTGGCCTCTGAGGCCAACACTGCTGATATCTTCACCAAGGCGCTTGCGCCTTGTGACCATCAGCGCTTCTGTACTCAGCTGGGTCTTGTGCCTACCTTGCCTCACTTGCTCACCTCTTAACCTTGCTTGTACTGTTACATATATATATACACCTGCTCTTGCTTGTCTAGCCTTTTATATATATATGTACTCCTGCATGTGAACTGGCCTTGTGGCCTTGACCTTGTGCTCGGAATGTGTGGTGACTTTGTGATCCACCCTGAGCTTGCTTTGCTTTGCTTTGCTTTGCTTGACTGGTCTTGTGACCCCTTGTACTCCCCCACTTTGCCTATGGGGGTGTGTCAGAACATTATAGCTCATGCTTTTGTGTAGGCTGTAGTGGGGTAGCCCATATGGGGTACAACCCAATTAGGGTTAGTGCTTGTACCCAACTCTTTCATAGTGCATTCATTCTCGTTTCTTATCAACAGGAGTGGAAGTCCCCGACGAACGTCACGGAACTTCAGAGTTTTCTCGGATTCGTGAATTACGTCCGGCGGTTTATCCCGAATATGGCGGGGATAACCGGCCCGCTGACCGACCTGCTGCACAAGGACAGGAATTTTGTGTGGGGGGAGGAGGCAGAAGCGTCTTTCCAGGAACTCAAGAATTTCCTCGTTTCCCCTCCTGTGCTGCGCATCGCCGACCCATCGAAGCCGTTCAAAGTTGTAACCGACGCCTCAGATTTCGCCATCGGAGCTGTGCTTCTCCAAGATTTTGGGAACGGGTAGCAGCCGATAGCGTACGAATCACGCAAGCTGCAGGCAGCCGAACGCAACTACCCGATCCACGACAAGGAGATGCTCGCCATCATACACGCGTTTAAATTATGGCGATGCTACTTGGTGGGCGCCGACGTCACTGATCGCACGGACCACAAGTCCCTACAGTATCTGCGAGCCCAACCCAACCTCAACCCACGACAGATTCGGTGGCTGGACTACATGGAGAGCCACTTCACCTACCGCATCACGTACAAAAAAGGGGCTAATAACATCGCCGACGCCCTGACCCGACCGACAGTACAATCCGCTGCAGTACTCATCACCCACTCGAACCCGTTACTTACCGGACTATTTACCCACGGCTACACGACGGACCCATTCTTCACGACGGGAAATCATCAGCAGGCTACGACGCAGAAAGGGGACTATTACCTAAAAGCCGGAACTGACCGGATTTGGGTTCCCGCTTACCGACTGCTGCGTGAACTTCTCATCCAGGAAATCCACGATTCGAATTTCTCCGGACACTTCGGGGTTGATAAAACCCAGAAACTATTGCACCGTCAATATTACCGGCCTAATTCATCTAACGACGTGCAGCGCTATGTGTCCTCATGCAGGGTGTGCCAAGCAATGAAATCGACACGTCAGCGACCAGCTGGGCTGCTGCAACCCCTCGAGCCACCCGAACGACCGTGGCAGCAAGTGACGATGGATTTCGTCACGGGGATGCCAGCTGGGCCGTCCGGCAACGACGCTGTTCTCGTCGTCGTCAATCGCTTCACGAAAATGGCGCACTTCGCACCATGCCGAACGACAATCACGGCCGAAGAAACTGCGCGCCTCTTCATCTCAACGATCGTGCGACTGCACGGCATCCCTTCGGCGATCATCAGCGACCGAGACCCGAAGTTCACATCCAAGTTCTGGAAGGAGACGTGGGCGCAGTACGGCACGAAGCTACAGTTCTCATCGGCATATCACCCACAGACGGACGGTCAAACCGAGCGGACCAATCAGACCATGGAGCAGCTGATCAGGACAAACTGCCCTGACCCTGGCTGCTGGGAAGACTCGCTCGCGATGTTGGAATTCGCCTTCAACAACGCACCGTCCAGCACGACTAATCACTCCCCATTTTTCCTGAATCACGGGATGGACCCGACAGTTCCTACGGCAACTACTCTCGACAATCCGGTCACGAGGTCACAGACTTTCGTGACGGAACTTCAGAAAGTCCAAGAAAAAGCCGTAGGCGCAATTCGCAAGGCGAATATTACTTCCCGCAAATACACCGACCTTCTCTGACGGGAACTCGTCTTGACAACTGGGCAACTAGTGCTACTTGACACGAAGAACCTGCACCTGCCCGGTCCATCGAAACTACGGCCACGATTTTGCGGGCCGTTCAAGATTCTCAAGATGGTGACACCTGTCACCGCGAAGCTGTTGCTACCCGACGACTGGCGCATTCATGACGCCTTCCACGTCAGCCTTCTTCGACAGTTCGTGCCAGCAACGACCGACATCGCACGTCAGCACGCTGCCCCGACAGCACGACCTGTCCCGGAGCCGACCCTTGACCCTTCCAAAATCCTCGCTCATCGGGTCCGCCTTGACGCAGCTGGCCGACACGTGGATTTCTTAATTCGCTGGACTGACCGCTCCAGCGAGGACGACACGTGGGTGCCATCCGCCTCGCTCGACGCCTCGCCACTTGTTGGTGATTACCTGGCGCGAAGGCGTGTTTCGGATATTGACCGCCTTTCTTAAGGGGGGGGGTGGTGTAAGGAATTTTCCCGAATTCCTTATCGGGGTTGACTGCTTCGCGTACAACCCGATTCTCGGAGTTCGCACGTTCGGCCGATTTTAACGCTGCCGAGGCTCCTCGCGTCGCCTTCGGCATTTCCATCGCCAAACCTGCACCCAACCTCGCTTGTCCGAGGTTTCCTCCTAGCTAGGCTAGCCCTACCGTACATTAGTCTGTGCATTCATTGTATTCTCAGCTCATCAATCACAGTCTCGTTATTCGTTTACCTGCGCACTCTCTTTTAACAATAGAACACTGCACTCGGAACTGCATAGAAAACAAAATAACAAGTTAATACTTGAGAAAGAAAATGTGCTTTCAGCCAGACTTTCCTATGGTTCATAAACTTGCAAGTCCTCAGTACAGGCCACATGTAAGCACCATCCATTTGTTTCAACTACCATGGTTGACTAAGAACAGATCCTCCCAAATCGACTCCATCACATTTTGTTGTTTTTGTGGTTGCAATACATGTGAGTTGCACCTTCATGATCCAAAATTCTCTACAAGTTATCCAATAAAAAGTGAACCTATTCACTCCTCTACTTGGCTTTGCCCTTACCCTTGCCACCAGGCAAGGGAGCAAGCCCTCCCCCCAGACCCAGAGGAGCATCCCCTTGACTTGCTTCCCCATTTGCCGTAGCTGCGGGCTTGCTTGCTGCCGCTGCTGCTCCCGCACCTTTCTTTCCTCCAGCTTTCGTGGGAGGCGGAGCTCCTGAGACAGCACCAACGCCAACACCAAGGCCCACACCGCCAAGCCCAGCAGGCGCCGCCGAACCACCTGCCGAGCCAGCTGCCGGAGCAGGTGCCGAGCCTGTCTTACTAGCGGAAGAGCTAGCCGCACCAGAAGCTGGTGACGTGCTATTGATGAAATTAATCAGTTCTTCCATGTCCATTGCACTGGGTGCACCGGCTCGGGCACCTGCCGAACCTGCAGCTCCTCGTAGGTTCACCCCCCGAGCCGCTGCTTTCCGCCGAGCCTCTGCAGCAGCCCTGGAAGCCCGCTCGTCCACACCTCTGGCTCGAATGCCAGTGCCTGAGGAGCCTGTAGCTCCCATGCCTCCGCCGAACCTGCCTGCACCAGCTCCGGGAGCAGGTGGGGGGACCTCTCCCCGAAGCAGAGCGTCAGCCACGGCACGCTGGTACGAGGTGGAGCCTCCTGCTCCGGGCGCTGCTGCTGCCTGCAACACCTGAAGCAGCTCCGGCCGTTGCTGAAAGAAAAGGAAGGCATGGGCAAGAGGAAAAAGCGTAGATCAGGACTCCGAATCTAGACTATCTGCAGCACGCCAACAATGATGGCAACATGGACAAAGAATGGCAATGCTTTATGTGTTCGAAATGGCAGCCTCGGCATACCTTGAGAGCTTCGGCCACACGGAGAGCCGCTGCTTGTTGCTGCTGGACTGTTGCTGCTGATTGCCCCACCTTCTGCTTTTGCGCCTGTGGAGACGTGGAGGGTAAGGGGAAAGGCATGGGATGGAAAGCGAACAGAAAGTGAGTGAGGGCTGCTGGTTGAGGTACGACTACAACCACTCCCCAGCATCGCATGCACGCACCCACTCCCCCGACCCCTTAATGGTGCTTGAGCAATGCAAGCAAGCACTCATTCCCTTGCACTACCCCACATGCACACGCGTAACAGCATTTCCACACACGCACTAAATCATACGTGGCAGTCGCACTCACCCTGAGCTCGCGGTCAAGGAATGACTGCACCCACTGCTCCGACTCCTTGGTGCTGCTCGAGTGATCAACCCACTCACTCACATGCAATCTCCCCGCATGCACACATCAATGCATCATCACCAACAACAATCACAGCACTCACCCTGAGCTCGCGGTCGAGGAACGACTGCACCCACTGCTCCGACTCGGTGCTGCTTGAGTGATCAACCCATGCATTCAAATGCACACATGCTACACATACACACACGCCAACATGTCCCCCCGACTCACCCTGAGCTCGCGGTCGAGGAACGACTGCACCCACTGCTCTGACTCCTTGGTGCGCGGGTCCTCCTTCCCCACCGCCTTCTCAAACACCGCCTGCGCCTTGCGCTCCTCCTGTGGTGGGGGAAAGAGGGGATTTTGAGAGTGCGAATGGTGGGTTAGGGGAGAGGAGAGAGAATGGGGCAGAACAGAACAGAAGAACGAATCCCTCACTCACTCCCAACAGCTGCACGCTATATACCCCCAATGTAACGAACCTGTAGAGCGAGCTTGAAGGCGCCCATGGAAGAGAACGCAAGGGCGAGCGCATGGTGACAGACGGCCACCTGCACATGATTCTCCCCCAGCAGCTTCTCACTGACTCGCACCGCCTCCTGTAGATATTTCATGGCGTTCTGCAACTTTCCCATGTCCTGGTGATGAAATAAAAAAGGCGAAAACGGGGTGGGGGGAGGGGGGAAGATGCACCGGTGCAGGGAGGAAAGAAGGGAGGGGTAGGTGTATTGAGGAGGGGAAAAGCAGCTTCTCACACACTCACACCGCCTCCTGCAGACACTTCATCGCATACTGTGGCTTGCTTATGTGTTTGCCCATGGAAGAAAAAGCAAAGGCGAGGGCATGGTGTTCAACAGGAAACAGGAGGGGGGAGGGGAGGGAGGTAACTTGAGAGAGGCGGCCGGAAGCTTCTCACTCTTGAGAATAATTAAAAGTGATTTCAACAGTGCACCGCCTTTTGAAGAGACCCACTTGTGGTCTCAACAGAGCACCGCTTCCTGGTGGTCGTTGCCAGCGGCTGCAACATGCCATTCACACGCATCATAACCAACCCCACACCATGGCACACACACCTGGTAGGTGAGGGCGATGTTGACAAACAGAGAAGCCACCTCCGGGTGGTCGTTGCCGGCAGAGAGCGAGAGCAGCTGCAGCGTGCGCTTGAAGTGGCGCAGAGCGAGCTCGGACTCTCCCATGGAGTGGAAGTAGAGCGCCATGTTGCCGTAGCTGGTGGTGGTGGTGGGGGGGGGGGGGATGTGGGGAAAGGGACGGAAGACAGAGGGCAAGGGAGGGAGGCATGCTGAGGGGAGCAGAGAGCAGGTTGCGCTTGAAGTGACGCAGAGCGAGCTCGGACTCTCTTATGGCGTGGAAATACAGCGCCATGTTGCCGTAGCTGTGTGGGTGATTGGGGGGGAGAAGGGGTTGTGAGGGGGTGGGGTGAGGAAAGAGAAAAAGAGGGAGGGGAGGAGAGGGAGCGGACAGGACATGGCATGATGGCACGGCATGACGTAGCATGGGGTGCACAACAACACAGCATGTGTCAGGGAACAAGAGGCGGGCATGGCATGGCATGACATGACAGGGTATGTCATGGCACGGAGAGGAGATCACAACAAGACAGCATTGGATGTCCCATGGGAAGAGAGGCGGGCATGGCATGGGAAGCCATGGTCACCGGGTATCCACGTGGCGGACTGCTATAGGTGGACATACTGACCGGAAGCACATGACAGGTGCACCTGGCTAATTTGCCACCGTGACTGTGGAATGCAATAAGCAAAGAGGAAAAAAGGGGGCTGCTAGAAAGGTTCTCAAAGGTGCCAAACGGTACTAGAGGGTGCTAAACGATTCCCCTATCACCCGTGGTTGTGTGTGGAAAAGGGGAGGGGGGTGCAGGGGAGTCGCCTGGCTAGTAACCCACTTGTGCACGGTGTCGGTGATAAAAATAGTGTTTTGAGAATGAGACGTCTCAAAACACTAGTTTTATCGCCTGGCTAGTAACCCACCTGCGCACGGTGTCGGGGTGGTCTGTCCCCACCATCATCTCTTTGATGATCAGCTCGCGGTGCTGCTGCTGTAGTCCCTAACACCCTAGCCCATAAACCCCGATTCTGATCCATGAGCAACAGAGCCTCAGCCCACCTGTGCACGGTGCCGGGGTGGTCCGTCCCCACCACGCGCTCGTTGATAATCAGCTCGAGGTGCTGCTGCAGTCCTCTACACCCTACACCATATACCCCAAACCCTGACTAACCACAAGAGACGGAAAGTCTCAAGCCCACCTGTGCACGGTGTCGGGGTGGTCTGTCCCCACCACCCGCTCGTTGATGATCAGCTCGCGGTGCTGCTGCATAAGACAGTGCGCTTCCACCTTGTACCCCCTCCCCTCCTGCATATCCCCTTGCAGCCCCCCACAACGGTGTCTCACACACACTCCCACCTGTGCACGGTGTCGGGGTGGTCTGTCCCCACCACGCGCTCGTTGATGATCAGCTCACGGTGCTGCTGCACAAGGCACTGTCCCTTGCAGCGCCCCCTTCCCCCCTTCGTGTTCGTCCCCCTTGGACCCCCCACCACAGTGTCTCTCACACCCACCTGTGCACGGTGTCGGGGTGGTCTGTCCCCACCACGCGCTCGTTGATAATCAGCTCACGGTGCTGCTGCAGAATGGCGTTGCCGGTCTCCCCCGCGTGATAGAAGATCAGAGCCAGGTACCTGGCTCAAACGGTTGGTGCAGGGATGGGAATGGGGGAGGGGGTGGAGGAGGGGGTGACACAAACGGGGGGTGGAGGAGGGGGTCTTACAAACGAGGGTTGGGGAGAGGGCACCAACTATACATGACAAATGGCTGACGAGGAGTGGAAGAGCATATCTGAATGTATCTCTGCTTACCTCAGCATGCTGCAACGTTTTTTGAGTCGACTAAAAAATCGACTTACTACACGTGGAGTGGGAGAGCACATCTGAATGTATCTCTGCTTACCTGCAGCATGCTGCAACGTCTAGATGAAGAGGTCCGCAAACCTGGAAAAGGGGGAATTGGGAGGGAGGTGGGGGAGGTGGGGGGGAGAGGTGGGAGTTGGTATGGGAGGGGGGTATGGGAGGAAAGGGACGAGGAAAGAGGAGAGGGAGAGAATCAGGGCATGAAGCGAAACAAAGGGACGGAGAGAACGGGAAGGGTAAGGTTAAGGGGAGGGGGGGTTGGGGAAGTAGAGAACGTTGATAGGCAAAAGCAGCGCATTACCACCCCCCCACCTCCCTTCCTCCCTAGCTCCTTTCCAATCACAGCCCCTAATCTCCCCCCCCTCTTTCTTACAGCCCTGAGCCCTCACCTGCTGCAGGATCTGGTAGGACTCGCTGAGAATCTCAAAGGCGGAGTTGAGAGTCGTCTCGTGCTCTCCTCCCTTCATGACCCCAATCCCAAACCCCCCGCCCAGCACCCCCTATCCCCTTCAACAGCCCCAAAGCCCCACCTGCTGCAGGATCTGGTAGGCCTCGCTGAGAATCTCAAACGCGGAGTTGAGAGTCGTCTCGTGCTCTCCTCCCTTCATAACCCCAATCCCAAACCCCCCGCCCAGCACCCCCTATCCCCTTCAGCAGCCCCAAGGCCCCACCTGCTGCAGGATCTGGTACGCCTCGCTGAGAATCTCAAACGCGGAGTTGAGAGTCGTCTCGTGCTCCCGCAGCCACTGCCCGCTCTGCGGGGTGGCGGAGAAACGCGGGCGCAGGGGCAGGCCGACCTGGGAAGGGGGGGGAGAGAGTGGACGAGGGGACCATGTGAGAGAAGGGATGTGAGAGAAGGGATGTGAGAGAAGGGATGTGAGAGAAGGGATGTGAGAGAAGGGATGTGTGAAAAGGGACCACACTGTTAGGGGTGCTTGAGCTGTCGATGCTCCCGCAGCCACTGCCCGCTCTGAGGGGTTGCGGAAACGCGCGGGCGCAGGGGTAGGCCGACCTGGAAAGGAAGAATGTGAAAGGGGCGCAAGGGTATTGGCAGAGTATTGATCGTGCCGTCGGAAGAGGCGCAGGCATGGCATGGCATGGCATGGCATGGCATGGACAGGCAAGGGTATGTACCATGGGAAGAGAGGCGGGCATGGCATGGGCAGCCATGGTCACCGGGTATCCACGTGGCGGAACACTATTGGTGGACATACTGACCGGAAGCACATGGGACAGGTGCACCCGGCTAATTTGCCACCAGATGAGAGGTGCACATGGGACAGGTGCACATGGGACAGGTGCACACGGGACAGGTGCACATGGGACAGGTGCAACCATTGAAAGATTCTCAAAACGCCGCACCCATAACCACGCGACTTTCACCCACCATGCTCCTCCCCCCCCATACCTTGTGCACGAGGCTCTTGCCCTTCTCCAGCAGCTTCTGAGCGTCGCTGCAGGCAGGTGAGGCAAACTTGACTTGGGGCAGCAGGTCGCACACGTCTGCTATGGCGATGGGCACGTCGCACTCGAGGTTGTAATCCCTTGCTGCCAACACAATGCCCATCTGTTGGGGGAACACAGGGAGAAGGGCAAGACAGGGAGAAGGGCAAGACAGGGAGGACAGGGAGAGGGGAGTGGGTGTAAGCGAACTTGACTTGCGGCAGCAGGTCGCACACCACACGTCTGCACTGGCAATGGGCACGTCGCATTCGAGGTTGTAGTCCCTGGCAGCCAGGACGATGCCCATCTGTGAGTGGAATGAAGGGGACATCGGGAGAGGGGAGTGGGCAGAGATGATTATCAAGGCAGCAGGTCGCACACGTCTGCTATGGCGATGGGCACGTCGCACTCGAGGTTATAGTCCCTGGCTGCCAGGACGATGCCCATCTGTGGGGGGAAACACAAGGAGAAGGGGCAACAAGGGAGAGAGGGAGTGAGGTGGGCCGAACTTGACTTGCGGCAGCAGGTCATACACATCTGCGATCGCAATGGGCACGTCGCACTCGAGGTTGTAATCCCTGGCTGCCAGGACGATGCCCATCTGTGGGGATAAGGAAACACGGGGATAGGAGGATAAGGGAGAGAGGATGAATTGAGACCGCAGGCTGGAGGTCGCACACATCTGCTATCGCAATGGGTACGTCTCACTCGAGATTGTAATCCCTCGCTGCCAGGACGATGCCTATCTGTGGCAGCAACCCAAGGAGAGGAGAGTGTGGCATGGTGGGGAGGAGGAGAAGGAAAGGGGGTGTAGATGAGGAAAAGCCAGGAGGACAATGCCCATCTGTGTGCAGCGCTCCAAAAAACACCCCAACTGGCACTAGGCAAGTCACAGTGGAGATCAGCATTTCTTACTGCCAGCCAGGACTAGGCCCTCTTTGCCCCAGAGCTCACCAAAGCTCAAAGTTCTTGGCTGTCAGGACTGGGGCCTGAAAAGATGATTGTAGCAAGTATTTAGTCTGACCTTGAGGCAGATGTTGCGGAGGGTGGCGAGGCTGCGAACCATCTTGCGCGTCTCGGGGGGGATCTCAAACTGCGCACAGAGCAGTGCACGAGTAGGCCGGGCAGGGAAGGGCAGGGCAGAGGAGTGTACGGCAGACCCAGGTAAATAAGGAGATGGATCTTTGTGGATCGCAACTCAAAATGTTGCGGAGGGTGGCGAGGCTGCGAACCATCTTGCGTGTCTCGGGGGGGATCTCAAACTGCGCACAGAGCAGCGCGGGGCAGGGCAAGGGAGGGGAAAACAGAAAAAGGGAGGACAGGGCAGGGCAAAGCAGGGAAACGGAGGGCAGGGCAGGGCAGGGCAGGGCAGGGCCCAGGAAGATGGAAGGAGTACAAAGTGAGAGATGAACGCAGTGGATAGGAAGGAATAGTAAGGGAGGATGGTAACTAGCCTTCAATTCAACTCATAGTGTCACACCCACACCACTCCCTCTCACCTGATACTTGTACTTGACGACTTCAGTGATATCAGACCACACCATATCCGCCGTGATACGAGTGTGTGTACCCCGGCACATCCACTTCGCACCTCCTACTGTGCGTCCCACCTACACCAGCCGTGCTGCCTTCATAGCATTCCTTGTCATTTCAATCAATTCTAGGACCCTGTTTCAGTCTCTCTCACCTGATACTTGTACTTGACGCCCTCAGTAATATCAGACCACACCATATCCGCCGTGATGCGAGTATACCCCGGCACATCCACCACAAACAGAAACGCCTCCTTCTCCTCCCCCTCCTCCTTCCTCTTGCCTGTTACTGCTAGTCACACCCACACCACTCTCTCTCACCTGATACTTGTACTTGACGCCCTCAGTAATATCAGACCACACCATATCCGCCGTGATGCGAGTATACCCCGGCACATCCACCACAAACAGAAACGCCTCTTTCTTCTCCTCCCCCTCCTCCTTCCTCTCCTCCCCATCCTTCCTCTCCCCCCCCTTCCCCTTCTTCTTCTTCTTCCCCCCGCCGCCCGCGGTGCCGCCCTCGGCTTTGTCCGTATCCCCGACGCCGGGGAGCGTGGGCGGCGGCGTGGTGGTGGAGGTGCCGAGGAAGCAGTTGAGGAAGTGGGCAATAGCCCCGGCCACGTCCTGCTCGAGCGTCTCGCGGAGAACAGCTTTAAGCACGTGCTTGGTGGCCCTCACCACCATTTCAGCTACGCACAGCCAGTATACCTGCTCCACGTCAGCCACTTCTTTTGCAACCTGGCAGTATGAAGTGGTAGCAGGAGAGGCAGCAAGGTAGGGAGCAGGAGAGGAAGCAAGGGAAGGAGCAGGGGAGGGAGTAAAAGAAGGCAGCAAGGGAGGGAGCAGTTGAGGAAGTGGGCGATGGCGCCGGCCACGTCCTGCTCGAGCGTCTCGCGGAGAACAGCTTTAAGAACGTGCTTGGTGGCCCTCACCACCATCTCCGCCACGCACAGCCAGTACACCTGCTCCACGTCAGCCACCTCCTTCGCCACCTGGCAGTTTCAGAAAGGGGTTGGGGGGAGGGAGGGTGGGGGGAAGGGGGAGAGAGGGAGGGAGGGAGGGAGGGGAGGAGGGGGAGAGGGAGAAAGAAATGTAGAGGGTTAGAGAGAGGGAGCTGAGAGAGAGGGGGGAGTATGGGAGGCAGTATGTGCACCATGCATGCCCACCCGCCCAACGCCACCAATACCGCGACCCACGTGCATGAGAGGCACTCACCCGGCCATCCATCCAAGGCCCCTGAGAGGCTCAGGCACTCACCCGGCCCAGGTAGCGCAGGTTGACGCTGTGCGCGTGCATGGTGCTTGCAAGCGCGCCCATCCACAGGCCACCCCCCCCCTCGGAGCTCTTGGTATCCGCCACCAGTGCTCTGACCCACGTGCTTGAGAGAAACCCACCCGCCCATCGAAGGCCAAAGAGGGAAGGGAAAGGAAACTCACCCGGCCCAGGTAGCGCAGGTTGACGCCGTGGGCGTGCATGGTGCCTGTGAGCGCCCTGCCTGTGCTCTACATGTACATAGCAGATACATCCGAGCCCCACCACCGCCCTCCCAAATGAACTCACCCGGCCCAGGTAGCGCAGGTTGACGCCATGCGCGTGCATGGTGCTGGCGAGCGAGCGCCCATCCACGGGCCACCCCTCGGAGCTCTTGATATCCGCCACCAGTGCCGGCAGCGCCGTCTCAATCAGGTACTTGCCCGCCTTGCGCACCAACGCCTCGTCCTCCTCCACCTCCTGTGGTGGTGCATGGGTGGGAGAGAGAGGGAGACAAATCTGGGTTAGAGGGGTTGTTTCCACCCCCCAAGGAGCTCTTGATGTCCGCCACCAGCGCTGGCAGCGCTGTGTCAATCAGGTATGTGCCCGCCTTGCGCACCAACGCCTCGTCCTCCTCCACCTCCTGTGAGATATGTGAGAGGTGAGGGGGGTAAAGAGACGGTGATGGGTTAGGATGGTTCCTCCCACCCCTAGCAGCTCTTGATATCCGTCATCAGTGCTGGCAGCACTGTATCAATCAGGTACCTGCCTATCTTGCGCACTCACACCCACCTTGGAATCATCAGCCAGTTTGAACTCAGTCAGCACGTTGGGGTTGAACAGCACGTCAGGCAGCTCGGCCTTCTCCCTCAGCTCCTCCACCTCCTCTGCGCTCGGCCGCTCGCTCACGCCCTTCTGAGCCATCCATCGCTCCACCTGCTCCTCCCGGCAAAACTTCTCCACCAGCTCGGGGCGGAGAATCGCCAGGCGGTTGGCCGCATTCGCAGCGTTGGCGGCGTTGGCGGTGGAGTTGGTATCCGTGCCGGTGGCAGCGGTGGTGGTGCTGGTGGTGGTGGCGGTGAAATTGGCGTCGCGAGGAGTGAGGCGGATCAGATCCAACAGGTACTTCCTGAGAGTTGGTAAATGGGGGGCAGAATGCAAGCACGAGGAAAAAGAGAGAGAATCAGCTGCGGTGGTGATGGTGGCGGTGGAATTGGCGTCACGCGGAGTGAGGCGGATCAAATCCAACAGGTATTCCTGAAGGGGCGGAGAAGGGAGGGAGGCAGAGAGTGGAAGAAGAGAGAAGACAGAAAAAAGGTGAGTATGGAAAGTCCCCCCTTCCCTTCTGCCCAGTTGACCGCTCCCTTCTTCTAATCCCCTATCCGTTCCTCATCCCCTATCCGTTCCTCACCCCTCACCCACACTGTCGCCACTGCCCTTCCCAGGATGCCCTTGCCCTGTGCGCTGAGGCGAGCACAGGCGAGCACAGGCGAGCACAGCGTCGCCTCCTTGCCCTCAGCCAAACAGTCAGACCAGAACCCCCGTCCCCACAACCCTCACCTTCTCGTTAATCCCTCCCCGAAACCCATCACCCCTCCCCACCACTCTCCACCGCGCACCTGTCATCGCTGCCCAGGATGCCCTTGGTCTCCACGGGCGAGCACAGAGTCGCCTCCTTGCCGTCGCCGTCCGTCACCTTGTGCTCCTTGAGGTGCAACGCTTTCCCCAGCTCCGCCACCTGGCATGGTTTAACATGAGCAGGGGAAGGAGGAGGAGCATGAGCAGAGGAAGGAGGAGGAACATGAGCAGAGGAAGGAGGAGGAACATGAGCAGAGGGAAGGAGGAGGAACATGAGCAGAGGAAGGAGGAGGAACATGAGCAGAGGGAAGGAGGAGGAACATGAGCAGAGGGCGACAGAGGGGGTGTGGGGAGAGTGACACGAAAGGCAGAGAGTTTTTGAGACGTCTCAAAAAATCACTTGTTACCCGTGACACGAAAGGCAGAGAGCCCACCCCGGAGAGAGAGATGGGTTGAAGGGCTTTGTTGCCCTCTCGAGTTGACTTTTGAGTTGACTCAAAAGTCAACTCTGAATAATGTCACAGAGAGTCCACCCTGGAGAGAGAGAGATGGGTTGAAGGGCTTTGTTGCCCTCTCGAGTTGACTTTTGAGTTGACTCAAAAGTCAACTCGGTATAATGTCACAGAGAGCCCACCCTGGAGAGAGTGATGGGTTGAAGGGCTTTGTTGCCCTCTCTTTCATGCAGCTTGGCTTGGAACATGTGTCACAGGTGGCGGTGTGGAACATGTGTCACAGGTGGCGGTGTGTCTGGTCCAACGGAACCCCACTTAGGAGGCATGACTTTAGGTAGGCTTGTTTACCAGTCTTTCATGCAGCTTGGCTTGGAACATGTGTCACAGGTGGCGGTGTGGAACATGTGTCACAGGTGGTGGTGTGTATGGTATCCTGCTAGAGAGACTTTTTCACACCTCAAGATGCCTTAGCGCCTCCCGTCCCCCTTTCACCAACACAGGGACCCAGACACACCCCCACCCCCACCAGCAATGCACACACACCCATCCATGCACGCACCTTGGGGTGGAAGGAGTCGCTCCACTTGATGGTCTTGCCTGTGTCCACCGACCCGTACAGAATCTAAGAGTTACCTAACTAGTGCCAACAATACATACACGCACGTACACACCCTTACACACAGCCTACCCGCACCCACTCCCACCCATGCACACACCTTGGGGTGGAAGGAGTCGCTCCACTTGATGGTCTTGCCTGTGTCCACCGACCGACCCACAAAGTGATGCAGTGAGTGAGTGAGATGCCTCACACCCCGACCTCCCTTCACCCCCACACACACATTCATCCATCATCGGCCAGCAGGTTCGCACCTTGGGGTGGAAGGAGTCGCTCCACTTGATGGTCTTGCCTGTGTCCACCGACCGACCCACAAAGTGATGCAGTGAGTGAGTGAGATGCCTCACACCCCGACCTCCCTTCACCCCCACACACACATTCATCCATCATCGGCCAGCAGGTTCGCACCTTGGGGTGGAGGGAGTCGCTCCACTTGATGGTCTTGCCTGTGTCCACCGACCGACCCACAAAGTGATGCAGTGAGTGAGTGAGATGCCTCACACCCCGACCTCCCTTCACCCCCACACACACATTCATCCATCATCGGCCAGCAGGTTCGCACCTTGGGGTGCAAGGAGTCGTTCCACTTGATGGTCTTGCCCGTGTCCACTGACCCGTACAGCATCTGCGTCGTGCCCTTGACACCTTAACAGCATGACTCGTGACTTACTGTAGCAGCACCTAACGAGCATTACACGCACGCACACACACACACCTTGGGGTGGAAGGAGTCGCTCCACTTGATGGTCTTGCCCGTGTCCACCGACCCGTACAGCATCTGCGTCGTGCGATCGCCGTAGAGGATGCCTGGGATAATACTCTGTGATGGGGGGAAGGCAAGTCAAGGTGGGGGGTACAGATGGGTACAGAAGGGTACAAGAGGGTAAGGTACTAATGACCTCGCCCGTGTCCACCGACCCGTACAGCATCTGCGTCGTGCGATCGCCATAGAGAATGCCCGGGATAATGCTCTGCTCAACAAAGGGTAAGGTAGGTGAGGGGTGCAGGAGGGTACAGAAGGATACAAGAGGGTACAAGAGGGTCAGGTACTTGATGGTCTTGCCCGATAGCCATACAGAAAGCCCGGAATGATGCTCTGCGATTGGGGGAAGGGGGGAAAGTGGCGGAGTGGAGACAGGGTTGAGAGAACAGGTGAAGGGTGGAAAGTCCGCAATGGCCATGGAAAGCGAGTAGAGCCTGGGAGACCTCTGTCAAATGGCTTACCATACTATACAGCAACACAGCAACACGCACCTGAGCAATGACTCGGTGCCCGCGGTAGTCCACAATGGCCATTGCAAGAGAGTAGAGCACGGGGATGTCCGCGTTGTTCACAGCCATGGTGCCCTTGAGGTCGTTGGGGCACCTCACAGCCCACAGCACGTCTGAACAGTGGCTATGCCCGCGAACCAACACCTACCTGAGCAATGACTCGGTGCCCGCGGTAGTCCACGATGGCCATGGCCAGCGAGTAGAGCCCGGGGATGTCGGCGTTGTTCACAGCCATGGTGCCCTTGAGGTCGTTGTTGGACGATGCATACGTTGCCTGCTCTGCCTCCGTCACTGCCGCTGCTGCTGCTGCTGCATCCTCTCCCTCCTTCTTCTCCCCCTCCTCTCCTTCCTTCTTCTCTCCTTCCTTCTTATCTCCCTCCTCTGCCTTCGCCTCCTCCACCTTTTTCTCCTCTACTGCAGCCTCCTGCTCTTTCTTCTCCTTCTCCTTCTTATCCTTCTTTTCTTTCTTCTTCTTATCCCTCTTCTCCTTCTTCTCCTCCTTCGTCTCCACCTTTTTCTCCTCTTCCTTCTCCCCTTCCTTCTTCCCCTCCTCCTTCCCCTCCTCTCCCCCTTCCTTCTTCTCCCCGCCCTCCCCCTCCCCCTTCTTAGCAGCCTCCGCCTCCGCCTGCTGCTTCAGCTCCGCCTCTCTAATCTGCTGCAGCGCCGCAAAATCCCCATCCACCGCCAGGGAAAAGAAGATATTATTATGCACATACATATGGAACCGATCCGCGTCATGCGGGTTGATCGGCGGGATTGACCGGCCAATCACGGCCTTCGCGCCGCGCACCGCCGAATCAGCAAACTCGCAGCTGACTCGATACAACGCCCGGTCGCGGAGAATCCGGTCTTGTAACGAGTTACGCGGTAACTCCCTGCAGCTCTGGAGCTCCTCATTCCAATCCCTCAGAACCCCGCTGAAATCAATCCCAAAGGGGGCCATTAGAGCGTCTTCGGATCGCGCCACGTCACGCGTGTACTGTAGCGGCCCCGTGCCGTCCGCGCCGCCCCAGATGGGCTTTGCCGCCCAGTCGTTGGGCGGCAGCGGTGCCAGCATGTTCTCAAACGGGTGGCGGTTGGCCTTGCGCTCGATCACCTCCGCGAAGGCTGAGAAGGGGAGGGTCAAGTAGGGGAAGGGGAGGGCAAATGGAGAGATATTGAGGGTTATTGAAAGTTACTGATGGGCTAAAGGTGGTTAGACCTGTGCATTTGAAAGTATTTGTTTGCATCAGTGCATGATTGGATCTTTAGACATAAAATAAAACTACAGATCGGGCAAGGGAGCAAGGCTGTGTGCAAATGTCAGGATCCTGCGAGCGGGTGGGGATGCTGGTAGTGTGGTGGTGCGAACACACCAAAAACCATGGACATTGGCGTTTTTTTTTTGTTTTTTCTCCAATGTGGCTGGTGTGGGCAAATGTTGAAGCTGCCTCAAGAGACCGTACTTTGATTTTTTATTTTTTTTTCTTTATTTTTCCCACATTGTTGGTATCATATATGCCATGACCGACAGAGAGGCATACAAGGGCATAACCCCTAAACCCGGGTTGATACCTCACATTCGGACTGCATTCGCCATATGGTGGGCGCAAGGAGGGGATATTCCAACTCCCTTTCTCTCCTTTCGAGACAGAAGTGTGCGGCTCACCTTTGGAGAAGAGCGGGCTGATCTGCCGCAGCAGGCCGATGAGAGTGGACGCGTCCATCTTGGGCTCAGCAGGGCGCGGGTCCAGCTTGCGGCCGCTGCCACTGCGGTTGACAAAGAAGCCCCTCGTGTGCGCCGTCACGCAGAAGAGCTTTCCCTCCGCCGTCACCACCTCCAGGTACACGAGATCGCCTTGCAGCCTGCGAGGGGTGGTAGAGGGATGGGTAGCGGTTGAAAGTGGTGGAGAGGGATATGAGACATGTGCCACTGGGACTGCCAGCCACTGCGGTTGACAAAGAAGCCCCTCGTGTGCGCCGTCACGCAGAAGAGCTTTCCCTCTGCCGTCACCACCTCCTGTAGACGAGAACGCCTTACAGGTGAAAACGGACTACTGAGGCGTCTAATAGCGGGGACAATCATAACCTCACCTCCTGGGCCCGGGCACGGGATTGAAAGAGGAGAAGGCGATGCTCTCCACACACACGGGCGCGGCGTCCTCGTCCGCGCCGCCCTTCACCATAACTTTCGCGAGAACGCCCTTGGGATCATCGCCCAGCCCCACGCCCTGCTCCAGCGACGCGATCTCCTCCATCCGCGCCTTGCTGCTCGGAAGCTTCGCCTTGCGCTCCCGCTCCTTCTCCTTCTCCCGCCGCTCCTTCTCCTTCGCCTCCTCCTCCTTGCTCCGCCGCCCCTTCCCCTTCTTCCCCTTCCCGCTCTTCTTCCACTCCCCGCCCTCGTCTCCATCCTTCTCCCCGTCTTTCTCCCCCTCGCCCTCCTTCCCCTCCCCCTCCTCCTTCTCATCCCCTCCAAGCTCGCGCTCCGTCGCGAGACCCTTAACTAGCTCATACTCCGCCGCCATGGCCGTAGACGCGCTAGAGTACGACCCGGCCATCGATATAAGCTCCCTCGTTTTACGCACGTGCAGCCGCACCGCGCGGTCATCGTAGAACGTGTTGAACATCTCCAGCAGGCACCCGCCGGCTGCCACGTCAGCAACCTCCCCAATCTCCACGTAATCCATGAGGTGGTAACGCAATCCGTCCGGCTTGGTGAGGATAAGGTCGTACGCGGTATAGAAGCACGTCTCGGGCGCGTCGGCCAAAAACTGCTTCAAATCCATTACTGTATCTGCAGGGTTCACCTGAACGGGCGAGAGAGAGCAAGCGTGAGAGGGAGGGAAGTGTGGGAGGGGGGGAGGGGAGGGGGAGGGGGAGGGGAGGAGAAAGAGAAGGGGAGGAGTCCGCGGTTACAGAGGATAAGGTTGTACGCGGTATAGAAGCATGTCTCGAGCGCGTCCACTAGGAACTGTTTCAAGACCATCACTGTATTGGCTGGGTTGCCCTGAAAGATGGGGGGTAAGTGGGGGAAAAGGAAGGGATGGAGGAAAAAGGGCGGGCGAAGGAGGGAAAAAAGGGCGAAGCGGGTGCAGTGTGGTGTGGGGTTGAGGAAGTGGCAACGGCCAGGCGAGATGACGGATTTGCTGAACAAATGGACGGAATTCGTTAATTAACTGGACGGGATCCGAACCAAGCGTCGCACTCGACAGTCCACTTCAACTCTTCACCGCACTCAACCGGACCGATCACCGCAAGCGATGTCCTTCTTCAGCAAAATGTTGCCGTTTATTTGGGTTCGATATTTTTACGCGCCTAAATTACGTACCGCAACCGTCTCGACCTACCTGCAGTTCGATCTCCTCCCCAGCAGGTCCCTTCACCGCAAGAGGATACAGCTGAAGCTCATCCGCGTCCTTCTTAGCAACCCCATCGCCCTCGCCCTCTCCCTCCCCCTCCCCCTCCCCCTCTTTCTTCTCCGCTCCCTCCCCCTCCTTCTTTTGCTCTCCCTCCGTAGCGGCAGCATCTACTGCGGGAGCCGCATCGGCGGGGGCGGCATCGGCTGGCTTCTGCTCTTCCGCGGCTGCGGAAGCAGCTGGCGGCGTAGTTTCCGCGTCGTTTCCCATGACGTCGCACCCGTTGACACGTTTCAAATCCTGACGCTTCGAACGACGGTCCTACGATCAGTGTGTTCACTGATTGGTCCTGGAAATGGTAATTCCGGTTAATCAACGAAGAAAGGAGGGGGAGGGGGGAGGGGTAGAGAGAAGAACAGTAGGAGTTCAATTTAAAAGGCACGAGAGCAAAATGGAAATTAGTCGGTGCACTGCAAAACAATAGACAGCGCTTAATATATACACACAATGTGAGAATCATATTACTACAATGCGGCCGTGCTTCGCTGGGATTCCCTACACGCATCTTATTAACACTCACGTTACCGAGACGAGCAAGGAGCGCGGCAAATCTCGGATCAGACAAACCGAATCAACTGCCGAAGCCTAGTCGTGCTCAAATGGCCAAAATGGCCCAGATGAAAAAAGGAGGATTCCTAGATAAGAATAGCAGTTAGTAGTAATGCCAGAAAGATGAATGGCTAAGGATTGGGGGAACGGCGGGCGGAAACGGGGGGAGGGATTGGGGAGCATGTGCAAAATTCACGGGAAAAAGGGGAATGTATGCGCGGAAAATGTAGGGGTGGGGAAGGGCTGGCGGAAACATGACAGACACGGGGAACAGAAATGAATGGAGCTGGGACAAGGACTTCGGAACAGAACATGTGGGGGGGACAGTGGCGGATGAGGCGGGACACGTGGCGGGTTTGGGGTTCTTTGGATGACCAATCTGTGGGTGCAGCGTGGCAAGGCAACGTGAGCAGACGCCCTCAGAGTTCCACGTCAGTCGCTAGCGAAATAAAGTCTGGCGAGAACAATGACGTGAGGATACATGCTGCAGGTTACAAAAAATCGTTTCCCAACTTTCTTAGGCTACAACTGTCTGATATATTTTAGTTGTAGCCTCAGTGAGATATATTAGTGAGTGTGAAGCTGAAACAGTAGAATATCATTTTAAATACACTTATTCACTCTATATAAAATCAAAATATATGATTTTCATCCAGATGTATGACAAAAATTATACAAAGATTTCCACCTTCCCCAACCCAGAAGTTGATTGGTTCTGGAATGCGTTGTTAATAATAAGGGATACAGCCACAGCAGAGCTGATGACGAGGTATTCCTAACGAACCAATTTCGCCGCACAACCTCCGCCTCTCTACTTTGTGGTGGTGGTGTCCCTTCTTGGGGGCTGACCTCGAAGGGCGTGTTTCCAGACGGTTCGCCTTTGAACTATCGTTTCTCACCAGCAACTAGTAATGTATGCAAAGCAGCTGGTGTCGGAGAGGGAAGTCCCAACTTGGATGGACACCGACTTCGAATACGCCCTCCGTATGGATGTTTGCCCGCGCCACATTTCCTCCCTATCACCCCCCAATCCAATCCTCTCCTTTTCCCCCACCCCTCCCTGGCCTAAACCCTCATCCCGTCACTTCCCTGCTTCCACAATAAATCTCCTCTGCTTTCTATTAGACTGCATCGTCATTGTTTCTTTCCTTCTTCACTCTTCGTATCTTTTCTTCCTGACGCTCTCTCATTGGAGGTCATGGTGGCGGCGTGTACGTCGCTTCTGCTGGCTCTAAGTGTGCTGAGGAGATGAGATGGTTTCGACAACATACATCCTAACAGGAACCATGTGTTAAGCCGCGTGGAGGCAACCGCGCGTTAAGCCGCCATGATTGAATGACGTCGTGACATAAACAGCTGCAGAGTTGGTTCGGTCATTATCAGCGACCCGCCGTAGCAATCTCCGGCCTGGAGCGAGTGGTTGTGGCTGGGAACGTTTTGCTGCAAAGACTTGCGCACCACCCGGCTACTTGATAACATGTGAGTTCCTAACTTGCGAGCTTCTGATTTGCGATGTCACTGTTGGATTGTCGTTCGCACATTCCGATTGTGCCGTTTCTTTTCGTTCTTGGTCAATGGCTGGCATATGATGCGACAATAAGCTATCACTTATGCTACACTCTGATCGGATTGATGATCCGTGTTGAAACAACCTTACACCTCTGACAATCTGATGCCAGCTCTTGATTGCGAGACTCACCTGCTGTCGTCCTCATTTTCGTCTATACCATGAGGCACGCTGAAGTTTCTTGCTGTTCTCGTTCTCTGATTATTGTTCGGCAGCCGAGGTTCTGATTTACGAGTTTCTGTAGTCCGCGCATTTCTATTATGCCTTTTCTCACAGTTCTTGGTAATTGACCGGCATATGATCGTTATTCTATCACTTATGCTCCGATCGGATCAATGATCCGTGTGGAAATAACCTTACACCTTTTACAATCTGATGCCCGACCTTCGCCGTCATTCTCATGTTCCTCTATATCATTCAGCATGCTGTAATTTCCTGTAGTTTTCGTTCTCATTGGTGCTTTGCCGGCATGTTCGTGAGCACAGTCATTACACTCCCCCCTGGGCTGAGCTGAGATCTGATGAAGTTTCAGTCCCATGATTGTGCGAGAGCTACTCGGTGCTTCGTGTTGCGGAGTAACGACTTTTTTCGTGTGTGACTCCGTGTCAAAATAGCCCGTACATTGCATTCTGATTACGGCATGGATCGTCTGCTTGGTGCAACTGTTGCTCTGGCGCTTACTCCGTGTTCCATCCTTGATTTCTGCTTCTCAGGTGGGAGGAAGAGAAGGTTGAAATCTGATGTGAAGTTGACCACAGATATGAGCGGATCGTGGATGAAACACACCTCTGGCGTCAGAAGAAACGACCGGTGGCGGCGAACCTCAGAAGCTTGTGTTGCGTCATTGCTGGGGCAGAGGCACAATCATTCGTTGTAACCAATAATTTACTTGATGTGAAGTGTGACATCGAATTTCAAACTCAATTTTTGCAAAATTCATGATGTACATGTGTTTCGACCTGTTTCAGCATGTTCGATTTTTTACGGAAGATGTGAAGAAATTTTACATCTCGATTCATTAAATAAAATTTTCATGTTTCTCTTCCTATGGTATATCGGTAGTAGGAATCTTGCTTGCATGCAAGGTCATTTTCTCTCCAGTTCTGTTAATGGCTGGCTTGTCTTCTGAAAACATGGTGTTGACTGTGAGCTACTAGCCCATGCAACAAGCGGAAGGAGTAACTGAGTTCTCCTGGTAATCAACGCTAACACCTTAGTGTTCTAATGCTCGGGTGAGACACGGACAGAAAGTAGCACTGAAAAATGTCTGTACACATGATACGCAGTATTTCACTACACACAACTAACAGCTTTGCTACTAGCTGGCAGAATAGGAGCACTTTGCTGCCAATTTTCGTCCTTGGTTACTCAACAGAAGATGGCAACGGAAACGCCTTAGCAGCTGGAGCAGGTGCAGCTGCTGCCGCACTTGCACTCGCCGCCGCTGGCGCAGCCGCAGCCACCGGCAGCAGCGGTCTTGCATCCGCAAGGCGCGTTCTCAGCAGTGCACGTGCAGCCTACTCCGCAGCTGCAGGTAGCCCCGGCGGCGGGAGCAGCGGACTTGCATCCGCAAGGGGAGTTCTCCGCAGTGCACGTGCAACCCTCCCCGCAGCTGCAGGTAGCGCCAGCGTCGGGAGCAGCAGCGGACTTGCATCCGCAGGGAGAGTTCTCCGCAGTGCACGTGCAGCCTTCGCCGCAGCTGCAAGTGGCGGCGGCAGCGGTCTTGCAGCCGCAAGGGGAGTTCTCAACGGTGCAGGTGCACGCCTCGCCGCAGGTGCAGGTGGTGGGAGCCATTGTGCGTGTCGAAGACCAAATGAAAGAGGCCGAATTCTAAAAGGTTGTCGCTTAATTAGCGTATTTCAGAGCGTGAACTCGCGAGAGAGAGCTAGTGACAGCTGATCGAGAAGAACTTTGGATGTTGAGATCGGAAAAGCGATTGGTATTTGTAGGCCCGCTTCGCTACCGACGTGACGTGGAAGTGTTCGTTTTTTGCGGCGCGCTGGCGTTGAGGCGGGCGTGCGGTTGCACTGTTGGCGTGTGTCACAGAATCAACGCAGCGCGCTTCTAGAATGTTCGAATGAGGTTATTCTGGTTTCGTATTACCTTCTTGGAATGTACCACGAAGTTTGTATTTTCCACCTCTGTTCTATAAGTCTTCAGCTGTACCGTAAGTGTCGATGTCTGACTTCGGCTGGTTAATCGAAGATGCTTTTAAGCCAATAACTAATGAGCCGGTTTGCGAGGGCCATCAGTGGTGTCGGCACATCGCCATGACACGTCGCAAAGTCGCCACGTCGCCTATGTCGCCACGTCTCGCACCTGATACCACATAGCGATTGAGTTCGGGCATCAAACATGCGTGGTTACCAGCTTTCGTTTTCCCGCCAAATTCACCACCTCGCTCAGAAACTGACATCCAGGTTTCAGCCTAGAGATTGACAAGCCGCTCAACTGCAGCCACAAGTTCAACTGCCTCGGCCTAATTGCTTTTCGTTGTAAAAGCTGTTGGTAAGAAAAGAAAGGAGAACATATCTATTCTCGAAGTCTTCGCTCGGACTAAGTTTCTCCTTTCGAGCTTTGTATTTACGTTCTGATATTTTTCCTCGTTTACCGCTGTGAAACCGCTGTGATCAAGGGCTCCCAGCGTTCGGAATCAGCGGACATAGATATGGAAACCATAGCTTCAGCCGATGCGGGGAGTCCGGAAGTCCCGGCCGTGGAAGTCACGTCTATGCAGTTCGCTTATCCCGGCGAGCCTCCGTTAATCTCCAAGTTTAATCTGACACTGCCACGTGGCAGCCGCTGCCTTCTGATTGGAGCCAACGGTGCAGGCAAGACGACTCTCCTGAGAGTGTTGGCGGGAAAGCACATGGTTGGTGGAAAGGACGTCGTTAAAGTGCTCGGTCGCTCGGCATTCCACGATACAGCTCTTTCGTGCGACGGTTCTCTCGCGTACCTCGGTGGTTCCTGGAGCAAGTCCGTCGGCTGTGCGGTGAGTGTGCCTTGAAACGCATCTACTTGTATGACGTACGGACGATGCCCGCTAGAGCATACATAGCGCCCCTACGATGGCTCTCTCGCCTACCTCAGTGGATCCTGGAGCAAGTCCGTCGGCTGTGCGGTGAGTTAGCTCTCACGGGATCCCGTTCTTTATAATAGCACAGTGATTATTTATAACCTTGTGACTTTTGAGTCCATAAAGTGGAATCCACGACAACAGCTGCACACTCCTTGTTGAGTTTCAAAAGCCTCACGGAAGTCACAATGTGAAACACTTACCCACAGCTTTCAGTCGCTCTACGGCTGCTTCTCAGAAGCCATAGGGTCCAAACCACTACTGTTGCACCACTCTCAGTGGAAGTGTGGCAAAGCACCACTCTCAGTGGAAGTGTGGCAAAGCACCACTCTCAGGCTTCTGCCCACCTCGTACTGTCTGATCTCAGTTGGCGTAGTTTAGTTTTGAGACGTCTCAGAACTTGATCTCAGTTGGCATAATTCTGCCCGTCCCTCTCATGCTTTCGCCCATCGCTTTCCCAGTGTCCCTCTCGCCCCCTTGCACACCGCTTGCCCAGTGTCGCTCTTACTCCCTCGCCCATCGCCGATTCTCTTCCCCCCTCGCTGCAGGGCGAAGTTTCTCCGGAGGGAGACTTCAATGTGGAGCTCACGACTTACACCGTGCCTGCCTGCAACCTGGACGCAACCTGCAAGGGCCATCTTGTAGAGGTGCTGGAGTTTCACCTCTCTTCCTGTTTTATTCAATTCGTGCTGTTCCTGCCATGTCTCCCCTGCTTCAGGGCGAAGCTCCCCTGCAAGGCGATTTCAGCGCGGAGCACATGATCTACGGCGTTGCTGACGTGGACGCAAGGGCCACCTTGCAGAGTTGTTGATTTCCTTCCTCAACATTTTACACCCGGATTGTCTTTCCTCCCTCGCTGCAGGGCGAAGTACCTCTGCAAGGCGATTTCAGCGCGGAGCACATGATCTACGGCGTGGCTGACGTGGACGCAGCGCGCAGGGACCACCTGGTGGAGCTGCTGGACATTGATCTGACGTGGCGCATGCACCGCGTGTCAGATGGGCAGCGGAGGCGAGTGCAGATCTGCATGGGGCTGCTGCGGCCCTTCCAGGTGAGCCATGAAACTAGCCAGGTGAGCCATGAAACTAGCCAGGTGACTCTATCCAGGTGACTCTAGCCAGAATTGCGAGGTTGATCGGCTGTTCAATTTAAGACCTTGTATGGCATTTGTGCCAGCCGTGCAGTGGACCGGATGGGAAGCGGAGGCGAGTGCAGATCTGGATGGGGCTGCTGCGACCCTTCCAGGTGAGCTGCTGCTGATGAGCCTTGGTTCAAGAAAAAATAGCCAGGTGGAGTGTAGTTGCACTTTTACTGTACTTTCTATGGAACATGCGCCCCGGGCAGGGTGGGGGGAGGAGGTCAGTGCAGATCTGCATGGGGCTGCTGCGACCCTTTCAGGTGAGCTGCTGCTGATGGGCCCTGATTCTAGCCAGAATTGCCAGGATCTGACATCCTAAGGAGTATGCGCCACGGGTTTGGTGTTAGTGGAGGAGGTGAGTGCAGGTATGCATGAGGCTGCTTTGAGCGTTGCAGGTGAGCTCTCAGTTTGATGAGCCCTAACCCTAGCCAGGATCGCCAGCACTAGATGGAGCTGGTGATATTGACATCTTGTGTGTATGCAATGCAGGCAGGGTGGATAGCAGAGGCAAGTGAACATGTGTATGGGGCTGCTGGTTAAGATGACTTTTTACCTAGATGTTGGCTCCACGCTGGAATTTTCTTCCTATATTTCCCACCCTTGTCACATGCCACAACTGCTGTTGCTGGACGAGGTCACAGAAAAATTAAATGTTGTCTCACAGATGCCTTCTCCTTACATAATTCCCTCCTCCTTACATACTTCCCTCCTCCTTACCCCTTCTCATGCCGCAGGTGCTGCTTCTGGACGAGGTGACAGTAGACCTAGATGTTGTCGCCAGGATGGATCTCCTCTCTTTCTTCCAAGAAGAATGTGAAGAGGTGAGCTGGGGTTCGTTAGCAGTCATGTTGGGGAGGACAGAACTGCTTTGGGATAACACACTGTTGGCAACTGCGGCTAGTTTACTGCACTACCGTATGTTGTGAGCCTCACAATGTTTGTCTGTTTTCTGCAGGCATTGTGTAGTATGTGTGTACTGGCATCCTTGCAGACTTTGAAGTCATGATTTTGTTACTCCTGTCCCCTTTCCTTGCTGTTCTCTTTCCTTTGGCAGAGAGGAGCTACTGTAGTGTATGCAACACATATATTTGACGGTCTGGAGTCTTGGGCAAGTCATCTCGCTTTTGTCTCTTCGGGCAAGTTGCAGCGGCTGGAATCAGTTGATCAGTCGACACAACAATCTGCTGATAGCCACAAGCCATCTGCATTGCAACTACCATCATTGCTGGAGATGGTGGAGCCTTGGCTGAGGGAGGACAAGGCAAAGAGGGAGAAAGAGGTGGAAGAGGCAAAGAAGAGGGGAGATGTGCCTAAAAGAGTGGATCCATTCGCTGGTGCTGGTAGGCACATGGCATATTATCGGTAGTTGTGCACTGTTAACACTGGTCTTATTGAATGTTTATGGCATATGGCATAGTACGTAGAGACCTCGTGCATCAAATCAAAGCGAAATCACACAACATCCTACCCACCAAAGCATTACAATACAGAACAAAACTGCTGCTAATTACTCTACTCAATAAACCAGAGGTACGGGATACGATATGCAGCAAATGCGCAGTCTGTAGAGAGTACACCGCTAGTCTCATAAGAGCGGGAGGTATCGTCGAGGAAACCCTTCCCCTCTTCGGCATCAGCGCAAACGCGGCGGTGGAGGGAAGCTACCAACTTCTGGAATTCCACTGCCCTTTGCGCATGGTCCGCGCGGAAAGTCTGCCCCAACACGCTGTGAATTGCATCAGTGCGCGCAAATTTCGCCACCCCCACATTGATGTGGACTTCCACGTCCGTTGGCGTTTGGAGGCTCGGTTGCGCTATACGCAGCTTCACGTCAAGCGACAACAGCCCGTCGACTACAAGAGTGTAGTAATCCACGTCGTACGGCCCTTCTTTCTCTTCCGCCTTGAATGTTATCGTGAGACCAGTGTCGTTGGATGGGAGAACAGTGTCGCCCAGTCGCATGCGCGGCTGAATTTGACCGTCGATTTCAATCATCCTCATGAATCCGTCGCCTCGTCGCTGCTGCTTACCGTTTCGTGCCACCAGTCGCGCGGTGTAAGTCGCACCATTCGTGAACCACACGATTCCAAGCTCCCTGTTCCGTGGAATGGGTAAGGACAGACGCAGAAAGTGAGTGAGAGCAGGAGGTTGCGAATGCCGTAGGCTGAAAGAAAAGGCAAGCTTCTTGGCCCAAAGAGGAGAAACGAGACTCACTTAATCCATGTGTGAACAGCCTTCCTATCCACAATGAGTGTGGCGTTCCTCGTGTCCTCGCTATAGTACCCTCGCAACATCATATTCACGTGGACGTCACGGTCAGTTAACACACAGATTGCGCGGTCCGGACGGCCGTTGAAGTCATAGCGCGTGCCGTGGGCGCCGACAAGATGCGGGTCATTAGCAGCGTTAGGGTTGGCACAGCCTGGCCCGATACGCCCTTGGTCCTTCGCGTTCGCTGCACCAGTTTCAATCCCGCATACGTATTTCGAACAATCCACCTTGCCCGCGTATAGGTTACACGTAGGAGGACTGCAAACAAAGGAAGAAAAGGGGTGACGGCGACGTGATTTAGGAGGCTTAACGTGAGTGATGAGAACAATTCTCCTCGGCGGAGCGTCGAATCGGCGGGCACATGTCACCCTATACACAGTGTTTCGACGTGTAACTCGCAGCCCTCACAAAGCGCACTCTCGCTCGTCTCCCGGAATGTATTGTATGTATTGCCAGAAGTTGCATCCGTTAGCCGGTGAGCACTTTGCGGCGCACTGTTGCGGACCGCCGTCGATACCTTCGATTTCCTCCATGAGCTGACCCCCCATAGCATGGCGAAAGAAGCTTCCCGCGATTCCTGGGATCTCGCTAGAAGGCGAGTAGCTCCCGCAGTTATCCAAGGTCATACCATTTTCGCACTTCCGTATCATCTCCTGGCGTGATGGGAACGGGCTCGCAGCTGAAAGGCTGACTGCTACTAGGAGGGATGATAGAACCAGCAGCGTCGCGAAGGTTTTGCCGGATCTGGAGAAACGAGTCGTTCCTCTGCGTATCGTCGCCATTGTGATAGGCTCTAAGGTGAGGTTGGAAAAGGTTGTTTGAGATTATCGATATGAATCGCTCATCAGATTTCGGGGTGACGCACCCGTTTTGCCTGGGACGACCAGCAGGATAGTACTGGCTACGGCCGAATTACCCCTCCAGGTGTCAGTAGGCAGCGCTGGGTACATAGTGACGCTTGAGATGAAGGACTTCGAAGTCCTCCGCGACAAGAAGGCCGGGTTCACAGAACCTTGCCTCGACCTCGGCCTCGCGTGAGCGCGCATCCCTAGGTCGCCTTGTTAGTTTTTTAGGGTTCAGCGCGTTTTCTTCGGCGTCGTTTCTAGGTCGAAATTGGCCTTGTCGGCTCCCCGCGTGGTCGACGATGTCCGTCTGCGATGGACGTCGTGGCGCTACGTCGTCTTATTAACCAGTTTGCTTGTCCTCGACCATGGGCCCTACGTCGATGACGCCTGTCTTGCTGCCGGCAATGTTGCCGTCGTGCGAAACCTTCGTCCGAATCGGCTTGTCTTACTGTCGGCGCTTTACCCCGGCGCCCGGCATGGATCGTAGCTCAACGCACAAGTGTTTCGCTCCCGCCTTTTCGCCCCTGCTTGTCCCAGGTACGAGCTCGATCGCCTCGGAAAAGCCGGCAGGGTGGCCCTGATCCGCGCTGCGAGTCTTTGCGCCGCTAGGACGGCGTCAAAGCCGTACTATCTGATCTTCGGGACGGCCTTCGGCTTCGAAGCCCTCGCAAACCCCTTGTGCACTGTGTGAGTGTTCCGCGCCCGTGAGGTTTGATCCTCGCGACCGTGTTGCTTGTTGTTCCCGGACAGAATCCTGAATGTCTTCGTCGTGCTTGTGTGGGCAGGTATGGACCTCTTCCCGGCAGGCACTGCAGCGTGCTGCTTGTTGTGCGCCCTGGCGACCTGCTTTTGCCCGACGAGGAGCAGATCGGGACCTTCTACCGCCACCTCGACCCCAAGACCTCCTCCAAGCTGCACGAGGAGGAGGCCGCCAACGTTTTGAGGTGGGACAACGTCGCCAGCTAGTCGCGCTGCTCCATAACGGCGTTCATGCCGCCTTGTGTGATGGCTCCTTTCCGTCTCGTATCGCAGGTTTTTCGACGAATGCGTGAAGGCGGAGTTAAACCGTGAGGGAAGGGAGTGGACGGCTAAGCCTCCTTCCGCCGAAGTCCTCTCCGCATGTCTGGAGAGTCTTGCCGCCTCCATCCGTGATGTGAGTTTCCGACGTCGATGTCGCCTGGGCTATCGTCGTCGAGGCGTCGACTCACCTCGCCATGTGCTTCGGATGTTGATGCAGAAATTGCCCGACATCCTCAAGGTCGGAGGTCGCCGGCACGGGGCTGCTGGCGGTCAACGCGTTCGCGTGGTCATTGGAGCATCTGGACGACGTGCATCGCAGCTACGATCCGCTCATCATCGAGAACCCGAAGCTGGTTGGTTTGAAGGCGCTCCGACTGGAGCTGGTGCACTACGTGGAGAAGGCCGCGTTGAACATACGGGAGGCGGCGTCGACCGTGGGTCGTGGTGTCGGAACGGGCATCGCTCTGGGTGGGGAGGCCGAGGAGGCTGCGGCAGGGTCACACTCTGGCGGGCACGGACCCACAGATGGCGGCGAGGAGGAGCATGAGAGGGAGGACAAGGAGGGGGGCGGGGAGGAGGACGGTGGCTCGGACGAGGAGGAGGAGGATGAGGAGCGTGAGGATGACGTCGTGGTCACCGGCGAAGAGGAGGCAGTACAGTTCGCTGGTGAGAAGGTTGCGGATAAGAGCGGCGGCAGCGGACCCAAGTCGGGCAAGAAGGCGCGGGGCAGCGGTGGCTCGATCCCGACTAGGATGGCGTCGAAGGCGGCCGTTGAGCTTCTGAAGGCGGCGGAGAGGGAGAACAAGAAGCTGAGGGAGGAGAAGGTGGTGGCGGAAAAGAGGCTGGAGTACCAGACGGCCCGGATGGACACGCTTTTCGGCGTGGTCACCTCAACCGTGAACAAGCTGACGACAGTCGCCGACAGCGTGACCTCTCACGAGCAGACGTTGGGGAGGAGCCTCCAAACGGGGGTGGACGCTATGAGGGCGGTTGAGCAGGAGGCGGTGAACTATCGCGGCTCCACCCTAGAATTCATGAACCAGAGGTGGCTGCCCACCGTGCAGGCCCTGTACTTGACGGCTACTGCTGCACAGGGTAGGCGACGGGAGGACGACGTCCTGCTGTTGCAAGGTGTGGCAGATGCTCTTGGCGAGAAGATCAGAACCGTCGTGTCTGCTGAGGTGAAGGCCGCCATGGAGAGCGAGGCGCAGGGGATCGCCGCTGCCGTGACTACGAAAGTCATCAAAGAGCTTAGGGACGACCTGGTGAAGGTGGTCACCTCCGCGACCCAACATGGCCTTGGTACTGCCGGGTTTAGCCTCCTCCCAACTGCTCTCGAGTCGGTGATGCACGGCGGTCGCGAAACCGCCGAGGAGCATGGGCTGGCGCCAAGGCAGTTGGGGAAAAGGGTCGCTGACAAAAAATCCCTGACCGGCGAGTAGACCAGCGCCACAAAGCGAAGCAGAGGACCTGCGGTGAAACGCGGTGTCGGCGTGGATCCTCCCGCCGCTCCGTTTTTTCGTATCCCCGGCGTCCAAGACTTGCTGAAAGAGAGACTTGGCGCGCGACCGAGCGCCGATTTTCGACAGATCGACGTCGCGCTCCAGGATCGAGCTTCATTGGTCGGGAAGACCGATGGGCAGCCCGTGGGGGACAGGCACCCACACGCCCCGACCGATCCGCCAAGCGCACACGACGCGCCACCGAGCTGCGACCAGGCGAATCCGGCAGACGAGCTTCTGGGAAAGGCATCCGTGGTTGGGGACAAGCAGGGCTGGAAGCCATTGGCGGACCAGCATCCACAGCCCGAGGCCAGTCCGGCGACTGTACAAGGCGCTCGACCGAGCGGCGGCATGGCCCGGATGGCCGACAAGCTCCTGCACCTCGCAGCGGTGGTCGGCCAGCCGCGCGGGGAGCCAGTTGTGGGCCAGCATGTTCAGCCGTCCACGAGTACGCCGACTGCGCGACCGACCGGCATCAAAGCGCAGCTGACCGACGACCTCCTGCGCCCCGCAGCAGTGGTCGGACAGCAGGGCGGGCCGCCCGGTGCGGGCCACCATCTTCACCCGTCGACGAGCACGGCGACCGCACAAGACGCGCGACTGGGTGGCGTCACGGCGGTGGTCGACGAGCTCTTGCGCCCAGAAGCGGTGGTCGGACAGCATGTCGAGCTGGCCGGGGCGGGCCAGCATCCCCACACCGCGACGAGTCCGGCGAGTGTCAGTAGCGCGAGACCGGTTGGCGTCACGGCACAGCTGGCCGACCAGTCTTTCCGCCCCGAGCAGCGAGCGACAGGCGTCCTACCCAGCGGCGCGGTCGAGGCTGCCACGTCGGTGATCGTGTCGACGACGGCAGCAGCGCTGACCAAATCGGGTACTGCCCAGGCGACCTCGTCGCTGCCGAACCCGCCTCCGCTTACCACGGGCTCTGCTGGTGCGGCCAGCTTACCCGTTCATGGGGCCATGGTCGGCCTTGAACCGATCCCGATCCCTAAGGCTGTTGAGAGTCAGGCGGTTGAGGCTCTAATCGGTCGAAGGCCATCGCTCGACGAGTATATGAAATGGATCGAGGATCATGGTCAGAAAACCCTGGAAATTCCTCCGACTCACACCAACCAGGCGGTCGACCAAGGAGCAGAGGCACCGAACGTCACGGCGGCGACTGCATGGCCGAGTGCCTCAACGGTGGAGGCGGCTGTGTGGAGAGTGGTGGAAGAGGCCGGTGGGGTGGACGAAGACATCCTCGCCAGCATCGTGATGCCGAACCGGGAAATTGAGGTCATGCGGGAAAACTACAAGCAGCAGCTCCCACTGTGGGAGCGCAACAGGGAACACCCGCCGCCTCGACTGCACCTGCGGAGGACCCTAGCGCGGCTGGCGCCAAATCCTCCCCGGCCACAACCGGCGAGGTCAGCGACGGGAAGCAGAAGCGCAAGGGCAAGGGCGGCCCGGCGAAGGCCGGCTCTTCCAAGGGGACGTCCAAAGCGGCCACGCAGGGTCGGAAGGGTTCAGGCGTCCGCGTTGACAAGGAGAGCGGGCTGGCCACGTCAGAGATGAAGTTTGGGAAGAAAAGCCGTTACATCTACCGGTCGATGGACAAGTCCGAGGCCGCCTACTGCATCGCTGTCGCCATTTCGTCGTTCGACGGCTTCGTCAGCGAGGTGATTCGCGACGAGTTCGATGGGGTCAAGGAGGATGTGATGGAGCAGTATAAGGCGGACTGGAATGTGGCGCGCTTGATTCCGGGGGGCATGTGGACGGTCATGTGGAGCCGAGGCGCAAACGTCTTCCGCGACAGGTAAGCTTGGCGAATGCTCAAGTAGGTGCTCGTTTCGGTCGGTACGCGTGGGTCGGTCGGTGACGGTGGGTCGTGCTGTTGTGTTTCGCAGGTTCCAGGAGGTGGTCGCGGAATACAATAGGATAACCGACGCCGACCGCGTAGTTCTCATGTTGGCTCTTCGCCCGGCGGTGTGGTTCGGCGACCTTCCTGAGTCGACCGAGCCCGAGAAGGCCACGAAGAATAAGATGGCGAGCGACATGACCGCACGCGTTTCGATGTGTGCCGCCTTCGCACCTGTGGCCGCGAAAGTCATGCCCATTTCGGGCATCGAGTCGGAACGGTTATCCGAGATCCACGACGGAAGTAGCGGCCGGCGAAGGGGGGGCGGCAGCGACCGTACGCGGTACGTCCCCCGAGTTTGCGAAGAGGTGTAAGAGCGTCATCAAGGTGGTGCTTCAACGGGCGTCGACCCGGGAGGTCGTCGTAGGAGAGGTCGCCGACACGGTGACAAAGGACCTGCAAGGCGCTGTGCTGAGGTCACTTCCTGAGGACGGGGACGAGCGCAAACACGACGATCTGATCGCCCGTGTCATGATCGAGAACCTCGCCTTCTGGGGGGACTGCTGTGTCGGCGGCCCTAAATTCAAAGCGCGCGGCGTCGTTTTGCCTCTTGACGCCGGGATGAAGGTGATCGTTCGGGACAGGGGGGCGAGGGGGCAGCACAAAGGGAAGCAGGCGGCCGACGCCTAGGTCGACGAACCCTGGTTCGACTGCTGTTGTCGTGGTCGGCCTTGGTGCAAACGTTGCATGCTTTCCGACTTTGGTTAAGGTAGTTTGTGCGTGTTGTTGTGTAGTTGTGTTTTGAACATGATCGTTGGTTTCCTTGTGAAGTCGGTTTGATGCATTTACAAGAGAAACAAAATTGAACAAGTAGTCGGTCAATAATTGGCAATAGTACAAACAAAAACATGTCGGAGACACTCAGCCCGCCTTCAGCCCGCCCTAAGCCCCCCCTCAACCCGCCCTCAGCCAGCCATAAGCCCGCCGTCAGCCCACCCTCGGTCGCACCACCCTCAGCACGCCCCACAAGTCGCACACGGACGGACTACCCTCAGCCCGCCCTCTTGCGTTTCCCAGCGCCGGAGCTCTCCGCTCTCGCTCCCGCGGTCGCCCCGGCCTCCAAGCCGACCTTCTTGGCCTGCTCCTCCTACAAGTCTCCGAAGATCGTCTTTCCCCAATCGGGGTCGGCGTAGCCCGCAGATACAACGCCCCACGCAATTGTCAGCTTCCTATGCTGCGGCTTGTCCAGACCCTTGATGCCGGTCGGCTTTCCGACGGCTGTGGTGGGGATCTGCATGGGCGTGGTTGCATGGAGGACCATGAGAGCGTCGCTGAAATAAGAAAGACCCGCCCGCCCCAGGTGGTGGAGTAGCTTGACCACGGCGGCGGTGTCAGTGTCGTTGTCGCTCCGCCGCAAATGGTGCACGGTTTCCATGATCCGCTTCATCCGGCGCGTGGAGTGCTACAGCGCATCGTTTTTCCCCGATTCTCCCACTGCGGTGGTGGGAGAATCGTCGGTCGGCGCTTTTCGGCCCCGAGAGCTCTGCGCCGACTTCGGCGACGCTGCGGGTTTGTCGGCCTTCTCGACCTTGCAGATCATGCACTTGTGTCGGACGAGGAATCTGGGCTCCGCGTAACATTCGCGCAAAGGCCGCGCGTCCACGTGCGACGGGTTGTTCCACCAGCGCCAGGCAGCCTCGACCGTCTTGGACGTGCGCCAGGGGTGCACGACGTCCACCTTGTACGCGAGGTCGTCGTCCTGCTCCTTCTTGATCTTGATGGCTGCTGCCTTCTCGGCGTCGGTCATCGGCCTTGACGGTGCCGGCGCAGTCGGCGTCGGCCGTGCCTCGGCCAGCTGGAGAGCCTGCATCAACTTCGCGATATGCGCGTCCTTCTCCAAATTCTTTTGCATCTCAAGCTTCTCGATCGCGACATCCTCCCTCTGGCGGTGCAGCATCATGGTGAGCTGGTTGACCTGATGTTCGGCGTCGACTCGCGCGCTGAATTCCTGCGATCCAAGGGGGATGGTCGGCAAACGGTCAGCAAATGTAGCAGGACGACTCGTTTTACAGGTCGCCGGAACGCGTACGCCGTACCTCTTGGGGGTTCTCACTCGTTGTACAGCGCGTGGCGATGGTTTTGGGATCCACCCGGTTGACGTCCTTGGCCCATTTCTGGAAGTCGGGGTCGCGGCAAAGCTTGGAACTCTGGACGTACGGGTGCCATGGTTCGCGCATCAGCATGCACGCAAGATCATCGGTGACTATTCGGCGGCCGAACTCGATGAGCGATTGCAAGAAGTGCACCCCGGCCGTGTTGGGTTCTCTCGCGGATGCGCAGTTGATCGCCTGCGAGTCGAACAAAAACACAAACACAATCAACTGCCGGTGGAATGTCGGCGTGGAAATGGTCGGCGGGTTGTCGGCGTTTCTACCGTCTGAATTACTCACCTTGACCAGTTCCACTTCCGCCCACGGAAAGATGTGTTGGGCGATGAGGGCCACCACCTTGTCGTCGAGCTTTACCGTGCTCCGACCGAGGTGGTAGTCGCCGCATTTGCCTGTGTAGCCGGCCTTTCTCAACACCGCTGCCTTCGGGATGGTCGTGATGTAGCTCTTCGCAAGCTTGTCGAGCGCCTAGTGGCCCAAGTCGGCGATGTCAGATCGCGGAACGCCGTCGTCGGCCAGCTCCTGTGCCCCACCTTCCCGGGCGGCATGGGTGTTGCGCGTGATGAAGATCTTGTTCGTCCGCCACATCTCCTTCGTGATCCGAGAATGGGATGAAGCCGACAGCTGTTTTGTGTCTTGTCGTTCCGAGCATGAAAGAGGTGTTTGTGATACCACATGTACGGAGTACTGAAATCGAGGGGCGGCACGCATCGAGAGGTCGGCGAGCGGTTCAGCTGGTCGTACACGAAGTGCAGCCACAACAGTGTGTGGCCGACGGCGCACATCTCCTGCTCCAGGTGTCTCGCCGCGTAGCTGTGGTGTAGACAAGCATCCTTGTTCGTCTTGGAGTTTTGTGACGCGATGACCATGACAACCGGTCGTCGCGTGGAGTGCTCGGGTGACGCGCTCCCCATTCTGTACAAGAACAAGTCGGAGAGCTCGATCGCTCGGAGGCTGGCTTCGCGGAGAAGGGTGTGGTGACCCAGGAGAGTCATCGTCTTCATCAACAAGAACTTCCACAGCGTTTGGGAGGGGGTGGCCGCCTTGGGTTCGTACGCCCGAGCCGCCCAGGTCGGCAAGACCTTGAACATGAGGTGGCGGATCTGGTTGGTGGTGTACGTGTCGCCGAGCGTTCCGCGGTGCCGGTCGACGCAATCCCTGCATATCAATTCCCACGAGGACTGGGTTAGCTGAGCGAACAGGGAAACGGGTGTGAAACGCGTGGGACGACTTGGCGACTTACCTGTCGTCCCTGTGCCACTTCTCTCTGACCATCGCGCGCACCTCTGAGCGGAATGTACGCGATTGACGATTGACAGAATGTACGCCTTGATCCGCGTGGCGTTGACGCGGGGACCGTGCATCCAAAGAAGGTCGTCCTTGGCGGTGTGCCACTGATCACCCATGTCATCGCTGATGTACCTCCATATCTCGTCCTCGTGCTCCAGCACGGCGCCCCCCTTGAATCTGGCGGTTTGCTGTCTTGGGAGTTCCTTGCAGCACCATCTCCTGAAGTCGAGCAGCGCCCGCAGGTATTGAACACGGGTCGTTCTCGCCTCCAGCGTGTCCAGATGCCGCATACCCCACATCATCCTCACCAATCTGTTCTTCTTGGCGAGCTCTTTGTTGATGTTGAAGGCGGCTTCCGCAAAATTGTCGCGCGGGATGTTATGCAGAAAGTCGTCGTCTTTTTCATCGGTTGCCAACAAATCTTTTATGGTCAAGTACTCCATGTTGTTTTCGGGAAATGGGCCAATCGGCGGCGGCTGCTCCGTGGCCGAAGGCGAGTACAGGTCCGGCTCGGGTTGGGGAGCCCCTTTCGTTCCTGGCGGTAGAGGGATGGTAGGGTCGGCGGGAATATTTGCCCTAGCGGCGTCTACATCGACCACCAAGTAAGGCTCGTTCAGGTCGGGAATCGCGCTGTTCACCACCGGCGGCGTGACGCCTGCCATGTCGGCGGGTAAAGTTGTTCCCATCGGCTTCTAGTTGTCGCCGCGGTCTCGCGGCGGTAGGTGTTCAGCCGACCAAAGGCGATACTGCACAATCGCTGCTGTGTATTGCCTTCGCACCGTGGCAATGACCGCCCGTCTTTCGGCCCTCTCATCGATCTCGGCGATTGTCAACTCCGCGGCAATGTCGGACAATTCTGGAGCTTCAGGCCGCGGATTGGTGTTCTGGTGGGTGATGTTCGGAGTGATTGTGGTCGGCGGGGTGTTAAGTGGCAATGTGTCGTTCGGCGGGGTGTTGTTCGGGGGGGGGGGGGGGGGGGGGGGGGGGGGGTGGGCGGGGGGGTGTTGTTGGTCGGGGTGTTGTTCATTGGGGTGTTGTCCGGCGGGTCGTTGTTAGACTGGTCCCTGGCCATTCGAGGCCGTACTGGGGATTAATGGCAATGACAATACTGGTTGAGGGTACGAAGAAAGAGGTCGGCCACTTTCGGATGTTGTCGACCTAGCTAGTCATCGTAGTCTAAAACCGCGAATGATCCTAAGTCGGAAGCCCGTGGAGTTTGCCGACCTAAACGCACTCGTACACCGGCGTGGCTCGTCGTCGACCCTGCACCACGCGAGGTCGGTCGGCCTCAGAGAAGCGTGAAAATGACTAAGGGAAATGTGGCTCACTAGAATGAAAGGGAATGCAACGCAACAAACAAGATTTGAAATGGCATAGACACTTGGCCGTCGGTGGGTCATAGCATAGAGTGCCACCGTCGCGGTTCGGCGGACAGGTGTTGGCGGGCGATCCGTGGGCAGGTCTCCAACCCTGCATGCACGGTAGAACGGTGGCGCAATGGTTGACGTGGCATGGGGCACGCATGTCATATTCGCAGCCGACTATCCGGTGTTCCCGTCACGCTGAATCGTGATTACACGTCGGCGTGACGCAGCAGTGCTCATCGCGTCGTCCGACGATGGTATCCCGCGGGCATGTTCCCGCCAGCAGGCCGACGAAGGCTTGGTCGCCGCGTGGACAGCCGTTCGCCGACCGATGTTCGACGCGTGGAACGTTTTGCTTCGGATGGTCGACGTCTGGCTCTGCGCGCCAGAGCAGTGGTCGGCCAGGAATCGCGGTGGGCCTCACGTCGCAGTCCGCGCCGATGGCGAGCAGGACGTCGTGGCACGCTGGCCGCGACCGGCGGCGTGGACGTGTCGACCTCGTACGGAGGGTCCGTTGAGAGGTGCCATCGGGGTATCTCTCATCGGGATTGCCGGGTGACGGAGGGTGACGCTCCTCGCCCAGGACGTGTACCCAGTTAGCCGAACAGGATGGCGCAGGGGTGGCGTTCCCTTTCCCGAGCCGCGTCGTTTTTTAACCCGGATGTAGTCGGGGCGTTGAGATATACCATGCTGAAGAGAGCTTGTATGCTGCACCAGACTCACTGCACTAAACCTGGAATGAAGTGGTGTGGTGGCCCGTGATAGCGTTTTCGAGGTCCTGCTGTTGTGGGGGTGGTGAGTGGGAGACGGCAAGTAAACGACGTCTTGTGTTTTCAAGCTTTTAGGGTGTTTTGTTATGGTTTTGCGTTGAATAGAAAATGACGCCATCTTCTTGCGACTGCTTCTGCTACATGCAATAGCGTTTGTTTCTACCTACTAGGTGGATGGACATTCACCTGGGAGTGTAATGTAAGCAAGTCCCATGCATTGTGAATCAGTTGTGGGGCATTGTGTATGGTAAAACATTCTCGGCAATTTTTTTAGCCCGTCGTGGCAAGCCACCTCCCTCCCCTCTGTCCGTCACCCCTACCTTGGAAAGACGAATCTCCAAAAGCAGGGATGGCACGGCGCAGTGACGCATGAAGGCAGATTGCTTCTGTTTCAAATGGCGAGTGTTGGCTTCCCTGCTTGCCAATACTACAATGCGAGAGACTGACCTGAACCAGGTCTCGTGCCAGGGTCTTCTTCTCTTGACACCGAGTCGCATGTTACGTTACACTTAGAGTTTGCCGATCGACTGATTCAAGACGTCCACGTGGTAGCCTCGTAGGCAGGAGAGGTATCGTGCTGCCTAGAAATGCATCTAAACCAATTCACACTCCCACATGACTGTGTGAATGTGTCGGGATCGCTAGTGTCAAGTCAATTCAGAGTGTGTATGCATATGGGACGCCTTAGTATATGTTAAAAACCTTATCACCACACCTAACATACAACCATAATGTCAAACATATATCTATGTTTTAGATTTGGGTAGGGTGTAGTGGGGTACATACTGTAGAGTACAACCCCTTAGGGTTTTCCTACTTGTATCATTCTCATCTTAGTCAAATCATCCTTGCCTTAGTCTCGACATGGTATCTACAGCAGGAGGTCTCTAGGACCTAAGAATAGGGCCCACCCGTAACTGTGTTACCTCACCTACTGCCTGCCTGCCTTGCCTGCTGCTCGCACGCGCCTCGGCTGCTCACGCGCGCGCGTTACTTTTTTTTTTTTTTTTTTTTTTTTTTTTTTTTTCGTGCGCGCCTCGCCTGCTTGCGCGCGCGTCACTTTTTCGCGCGCGCCACTACTGCAGCACCGCGCGCCGGCCCGCATCGCCCGCACAGCCCGCGTCGAGCCTGCGCAGCCCGCCGCCGCGCGCAGCCCGCCGTCGCCCCGCGCGCCGCGTCTGTCGCCAGCGCGGCCCGCCGCCGCGCCGCGCGCCACGTCGGCCGCCTGTGCGTCACGTCGGCCGCCTGCACGGCCCGCTGCTACCTAGCGCGCTGCTTTAGGAGCTTGCGTGCGGCCACTACTGCCTGCTGCCTGCTGCCTCCTGCCTCCTGCCTGCTGCCTCTATCCTTGCTTGCGGCCTGGTGCCTACTGCCTCTTGTCTGCTGCCTGCTGCCTACTGCCTTTGCCTGCTGCCATCATGACGACGCCTAAAGTTCTCGCGTTCGAGCCTAACGGTCGCCCCAAAGAGTTTGCTGTGTGGTTAGACGACCTCCAACTCCTTCTGACCGATGCCAAAGTGTTCGATTACGTGTCTGGCACTGCCGTTGGTCCTGCTGCCGATGCTCCTGCTCTCGAACGCTCGCAGTGGCAGACTCGCGATGCTGTTGCACGCCTAGCGATTAGGAACCATCTGCCGATTAGTGAGCGCGCGCATTTTAGCCAGCACAAAACTGCTAAGACGCTGTACGACGCTGTAGTTGCGCGCTACTCCTCCCCGGCCACTGCAGCCATAGGTCGGCTCATGCTACCCTACCTTTTCCCTGACCTTTCCTCGTTCACCACTGCTGAGGACCTCATTTCCCACATGCGTGCTA
The DNA here is from genome assembly GCA_948144175.1 of Closterium sp. NIES-65. Taxonomy (NCBI): domain Eukaryota; kingdom Viridiplantae; phylum Streptophyta; class Zygnematophyceae; order Desmidiales; family Closteriaceae; genus Closterium; species Closterium sp. NIES-65. The sequence continues at coordinate 699,988 of CANXME010001370.1, read as the reverse complement.
CTGACACTCGCTTTCGTGCCGCCCTTTCAGCCGAGTTCTGCGCCGCGAACCCCCCCCCCCCCGATGTACTTCACTCTCTATTTCCTCGTCACCCGCCTCCCTAACACTCTTAGCTCCGTCAGGGACCACTTCCTAGTGCTAGACCCCACCACTCTCACTGTCGACGACTTCGAGAAGCACCTCCTCGTAGTAGAGAAGAACATCCCCGCTGTAGGTGCTGCTCGTGGCACTCCTCGCTCTCCCCTCTTTGAGGGGTGCTACCCTTCCCCTCTCACCCCCTCCTACGCCTCCGCAGCTGCCACTCACGACTACCTTGGTGCTGAGGAGGTCGGGGCTGTTTCCGCTCCTAGTGGGAAGCGTCGCAACGGCAGGGGCAGCAAGGGTGGCAAGGGAGGTGGGGGTGGCGGTGGAGGTGGCGGTGGTGCAGGCGGTGGGGGAGGTGGAGGTGGTGGAGGTGGTCGTGGGGGTGGAGGTGGTGGAGGTGGTGGTGGGAGCGGCGGAGGCACTGGGAGCGGTGGAAGTGGCAGCAGCGGCGGTGGGGGAGGAGGGAGAGGTGGTGGCAGTGGTGGTCAGGGCCAGCAACAGCCGCAGCAGCAGCAGCGTCAGCGCCAGACCCCCACTTCCCAGCAGCTTCTTGACTGGTATGCCGGGTGTGGGGCTTCTGGGGGTCCTGGTCGCTGCCCCTATATCATTCGCACAGGTCCCCGCGCTTGTCGCCAGTGCACAGGGTTTCACACTGAGCTGCGCTGCTTCGCTCGACTTAGTGACGCCTGGCGCGTCAAGTTTCCTGATGCTCCTCAATTCCCCAACTGGGCAGACCTGCTTAGGCGTGATGTACCTATCTTTCATCTTGACTATGAGGCTATTCTTGCTGCTATGTATGCATTCGATGTTAGTGCTGAGGGTGACTGTTACTTGTGTGTACCACCGGACCCTGGGACTGGAGGTGCCGGTTCTGGGGGTGCTGCACCAGGTGGGGCTGGTGCTGAGGGTGCTGGAGCTGCTGAGGGTGCTGGAGCTGCTGGAGGTGCTGGAGCTGCTGAGGGTACTGGAGTTGCTGGAGGTGCTGGAGCTGCTGAGGGTACTGGAGGTGCTGGAGGTGCTGGAGCTGCTGAGGGTGCTGGAGCTGCTGGAGGTGCTGGAGCTGCTGAGGGTGCTGGAGCTGTTGGTGCTGGTGGCACTGCACAGCCGCGCCTGTTCTTTGCTCCGCCGTCTCTGTCATCTCTGCCACCGCCTAACTCCGTGCTTTGCCAGGTTCTTAGCCTCCCGTCGTCTACTGGTCTTCCGTTACAGCCTGGCTCACCTCTGCCTGCTCCTTTTCCTTAAGCTGAGTAGATAGGGGCCTTGCTGAGCGTCGTGAGTCTGCGTCGCGTCCTGTCTCACCTGTCCGTTCTGGTCGTTCCAGTCGTCCTGTTCCTCGTCAGCTTCAGCCGGCTGTCCCCGGCCCTTCCCTTGTAGTCCGTCGTCCTTCCTCTCCGCCGCCGCGTGTTCACCTGCCGTCTCCCCCTGCGTACTCTCTACCTATCGTTCCTGACCCTGCGTCTGACCAGTTTCGTGCTGAGCACCCTACTGTAACGCGTCTGCTAGCCGCTGTTGTCGCCGACCCGTCATTTGAGTCTGCTGCTGCGTCTGCCTTAGTCGTTGAGCTTGTTGAGTTTGCTGCTACATGTCGTCTAGACTACGCTGCTAGTCTTGTTGCTGAGTCTAAGTCTGTCTGTCCTCCGTCCGTCGGGGGTGAGTGTGCTCTTGGCACGGACGTCCTTGAGGACAGGCAGGAGGACCTTAAGTGTCTTGCAGCCGCTGCGCCTCATCTCGTGGCCATGCTGCTTGCCCGTGAGGGAGACCCGGATGCACCAGACATCCCGACCCCGCGCTCTTACGCTGAGGCGATCGTGGGTGAGTACTCCTCTCAGTGGCAGACAACCATGGACGCAGAGATGGCATCCTGGAAGTCCACAGGCACCTACGTCGACGAGGTTCCCCCTCCTGAGGCAAACATCGTCAGTGGCATGTGGATTTTCAAGGTGAAGCGGCCGCCAGGTTCTCCGCCTCTCTTTAAGGCTCTTTACGTTGCACGAGGTTTCAGTTAGTGAGAGGGAGTTGACTTCTTCCAGACCTTCTCCCCCACCCCGAAGATGACCACTCTTCGGGTGTTGCTGCATGTTGTCGTTTAGCGTGACTACGAGCTTCACTCTCTTGACTTCAGCACAGCTTTCTTACAGGGCAGCCTGCACAAGGAGATCTGGCTGCGCCGTCCACCTGGCTTCACTGGGTCGTTCCCTTCTGGTACTCAGTGGAGCCTCCGCGGCTAGTCCACGGTCTCCGTCAGGCGCCTCGTGAGTGGCTTGACACACTGAGGACGACTCTTGCGGCTCTTGGGTTTGCCCCGTCGACTGCTGACCCGTCCCTGTTTCTGCGCACCGACACCTCGCTGCCGCCGTTCTACATCCTCGTGTACGTCGACGACTTGGTCTTTGCCACTCCTGACACTAAGGCTCTCGCCCTGGTGAAGTCGGAGCTGCAGAAGAGACACACGTGCACAGACCTGGGTGAGTTGCGCAGCAACCTTGGCTTGCAGATCACCCGGGACAGAGCACAGCGCACCATCACACTGACTCAGTCACACATGGTGCAGCAGGTCCTTCAGCGCTTCGGCTTCACCTGGTCCTCGGCACAGGCCACTCCTCTGGCGACACGTCACTCGCTCTGAGCTCCACCTTCGGACGAGTCCGTAGAGCCGAGTGGTCCTTACCCAGAACTAGTGGGCTGCCTCATGTACCTGATGACCTGCACTCGTCCTGACCTTGCGTACCCTCTTGGCCTTCTGGCTCACTACGTGGCTCCTAGTCGGCACCGAAAGGTGCACATGGATGCTGCTAAGAGGGTACTACGCTACTTGTGCAGTACATCAGGCATGGGGCTCGTGCTTGGAGGACGGAGCGACGTTGTCCTCACTGGGCACTTAGACGCTTCTTGGGTTGACGACCAGGCTACGCAGCGGTCGTTACAGGGTTACACCTTTAGCCTTGGCTCTGGTTCAGTTTCTTGGCGTTCTACACGCTCATCTTCAGTTCTCAGCTCCAGTTGTGAGGCTGAGATCTACGCCTCTGCCATGGCTGCACAGGAGTTACGCTGGCTTACCTACCTGCTGACGGACCTGGGAGAGCGGCCTCGTTCTCCTCCAGTGCTATACGTCGACAACAAGGTTGTCATTGCCTTGTGTGAGGAGCACAGACTGGAGCACAAAACGAAGCACATCGCTCTGCGTTACTTCTTGGCTCGAGAGTTGCAGCAGCATGGTCAGCTTCGTCTTGCTCACGTGGCCACTCGGGCCAACACTGCTGATATATTCACCAAGGCCACTCTTCCGTCTGGTGATCATCACCGTTTCTGCACTTTGTTAGGCCTTGTGCCCACTTTTCCTCACTTGCTGTAGACTTTGCTTGTACTGTGATATATATATATATATATGTATATAACCTACATGCTTGTTCTGCTAGGTAGAGATCACTGTACTGCTGTTGTTGCATATATCCCTCTGCATGTGAACTGGCCTTGTGGCCCTTTGCTTGTGCTCAGTGTTTGTGGTGACGTTGTGATCCACCCTAAGCTTGCTTTACTTCTCTTGACTGGTCTTGTGACCCCTTGCTCTCCCCCACTTTGCCTATGGGGGTGTGTCAAAGTATATATATGCTATATAAGTTTAGGCTGTAGTGGGGTAGCCAATATGGGGTACAGCCCCTTTTAGGGTTTCATACTTGTACCCAACCCTTTCATAGTTCATCCATGCCTGTTGCTTGTTTCTAATAGTGGCCAACTTCGTCTTGCTTACGTGGCCACTCGGGCGAACACTGCTGATATATTCACCAAGGCACTTCCGCCTGGTGATCATCAGCGTTTCTGTACTTTGTTAGGCCTTGTGCCCATACTTCCCTACTTGCTGTAGGCTTTACTTGTACTGTGATTTATATATATACCTCCCTGCTTGCTCTCGTATGTAGAGATCACTGCGCTGTTGTTGTTTCATATATATCTCTGCATGTGACTTGGCCTTGTGGCCTTTTTGCTTGTGCTCAGACTGCGTGGTGACGTTGTGATCCAACCTGAGCTTGCTTTGCATTTCCTGACTGGTCTTGTGACCCTATGTTCTCCCCCACTTTCCCTATGGGGGTGTGTCAAACATATATCTATGTTTTAGATTTGGGTAGGCTGTAGTGGGCTGCACACTGTAGAGTACAATCCCTTAGGGTTTTCCTTCTTGTATCATTCTCATCTTAGTCAAAACATCCTTGCCTTAGTCTCGACACCATAATACTATGATAATATCGCTCTTCTAATGTGTCCAGGTACCATCTATACGGTACTTGACAGCCCTTCCTGGATTTGCACCCAAGGAGTAGCAACATCCAGAAAGCTTTATGGATATGATATCATTAATTTCTGAAGATTGCACTGCTTTTAACAGACAAACCAATCATTATTAAAGGAACAATGTTGCTGTACAAAAGCTGCCGGTCAAAATAGTATCGGAGAAAGGGTACTGATTTGTGTTTTTTGAAATTTTCCCCGCCTGGCCTCAGAGGTAAAATCCACGAGTTTTTCAGCCTAAAATGGCTATCATTCTGGCCGTTTCCAGCATGCTGCGAAAGTGTGCGCTTTGCTTCGCTCTGCATGCTTCGCTGTGTTAGTACGGTCTATTGAAATATTGAATGGCGGCCCCCGCCGAGCTCGCTGCGATGGATCCAGGCGTTTTGGATGACATCGATGCGATGGTGAAGGATCAGGAGCGAGTGGTGAGTCCAATAGCTAGATTAGAATTCATCACTTTCAAATGGCAACCGAGAAGGAGAGGGATGTGATTAAAGTGGTCTTCTAAATGCATCAATCTTGGGCTCGAGCAAGCACAACATTTGTTCGTTACCCCGACTATCTGAGTTATCAGGACTAGTCCGAATCAATCCGTTTCTTCGCCTATTCTGACGCGTCTCACATTTTTTATAGGTTCTCTGAGTGTACCTGGTGTTACAGGTTGAAACTCCTCCAAGCCTTCCATTCGCACTCTTTTGCAGGCAATGAACCGGAGGCGTACGTACGTAGTTACGTTCGTACGCGCTCCGTGCCGTCCAATTTATCATCCACGTTTCTGCTTTTGAGGCGATTCATTTCTCCAAGCCACGGATTCCATCGATTCATCTTCCCTTTCCTCCCAGGTCACCGCGAAGTTCCTCTCTCGCTCCCTCTCCCTGCCTCTGCGCCAAGCAAAAAGGTGCGGCCTAGCTCCTTACTGCCCGTTTCTCCCCTTCCGCCGTTCTCTCTCTTTCCATAACTCCCCACCCCCACTCTCCCCTCCGCCACCTCCTTTCCGCCATTCTCCCCGCCTCCACACCCTTTTCCGCCACCTCCTCTCCTTGTGCTTTCCTTGTGCTCGTCCCCCACCTCTGTGTTGGTTACCTTGTGCTGGTTACCTTGTGTTGGTTACCTTGTGCTGGTTACCATGTGCTGGTTACCATTTGTGGTTACCCTTGTTGGTCACCCTGTGCTGGTCCTCTTCGCCCACGCAGTGTGTTACAGGGTTACTGGGAGCAGCACAAGGAGGAGGTGACTGCTGTATGGGTGGTGTCGGGCTGGGTTTGTAACGGGGATGGGGTGAAAGCAGCAGCAGCAGCAACGGCAGCAGCAGCAGCAGCATCAACGGCAGCAGGAGCTGCAGGGGGAGCGACAGCGAGAGGCGCAGGAGCGGAAGCAGCAATGGTGAAGGAATTCCGCATGCGACTGGTGCCCTCCGCTCACCTCGCCGGTAATCCCTGTCCTTTTCTTGCTGGCTTGAGATTTTCTAAACTCAAGCAGTTATTTCAGAAAAAATCGCCACAAGGACTTCCGTACTTCTGCGCGCCTCACGGCCCACGGGTTATCGCTGCCCTCTTCTCCCCTTGTTGTTTCGTATGGCAGAAGAAAAACATCCTTCTTTTTCATCTAAGCTGTGTTCCATGTTCCATGTGACCAAGCAGGTAGAGGAGATGGTTCAAAGACAACCTTCCTGATTCCGGCACTCTTTCCCCTGCCCCACCTGCCCGTGAAATTTGCGCAGAAGCACAGGAGGCAATGGGGGGAGCCTCGGCCCACATCTACAGTGTGCAGCGGCGGTTACCGCGCGACCTGGCTGTTCTCTGTGCTGCCGATGGGGCCGTGGGCTACGGTGCAAGAGAGAGCAGGTGTGTGTGTGCGAGTTGTGACAATGGGGGGAGCCTCGGCCCACATCTACAGTGTGCAGCGGCGGTTACCGCGCGACCTGGCTGTTCTCTGTGCCGCCGATGGGGCCATGGGTAATGGTGTAAGAGAGAGCAGGTTTGTGTGCGAGTGTGAGTCTGTGACTGAAGCACTCATATGTGAGCAGGTGTGAGAGTTGGTGTGTGAGCAGGTGTGAGCAGGTGTGTGAGCAGGTGTGTGAGCAGGTGTGTGAGCAGGTGTGTGTGCCGTCCAGCCCCCATCCATCCATCCTTCCTAGACGGCCCCTCCCGCCCCATACATACTGCTGCATACCCTTTTCCCCGTACCATATGTGTTCCCCTCCCGTCCCCTCCTTTTCTTAATTCTCCTTCTTCGCAGCCTGAGTGCTGTCCAGCCCCCACCAATCTGCCTGGAAATCCTGTCCAAGCGGCCCTACCCGTCCGCACACACCACTGCTGCCTCCCCTGTTTTTCCCCCACCGTCTGTGTTCTCTCCCTCTCCTCCCCGCAGCCTGAGTGCTGTCCAGCCCCCACCAATCTGCCTGGAAACGCTTTCCAAGCGGCCCCACCCGTCCGCACACATCACTGCTGCCTCCTCCGTGCCCTCCCGCTCTCCTGCTGCTGCTGCTCCCCCTGCTGCTGCTGCTCCTCCCCCTGCTGCTGCTGCTGCTGCTGCTGCTGCTGCTGCTGCTGCTGCTGGTGCTGCTAAGAAAGATCAACACGGGCAGCATCCGAAAGCAGAGGCGATTCAATCGGGAATCAAGCAGGAGAGGGAAGGAAGCAAGCAGCCGCCGGTGCAACAAGGGGGGCAAGCGAAGCACGCAGAACCCGTGGGGGCAGTGAAGCCAGGCCTGCTAGGGGCTGCGGCGCTAGGCGAGTCAGGAAATGCGGGCCAGCTAGATGCAAAGAGATTGAAGGGCAGTGGGGAGGGGTCAGCTGTGCCTCCTCCACCTCCTGCTGCTGCTGTTCCTGCTGCTGCTGCTGCTACTACCACTGCTCCTGCTGCAGCTGCCAGCAAGCGAGAGGATAAAGGGGCCAAGCATTCTAGTGCTGGCGGTGCTTCTGGTGGGGTTGGTGTTGCTGACAAGGGGAAGAAGAATACTCTCATGGGCATGTGGAAGAAATCAAAACCCCAGGGCGAAGTGAAGGGAGAAGGAGCTGAAAAGGCTCGAGAAGCTAAAGCAGCTGATGTTAATGGTAATGCTGTCCTTGGTGCTGGTATGGCTGTTGATGGCGATGGTGGTGGTGGTCGTCGTGGTGGCGGTGGTGGTGGTGGTGGTGATGAGGAGGAGGAGGAGGAGGAGGAGGAGGAAGAGGGAGTGGGGTTCTCAAGAGGGGCAGGTGGGCGGTTGGGAAGGCTGGGTGCAAAGAAGAAGCGGCGATTTGCAGTGGAGGATGAGGAGGACGAGGAGGTGGAGGAAGAGGGAGGGAGAGAAGAGATCAGGAAGGAGGGGAATGAGGTGAAGATGGAAAAAGAGGAAGCAGAGGCAGTGGGTGTTGGACACATAGATAAAGGACAGGGGGATGTAGAGAAGTTGGAAAAGGATGTGAAGCCGCAGAGGACGAGTGAGGGGGCTGCTGGGGTGGATGGAAGCTGTGTTGGAGGGGATGGCATTGCTGGTGCTGCTGATGCTGCGAGGGAGGGGACGGAGGGAGAGGGAGGGGAGGGAGGGGAGGGAGAAGCGCGTGTTAAAGATGAGGCGAAAGAGGGAAGAGTTGAGGAGGATGAGAAGCAGGGAGGCAGGTTGGGTGATGCGCGAGATGAGGAGCGAGATGAGGAGCGAGATGAAGGGCGTAGTGACAAGGAGAGAGATGATGAGCGTAGTGACAAGGAGAGAGATGATGAGCGTAGTGACAAGGAACTGAGAAGCGGAGGGCGGAAGAGAGGGAAAGAGGAGGGTGCTCCGATTGAGATGGGCAAGGATGGGAAGGGTACAAGCTTGAACAACAGTGGGAAGAACCAGGAGGACGGGAAGGGGGAGAGTGGGAAGAAGGTTAAGATTGAGCAGGGAGAGGAAGAGGGAGCAGACTTTGGAGCTGAGGATATTAGGCTGATGAAACAGGGGCGGAGAGGAGATGAGGAGAGGGATCAAAAGGAGTCGGAAGAGAGAGACGAGGAAGGGAAGGGAGGAGGAGGGGTAGGGGAAGAACCGGAGCAGGCTGCATTGTTAAGTGAGGCTGGTGGGGGGCAACAGGACGGGCTCAAAAGAGGGATGGCGTCTGAGGAGGGGAAGGAAGAGAAGGGAGTGAAGGTGAAGCGAGAGCATGAAGCAGCAGAGGGAGGAGCTTTTGGTGCGGAATCGATTCGGCTGATGAAGAAAGGGCGGCAAGGAAGTGATGAAAAAGATCAGGAGCAAAAAAGGCAGCGAAGGCAAGGTGGATCTCAGAAAAGAAAGAAGGAGGAGCAGGAGGTGGAGGAGGGGGATGGGGGGGAAAGGGAGGAAAAGGAAAAGCAAGAGGAGAAAGAGGTTAAAGAGGAGGAGATGATGGCAGTGGTGGAGTGTGCAGTGAGGCTTACTCCGAAAGCGGCTGGCGGGATGAAGGGGAGGGGAGGAGGTGGGGAGAGACGGATGGTGTGGAAGACTGATATTGATGACAGAGGCAGGGAAGGTGAGGGATTGCCTGATGATAGTCAGGATAAGGAAGGTAAGAGAAGGTATGGGAAGGTATGGGAAGGTAAGGAAGGGTTACAGGATGCAAGTGAGGGTAAGGGAAGGTAAGGGGGGGTAAGGGAGGGAGGGAAGGTGAGGGACGGTAAGCTGCATTTGTTTTTTGTGCTGCCTTGCCCAATCATCAGCCCGGTATCACTCTCGTTGCTGTTATATTCTCTGTTATGAAGCGGTAAATCGATAACCAGGGGAGGGGGGAGGGATGCAGGCATGTGGTATACTGCGTTGCTTGCCCGCTACTCAGCACTCCATCCCTCTCGTTTCTATCACGTCTGCTGCAGTCACACGGCAGGTGCAGGTGGACGAGTTTGGGAACGAAGTGGCAGCAGATGCCGGCAATGCAGGGGAGGGGGGAGGGAACGGGGAAGGCGACATTGATAGGGATGGGGCGATAGGTGCAGGGGAGCCTTGCAACACACCAGAGGAGCCTGTGCTGAAGCAGAGCACCAGGTATGGCAACTAGTCTGGTCTGGTCCGGTCTGGTCTGGTCCGGTCCGGTCCGGTCCAGTCCGGTCCAGTCCGCTATGGTCCGGTCTGGTCTGGTCTGGTCTGGTCTGGTCTGGCCTGGTCTAGTCTGGCCTGGTCTGTCCATTCAAGGTGCTGTTGAGAATAGCGATGCAGGTGAAGGGAGAGGGGAAGGTTATGTCAATAGGGATGGGGGAATGGGGGGAGGGGAGCCTTGCAGCACACCAGAGGAGCCCTCCATCTGTCATCCCATGGCCGAAGCAGAGCTCAAGGTATCGCCTGGTTAAGAATCGTCAAACTCGCCTCCCTTCCTCGTCTGACGCTCCTCGAAGCCCTCCATTTATCATCCAATGCTCTCCCCTTTTACGACCCTCAGCTGCTCCTTCCTCTTCCCCCTCATCCTTCTCGCGTCTGCCTCTCGGCCAGCCTCTCTGTCTTCCTATCAATTTACCGTATCAGTTTGCCTCAGCTCTACCTTTTGTACCATATCATATCATATCATATTGTATCGTATCGTATCGTATCGTATCGTATCGTATCATATCATATCATATCATATCGATCCTGTGTATATGTGTCATGACTGGATATTTTCCTTCCTGAAGTGCTATTCAAGGTCAATGTCTCTGCTGAAGTGCCATTGTATGTGTCTTGATGGGGTTCTTGTGTCTATCTTCCGCTATCCCATAGCAGACACTCAGCCAAGGCTTCTGCAGCGAGCACGAAAGGAGGAAAAGGGCAGGGGAAGGGAGCAGAGAGAGGAGGGGGACAAGGGAAGGGAGCAGAGAAAGGAGGTGGGCAGGGGAAGGGAGCAGCTGCTGCAGGGGCAGGGAAAGGGGCGTCAAAGGGTGGTGGGAAGGCTGCTGGAAAAGGGGGTCCTAAGAAGGGGCAAGGAAGCATCATGTCATTCTTTCAGAAGCGGACTTGAAGTTGACAATCAGGCAGATTTCAAAGCTGAGGGTATTAGTCACGTTGCCATAGGAACCAGCGTGATATGTGATACTTTTCTGCTAACCCATCTGCAATTTTATTTGCTTTTCATGCATAATTTTTCCGCAACACGCTAACTAATGTCTCATGCAAATTGCATTTTTGGATATTGTAATGATCTAATTGCGCATCATACCTATTCGTAACAGATGCTGGAGACCAAGCACGCCATTTTTCGCAATTCGCCTACCTAATCACGCCCCTCATTCTTGCTGGTTGTTGGGATGTCCAGATTGGTTTTTCCACCGTACCTCACCGTCAAATACTTCGCACTAGCCATTTCTAAACGTGAAAACATCTACTCGACCTAGTACAATCAGGTTGTGAAATTCCTTACTGTTCGCATTCTGCCCTCAGTTCTTTCCTCTTCTCCACCACGATTCCCGCCCAACGTGCCACCTGCGCTTGCGAAACTCGCCGAGGGTAGTTTTCCACTTTCACCGCGGCCTTCTCACCTTACCTCTCTGTCATCAGTACATTTCTCGTACGAGTGTTTCGCCACATTATTCCCAATTCTTCGGCTGCGTTGCGCCTGCATTTTGCCAAAGCCGCATTTCGCTGCGCACATCGCGCAATGCCGTCCGCCTCGCACCACCCGCGCGGAGCCTTTTCCGCCGCGCCCAGCTCTCTACCTTCCGCATTCTTCGGAAACAATGGCCGCGTCGCGGCGCAAGCGCTCTGCGTCCTCTTAATCCTCACCCTATGCCTAGTCTACACCACGACAAATGCCACGAGCCGCGAGCCGTCCGATTTGATTCAACAGCCGGGCGGGGAAGACGCGGGGGAAAGCGGAACGGGGGGAGGCGGAATGGGGGAGGCGCGGGAGGCGGAGATGCGGCGGGAGAAGGAGGAAGCGAATCTGGTGCGGCTGAATAGACTGGCGGGGGGGATGCCGGGGAGCGACGTGCGCGGATGGATCCTCTCCCCCATGCACATGGCCGCGGCGCACGGGCTGGGGGGTGAGTGAGGGGCGTGGGGCGGAAGGGGGAAAAGGGGGGGGGGGGGGGGGGGGGGGGGTTTGAAGCTAAGGGGGGTCGGGGAAGAATCCGCGGATGGATCCTCTCCCCCATGCCCGCCCCCCGCGCAGCATGGGCCGGGGGGTGAGTTCTGAGGAAAGGGGCGGGAGGGGGAAGGGGGACTGGGGTGTATGAGGAGGGTAAAGGTGGTCGGGGGAGCGAAGTGGATAAAGGGATTGGGGTGGGGAGCGATGTGCGCGGGTGGATTCTCTCTCCCATGCCCGCCCCCGCGCAGCATGGGCTGGGGGGTGAGTTGTGGGAGAGGGGGAGTGGAAATGTGGGGGACTGAGAGGGATGGGTAGAATGTAAGGGTGGGAAGGGAGGGGAGGGGGGGGGGGGGAGGGAGGTGGGTTGTGGGGCCGTGTTTCCAAGCCTTGCAGGCTTTTTTCCACATAATTAATTTCCGTTATTAGAGAATGCACTTGCGTTTTGAGGTGATTTCTGAGTCGACTCAAAAGTCACCACATGATATCTTTCCGTTATTTGAGAATGCACTTGCGTTTCACTCATCCTACGCCATTCCATCCCATCCACTTCCATGCCATGCAATACCATTTCATCCCATCCCACCCTATTCCACCATCCCATGTGTTGGCGTGCATGTGGGCACGATACCACTATGCCAACCCACCCATCCCCATCTCATGCCATTCCACCCTACACCACCGCAACCCATCCCATCCCATCCCATTCCATCGCACCCCATCCCACACTTCCCATCAGGTGCCAAGTCATGTGTTGCATGTCAGCCCTTACCCCCATGCCACTCTATGCCATCTCGCACATCCCTAGATCATCCATCGCACTCCATCCCACCCCACCTCATCCCACGCCATCAGGTGCCAAGTCATGTGTGGACGTGCATGTCGGCACGATAGGCCCGGGGAAGGTGCGAGGAAACCACCGCCACCACACTAAGAGCGAGTCTTTTCTCATCTGGGGGGCAGACGCTCGAATCCGGGTGAGTATGTGGTCTCTTCAAAGCCTGAGTTACATGTTGCGATGTGTGTTTATGTTAGTTATAGTATTAACGGAACAGGAGCACATGGTATGCTTTGGATATGCACCGCCACCACACCAAGAGCGAGTCGTCCTCATTTGGGGTGAGGATTATTATATGCTGGGGTATCTTTGGCGCCCCAATATTAGACGCAAGGATAAGTGCGCATGTATACTTTCTTCAAAACTGCCAGAACAGACTATCTCGTTGCTATTCTCTCTCTCTCACCCCCCTTCCCCGCCCAAATATAATAGGATACTGTTTTCTGCCATACGGTATACCTCATTCTCCTTGTCCCTTTCCTTCTCAACTCCATTACTCCTTTTCCTTCCATCTCTCCTCCATCCCTGCCGGCCAGCTATGCAGAGGTGAACTTTTCCCTGACTCCCCCTCCACACCCCACCCCTCCTCCCCCGCCCACCTCCCCGCCCTCTCCCCCACTGCAGATCGAGAATCCTTCGCTGCCAGCTGGCTATGCCGAGGTGATGCTGGATGCTGCTGACGTGGCGGTCTTCACAGGGCCAGCTGGCAGGGCGCACGCGCTGGAGAATGTGGACAAGCAAGGCCGTACACTGATTTTGTCCGCATGTGCGGATACGGAGTGGGACCCCGCCCATCCCGACACGGACTATCACATTTGGAAGGACATGTGATAGTGTACAAGAGACTACCGTCATCGCCCGGATAGAAGACATATATGTCTTATCTTATACATTAGAAAAAAAGCTTGCTGTGTCTTGTAATTGGGACGGTTTAGGGTGTCTTATAACTCTTATAAATGGACAAAAAACCGTTTAGAAGATACCCCCTACTCATAAGATTGCCCCTAATCCCTATACTAGCTTAACTTGTACACACCGACAGTTGTCTTATAATCAGGAACACCCATCTATAAGAAACACCCGTTTTAACGACACCCCATGTCTTCAATTCGACACTGTCTTATATCCGGGCGACGACGGTAGAGACTAGAGACTCATTTTGTATTTATGTGGCTTGAGAATATAGGCGCTGTATTTATGGGGTAGATAATATAGTGTAACTTGGCGATACAGATTACTTACCATAGTACTAGTACGGTACCCTGCCTTATTGCGCACAGTCTGGCACCACATCAGAAAGGGTCATGTGTAATTTCCAGGGAGGTGTGACTGTCCCATCGCTCATAGCACAAGATAGACAGTCACACATGGAAGTACATGCTTTGGCTGTGGCATTTTCGTAGAAGAGCATAAAACATGGGAGCGCAGACGGAAGGACCTGATTTGCACCCTCAATGTCCCATTCCTGGCTATGGTCTGTAAAAAGGCATAAATAAAACAAGCCACGGTATGCTAGCAACACAAAGCAATCCCTGCTGAGCACCTACCAGTCAGACATACGGTACTGTACCTGACCAAAATTGGAAAATAAGATCCATTGTGTACTGTACACCGACAATAATTGGTGGAAGAACTCGTATGGATGATCTGTGGTCCATAGATACAAGCCTTTTGGGCTGGCAGGGCTGCTTGAAATGAGTGGCCCAGGTCTCAGGGGAATTTGTGATAATAGACCCTCGTTGGTGTTAAAAGGTGGCCCAGCCTGCAGCTGCAGGGGCGTTGGTGCTTGAGGGTGGGTTGGATGGAGCAGGCTGAGTTGCTGGTGGGAGGGATGACTGAGACAGAGAGCACGGTACAGGCCAGGATGGAACAGCCAAGCAAGCAAGAAGGACGCACGGCAGTTGGTCAAAGTTTCCACTCGTGTGGGATGAGAGTGAAATTTAAAGAATTCAACAAAGAAGCAAGAGTTTCGAATCTGGCCTGATTTATGAGTGAAAGGAACTAGCACTACCATTGCCAAGAGTGTCTACCCTGGATTTGGAGTTTTTTAAACAATTACAGCCACGCACGTACCTGAAGTTGGGAGAAGTCGGCAAATGCTCCTGATTGACCTCCCCCCCCTGATACACCTGATGCAGACGGGTTTCCCCCTCCTCTTGCTGCTGCTGCGCCTGCTGGTGCTGCTAATCCCGCTGCTGCAGCTGCTGCTGTGCTTGAAGAACCTCCCGAGACCGAGGTTCGAGATGAGGAGCCAGCAGGAGGAGCAAGGCGAGCTATGCCACTGCTGCTGCTGCTGCTGCTTTTGCTGCCGGGAGGGGGAGCAAGAATGGCTACCCGGCCTGATGAAGATGAGGTGGAGGAAGAGCGAGAGGAGGAAGATGATGATGATGATGTCGACGATGATGGTTTCTTCATGCTGATGCGGATGGTTTCGCCTTCCTGCACATCGGAAAGGAAATATAATAAGAATGAGCCAAAAAAAATGGAAACGTGAAAATATGAAACGTTTTTCAGAACAATTTCAGCAGCTAGATGCAGGACTAACAATGTCTCTTACAATGGAGGCATATGCAATACATGAGTATAGTATAACGGATTACCTTCAATTTTAGGTCCAGTTTCGGCTGAGAATCTTCTAGCGCAGAATCCGCTTCCCCCGACGCCACATCCGAGGCTCTTTGCCTCTCATTTAGAACATGTTTCTCATGATCCGTCAGAGCGACATTGAAGTCGAAAGCTGCGTTTCTCTCCGCGAATCCGAGCCCGATGAACGCGTGACGGCCGCGACCGTCGTCGATCTTAAGCACGAAGTATCGCGAGCTGTCCGTCGCCGCTTCGACCGACGCGTCGCGTCGACCAGGCGCCACGTGGCATGCGGCAAAAAGATCGCCAGTGTTACTGTCCTCCAGGCGAATTTCACACGTGTCGCCAACGGAAACTACGCGGAGGCGTCCACCCCAAATCTTGTCGCCGACGAGCCACTCCGCGCATTTGTAACCACCTGACGACTGTCGCGGAGGTATTTTGTAGACGGAGACTTCGCGAACGACGAGGAGAGTGTGCTCGAGAGGGCCATCGGGTCCATCGTCGAGCGACATGGCCGACGGATTCGAAGTGTGGAGATAGGCGAACCGGCGGTTCTAATGCCGAGGGAACTATGAGACTGGGAAGGTATGGTACAGTTGTGATGCTGACCACAGCAGTGAAACGTTTCAAGAAGCGTTCCTGCCTGCGACTATGGCCGACTTATGCATTCACGGCGACGGTGTAAACGAGGGGGAGGGTGCGTGGACTGATTGTCAGAATCAGCCTCTGCTGGCTCAGGACAGCACAGTCAGTACTCTGGCTGATCTAAGTCGTGCTGTCAGGCGAATTTACTAATTAGTCGAATCGGAAGTCTCCTCGGGCTGATCTCACCAGGTCCTGTCTCGTGAATCTGGACTAGATTCGGGATGTGGTGGGTGAGAGGAAGGTGTATCCTACGCACACAATCATATTCTAAAAGGGTACTGTCACTATCTGTCGTCGTTGGCGCTTCTCACTCAGACAACTCCCACCGCCATGGATTCAAGTGTCAGGTCAGCATCAAGGTCTTCCTCAAACCAACATTTGCTGCTTGCTGGTTTGCGCATCTGTAGGAAGTGGGCGGGGAAACCAATACGACCCAGTTTCAGTTAGTCTTTACACAAGAAAAACTTGCCTCAAAACGGATTCGTCTCAAATAGTTTCATCGTACATGATGTTAATGACATTTGTCATGGTCAAGCGGGACATGGCTAGCGATACAACGCTGACACGAAAATGATACGCAAAGTGCTTTGTATACGTACTGCCGTCCTCATTCTGCTCACATACACGGTTTGGGGAACAGGTGAGCACAATCTCTCGAGATATGTGGTTCGGAATATATTCTTTACCAGCATTGCACAAAATAATATGAGCAAGGCCTAGCCCAAGTATATAAATATTTTATATCCTTATTCATGCATGCCCATCTGATGTGAGAGAGTAAGATACAATATCATCTTCCGGTTGTCGCTTATCCACTGTCACTGGCCTGCTTTTCAAGTGCTGGCACCACAGGAGCTTCCCGCGGTTCACTTTTTAGCAGCGCGCTTTCATCCGCCTCGGTGGTGGTTGGAAGAGTAGGAGCCACTGGCACCTTCTCTTTGCCTCCTGGTCTCGACGATGCATTGCCGTACCACACCATTCCCATGATGGAAAGTAGCATCCCCATCAGGACCTAAGTGAGGATAGGGGTCAATGGTAGTGCGTAGGCGTGGGTGTGTGGAAGTTGGGTTGGCATGGCATCATGTGGGAGAGGGGGGGTAGAAGTGGGAGGCACAAACACAGAGATTCTCTATTTCTCTGATGCCACTGGTATGGGATGGCAGGAATGGCATGGCAGGAATGGCATGGCAGGACTGGCATGGCAGGACTGGCATGGCAGGACTGGCATGGCAGGACTGGCATGGCAGGAATGGCATGGCAGGACTGGCATGGCAGGAATGGCATGGCAGGACTGGCATGGCATGGCACACATGCAATTTCGAGACGGCAAGCTGAGCACACCCAACGCCAGAAGACCGTATCCAAGGAGGAGCACGGAGAGCGTTTTCACGTGGCCGCAGCGCTGGAAGGCGCCTCAAGCGACTCTCGCTAAACATCGTCCTTGCTCTCACGGCATGACATGCCAAACTGATCCGAGCACGGAGAGAATCTTCAAGTGGCTCGGTTTTTTTCGAATTCCATGGAAGGTGAGGGCTGTGAATCCCCTTCCCTCTAAACCTCATCGTCTCACCATACAGGCGCTCACCGCTGCGTTGAGTCCATCCAACCCAACGAGTGCATATCCAAGCACGAGCACGGAGAGAGTCTTTATGTGGCCCATGCCCTCACCTCACGCATGTCCATCTGAACTACAGCATGGCATGCAATGTACACCCACTTACTGGTGCATTGAGTCCGTCCAGCCCAAAGAGAGCGTATCCAAGCACGAGCACAGAGAGCGTTTTCATGTGGCCCAGGCCCTGGAAGGTGAGGGCTGTGAAGCGACCGATGCAGATGAACTGACTTGCGTTGACCGCCACGGCTATCAGGCATGACAGGCCGATGCACAGCTGGTGGAGGAAGGGGAAAAGGGATAGGTGAATGGGAGTGAGGATGGGAGTAAGAGTGGTGGAGGAAGATGAACTGACTGGCGTTGACAACCACGGCTATCAGGCATGAGAGGCTGATCTGATGCACAGCTGGTGGGGGCGGGGGAGGGTGGAGGAATGGGGGATGGGAGTAGTAAGGAGGATGAGTAGAGAGTCGTATTGACTGCCACTGCTATGAGGCACAACAGCTCAATGCAGAGGTGGAGGCTGGGAAGTGATTGGGAATGGAAGCTGAGAGCTCCTACCAGCCCTCATTGAACTGAATGGCGCTGATAAGCACTGCTATGAGGAACAGGAGACTGGTGAAGTATTAGCAAGTCGGAAAAGGAGGGAAAGGAGGGAAAGGCAGAGAAACATGAAGTGAGTCGCGTTGGTTGGCAGACTGCCAGTGAGCTCTGGACACGTGGCACTGAAGTCGTAGCTGTCCACACGCACGCCAGGGAGCAGCCAGTCAATGAGCGGGCCCAGAAGCACGAGCCAGCCAGCTTGCACGGGTGCTAGTGAACTGATAAAAGACCATGCACACACCACAGAAGGCACTCACCACCGAGGGAACACTGAAGTCGTAGCTGTCAACCCGGGCACCCGACAGCAGCCAGTCAATAAGAGGGCCCAGCAGCACGAGCGAGCAGGCTTGCACGGGTGCTTGTGAACCGATATAAGACCATGCACACACCACAGAAGGCACTCACCACCGAGGGAACACTGAAGTCGTAGCTGTCAACCCGGGCACCCGACAACAGCCAGTCAATAAGAGGGCCCAGCAGCACGAGCGAGCCGGCTTGCACGGGTGCTTGTGAACCGATATAAGACCATGCACACACCACAGAAGGCACTCACCACCGAGGGAACACTGAAGTCATAACTGTCGACCCGGGCACCCGACAGCAGCCAGTCAATAAGAGGGCCCAGCAGCACGAGCGAGCCGGCTTGCACGAGTGCTGAGATGTCTCTGTACGAGACGATACCATGCAGAATCTAGGACAATTCACTCACCACCGAAGGAACGCTGAAGTCATAGCTGTCAACCCGAGCACCCGATAGCAGCCAGTCAATAAGACGGCCCAGCAGCACGAGCGAGCAGGCTTGCACGGGTGCTTGTGAACCGATATAAGACCATGCACACACCACAGAAGGCACTCACCACCGAGGGAACACTGAAGTCGTAGCTGTCAACCCGGGCACCCGACAACAGCCAGTCTATTAGAGGGCCCAGCAGCACGAGCGAGCCGGCTTGCACGGGTGCTTGTGAACCGATATAAGACCATGCACACACCACAGAAGGCACTCACCACCGAGGGAACACTGAAGTCATAACTGTCGACCCGGGCACCCGACAGCAGCCAGTCAATAAGAGGGCCCAGCAGCACGAGCGAGCCGGCTTGCACGGGTGCTGAGATGTCTCTGTACGAGACGATACCATGCAGAATCTAGGACAATTCACTCACCACCGAAGGAACGCTGAAGTCATAGCTGTCAACCCGAGCACCCGATAGCAGCCAGTCAATAAGAGGGCCCAGCAGCACGAGCGAGCAGGCTTGCACGGGTGCTTGTGAACCGATATAAGACCATGCACACACCACAGAAGGCACTCACCACCGAGGGAACACTGAAGTCGTAGCTGTCAACCCGGGCACCCGACAACAGCCAGTCAATAAGAGGGCCCAGCAGCACGAGCGAGCCGGCTTGCACGGGTGCTTGTGAACCGATATAAGACCATGCACACACCACAGAAGGCACTCACCACCGAGGGAACACTGAAGTCATAACTGTCGACCCGGGCACCCGACAGCAGCCAGTCAATAAGAGGGCCCAGCAGCACGAGCGAGCCGGCTTGCACGGGTGCTGAGATGTCTCTGTACGAGACGATACCATGCAGAATCTAGGACAATTCACTCACCACCGAAGGAACGCTGAAGTCATAGCTGTCAACCCGAGCACCCGATAGCAGCCAGTCAATAAGAGGGCCCAGCAGCACGAGCGAGCAGGCTTGCACGGGTGCTTGTGAACCGATATAAGACCATGCACACACCACAGAAGGCACTCACCACCGAGGGAACACTGAAGTCGTAGCTGTCAACCCGGGCACCCGACAACAGCCAGTCTATTAGAGGGCCCAGCAGCACGAGCGAGCCGGCTTGCACGGGTGCTGTGTGGGAGAGCAGGTCGAAGGAGCCCAGACGGTACTTCTTCTGCAGGTATTGCACGTACTGTGGAGGAGTTGAGAGGGGTGGAGGGGAGTGGAGTGGAGAGGGGTGGTAAAGGCGGGAAACGGCATATTGGAGGAGATGAGTAGAAATGCGGAACGGCAAGGGATGGTGAGAAGCTGTGTGGGAAAGCAGGTTAAAGGAGCCCAGGCGATACTTCTTCTGCAGGTATTGCACGTACTGTGGAGGGGAGTGTGAGGGGTGAAGAGCGATGGGGCAGGGTCGGAAGGGGCATATAGGAGGAGATCAATGGAAATGCAGAAGGGAAGGTGAAGCAGTGTGGGTGGGCCCAGGCGGTACTTCTTCCACACCAGAGCACTCACGCATTGACTTTTGAGACGACTCACGCAACAGCTGCCCTAGGACCTGCACTACACCAGTGCACTCACGTATTGCTGCAGAGCAGTCGAGCAGACAGCAACGGCCGCTGCCAGCATGCCCTTCACCCTGAGGCCGCTGTTGGCGATGGTGCACGTGGCCACGCCTATGAGCACCAGCAGCACAGAGAGGCGCGAGCCCTGGGAAGGAGGCACAACAGCTGATCTAGACACCAAGGCCTGTTCGTTCTAGACTGAACTAGACGGGAGCCACTCACGTATTGCTGCAGGGCCGTGGAGCAGACAGCCACGGCAGCTGCCACCATGCCCCTGGCGCTGAGGCTGCTGTCAGCGATGGTGCACGTGGCCACGCCTATGAGCACCAGCAGCACAGAGAGGCGCGAGCCCTGGGAGTAGCGCATGCGATCAAAGAAGACCTCGAGGACACAGGAGACCGGGATCATGCCCAGCTTGGCGATCTGAGGGAAAAAGAGGGGGAGAATCGAGCAAACGTGGCAAAGCAGTGAGCCTTGGGAGTAAAGGACGTGAAAAAAGAAGACCTTGAGGATGCATGATACAGGAATCACACCCAGCTTGGCGATCTGGGGGGGAAACGAGCGAAACAAGAGGGTGTGGGGACGAGAAGGGAGGGGTGGAGCGGGCGAGGAGGGGGGGAAGGGGAAGGGGAAGGCGGATGAATGAATGGGGTGGATTGGATCGCTTGAGGAGCACAGAGGGGCAAGGCTCTGGGAGTAGCGCATGTAATTAACAAAGACCTCGAGGATGCAGGAGACGGGAATCATGCCCGTCTTGACGATCTGAGCGGACTGGAAAGGGGGGGATGGGGAAGGAATGAGATAGATTGAATTGCTTGAGGAGAACAGAGGGGCCCTGGGATGGGAGTAGGGCATGGGGTCGAAGAATAATTTGAGGGCGCAGGAGACGGGGGTCATACCCAGCTTGGCAGTCTGCATGGGGGAAAAGTGAAGGAGGGCACTGAGACGACCGGAAAGCATGGAACAGGGAGAGGCGTGAGCCCTGGGATGGGAGTAGCGCATGGGGTCGAAGAAGACCTCGAGGATGCAGGTTACGGGGATCATGCCCAGCTTGGCGGTCTGCATGGGGGCAAGCAGACATCTGGCAGCATCCAACGCTGTTTCACACGAGGCTGACGTTCATCCCCACATCATTACGTTGGCTGGCAGTAATCGCACTGACCACCCATCAGGATCATACTCGATGAAAGCATGTCCAGTAAAAGCACACACACCTGGTAGATTCCGACGTTGTTCCACACCAGCCTGACGTTCATCTCCAAAATAAACACACTAACAGTTACCGCACTGAGCCCGTTTCAGAATCATGGTCAATCAAAGCAAACTCGATACAAGCACACACACCTGATAGAATCCCACGCTGTTCCACATCAGGCTGACGTTCATTCCCACAATGGACACGTTGGCAGTCAGCGCGAACTTGACCTGCTCCATCAGGGGCAGCTGCGAAGGTTCCAGGTACCCGCTCAGACGCAACGCTGACGTCATCAGCGACGTCATGATGAAGTGGAGGCCGGTGAGCGTGGCGGCTGCGGAAGAAAGAAATGGAGGGGAAATGAAAACGTAGATTTAACAGGGGAGTGAAAATTTGGGATTATTTTAAAAAGATCACAAGTGAGTCTACATTAGCAGGTGACCATGCGCAGGAAAATGGGGGCGAAACAGGTGCAAGTGTACAGATCTGCGGGAGGCGACTTGATAGCGGTAGTTGAGATCGAAAACTGAGGGAAGCTGAGGCCATGCTTCAAGGGAAGAATGCGAACGTGTTTTGAGAAGTCTCAATACAAGCTTGGGAAAGTCAGAAACATAATAAGCAGTGTCGATGTGGAATGCAAGGGAGTGATAGAGATTGTTGTATTCGAAGATGAAGATGGACACGAGACAAAAACTGGAATTTGATTAGTATCAAATTCCTTGATCGAGTTAGCATAACGAAGCAAAAGCACTGCGTAGTCGTGACGAAGCGAGAAGCTAGAAAGTTCGGTACTATACAACCGCACGCATGCGAGTCGAGACTAACGTTTTGAGACGTCTGGAAACGCGCAGCTAGAACGATCGGTACGTACAACTGCATTTACGCGTTACAAGCGACTTGTTCCCTCCAAGGAGATGATAATAAAACATGGTTAGAGGTCGCACCGAACTGGAAATTGTAATGTGTCATCAGGTACTTGTTGACCACGATGATACCGACAGATGTAACGACATTGAACACCCACGAAAGAACGTCCGTTACGAGCTTCTGATGCCGCGACACCGCCGGCGTCTCCATGACCGAAAAATCTGGACCGAAATTGGACGAGAGCGAGAGATCGTCGCAATGCAGGACGAGTACGGAGAAATGCTTACTATGTTCCCGACGTAATTATTCTACCATGTACCCAGGACTAAGTAACGTATGCGAATCGCGAAAAGCCGTACAATTGGGAGTGATTAAGGTGCCAGACAGGCACGTGTCGCACAGGATTAGTGAGCAAGTTATCCCAACTAGTCCTAAAAAGGACAGCGGAGCCGCCTCACGACTCGCGGCTCTTGTTAGCCCTATTAGGAGCTTCCTCGGTTCTAAGAATCGGGGACAACACTGAGGCAAGCTCACCAACTGACCAATCACACTCTCGTGACTCTTGATTCGAACTAATGGACTGGAGAGCCTTAGAAATGGATCTGTGAGCATGACCAGTCGGAGAGAGGGCGCGGTTTCCGAAAGATGGGTCACACGCTCCGTGTGCCAGGGCGTATTCGTTCGACCATATATGTACCGGTGTTAGGAATTTTTCCGAATTCCTTATCGGGGTTGACTGCTTCGCGTACAACCCGATTTTCGGAGTTCGCACGTTCGGCCGATTTCAACGCTGTCGAGGCTCCTCGCGTCGCCTTATGTCAGATTTATATGACTTAGCTGCTGTAGGCTATAGTGGGGTAGCACATATGGGGTACAACTTTCTAGGGTTTGTACTTGTACCCAACTTTCCCTTAGTCATTTCATTCCTCGTTTCTTCTCATGGTTTCAGAGCAGGTTCCCTAGTGGGAACGCTTCCTAGGGCCCACCTCGAATTTTTTTTTTCCTGCCCGGAGAGCGCTTCGCTCCAGCCCGAGTCGCGCCCCGCGTGCCCTCCCTACCGTCGCGCCGCCCTTAGCGGCCCCTCTCACGGCCCCTTGAGCCGCCCTTACGGCCCCGCGCACCCCCCTTGCGGCCCCTCGCGCCGCCCGTTGGCCCCTCGCGCCGCTAGTCGACCCCGCGCGCCGCCCTAGCGGCCCCTCGCGCCGCCCGTCGGCTCCGCGCGCCGCCCTTGCGGCCCCTAGCGCCGCCCGTCGGCCCCCCGTGCGCCGCCCTTGCGGCCCCTTGCACCGCCTGTCGGCCCCTCGCGCTGCCCTCCCGGCCCCCCTTACGGCCCCTCGCGCGGCCCATTACGGCCCCTCGCGCCGCTCTCGCGGCCCCCCCCCTACGGCCCCTTCGCGGCCCGCCGTCGCCGCCTCCAGCAGCGGCCGCCGCCGTCCCTGCAGCAGCAGCCGCCACCGCCGTCCCTGCAGCAGCGGCCGCCGGCGCCGTCCCTGAAGTAGCGGCCGCCGTCGCCGCCTCCTACAGCGGCTCGTCGTCGCCGCCTCCTGCAGCGGTGACCACCGCCGTCCCTGCAGCAGCAGCCGCCACTGTACCTGCAGCAGCTACGCCGCCCGAGCCGCCGAGCCGCCCGAGCTGCCGAGCCGCCCGAGCTGCAGAGCCGCCGTTCCCGCCGAGCCACCCGAGCCGCTGAGCCGCCCGAGCCGCCCGAGCCGCCGAGTCGCCGAGCCGCCGAGCTGCTGTTGCTGCCGAGCCGCCGAGCCGTCCGAGCCGCCCTGTCCGCTACACTCGGTCCTTCTCGCCTGCCCGGTAAGAGCAGCACCTCTACTACTGCGCTGCCCTTAGCCTGTTGCTCGCGCTTCTAGTCTACTGCTGTCATGGCTACCCCCAGTGTCCTCGCTTTTGACGCTGAGGGTCGGGCCATTGACTTTGACGTCTGGGTAGATGACCTGCAGCTTTACCTACAGTGCGATAGGGCAGACGGTCTCTCCCTCTTTCACCTCACTTCTGGTGCCTCTCCTGCCCCTGCTGCTGATGCAGACGCCACTGTTCGCTCACAGTGGGCCACACGCGATGCTGCTGCACGTCTTGCTATGCGCCGCCACTTGCCCACCGCTGAGCGTGCACATTTTAGTCAGTACAAGAGTGCTAGGACCTTGTACGACGCTGTAGTTGCACGCTACTCTTCCCCTGCCACTGCTGCACTTAGCCGCCTCATCCTGCCGTACCTCTTCCCTGACCTCGCCGCTTTTCCCACAGTCGCTGACCTCATTACGCACCTTCGCACTAGTGACATTCGTTACCGCGCTGCCCTTCCCGCTGAGTTCTGCGCCAAGAACCCCCCCCCTATGTACATCACCCTCTACTACATAGTCACCCGGCTCCCTGACACCCTTCGCCCGGTCAGGGACCACTTTCTCTCAGTTTGCCCCACCACTCTCACCGTTGACCTCCTCGAGGAGCGCCTCCTAGCAGCAGAGAAGAGCATAGTCGCTGTAGGAGCCTCTCGTGGTGACCCTCGTGCCCCTGTCTTTGAGGGGTGCTCCCCCTCTCCTCTCTTGCCCTCTATTGCCTCTGCTGCTGCGGCCGACCTCGTTGGTCTT
Organism: Closterium sp. NIES-65; assembly: GCA_948144175.1. Lineage (NCBI taxonomy): Eukaryota > Viridiplantae > Streptophyta > Zygnematophyceae > Desmidiales > Closteriaceae > Closterium > Closterium sp. NIES-65. Next base: position 675,398 of record CANXME010001370.1, on the reverse strand, counting down.
CAGTCGGTCGGTGCGGCGTCTGCCCCTAGCGGGAGACGCCGCACTGGGAAGGGCAAAGGGGGCAGGGGCGCTGGAGGAGCTAGCGGGGGCGGTGGAGGTGGCGGTGGAGGCGGCGGAGGGGGTGGGGGTGGCGGTGGGGGTGGTGGCGGGGGTGGGGGCGTCGGTGGCGGCAGTGGAGGCGGAGGCGGCGGCGGCGGTGGCAGTGGGAGTGGAGGTGGCGGAGGTGGCGGCGGTGGAGGAGGCGGCGGCGGAGGAGGTGGAGCTGGTCGGGGTGGCGCTGCGCAGAGGGTCGGCTCCAGTGGTGGTCCGCGCCAGCAGCAGCAGCAGCAGCAGCAGCAGCAGCAGAGCACTCGTGAGATCCCCCCCCCTCAGCAGCTCCGTGAGTGGTACGCTGCACGCCAGCGGGGTGGGGGTACTGGTCCGTGCACCTACGTCCTACGCACCGGCGACCGCGCGGGTGAGCCGTGCGGGGGTGCGCACTCCACCCAGCGATGCTTTGGCCGCCTGACGGACGCTTGGCGTCACCAGTTCCCTGAGGCCACTAAGATCCCTCGCTGGGGCGAGCTGTCTAGGGCGGGAGTAGCTATCTTTGACCTTGACTTTGATGCTATTCTTGCTGCCATGTATGCTGTAACTATTAGTGATGAGGGGGGCTGTTACCGGTGTTTTCCGCCCGACCCGGGCATTGGGACTGCTGCTCTAGGTACTGGTGAGGTTGCTGCTCTAGGTGCTAGCGAGGCTGCTGCTCTAGGTGCCAGTGCGTCTGCTTCCTCAGGTGCTGGTGAGTCTGCTCTCTCAGGTACCGCGTCGGCTTCGGCCTCCCACACCTTCACCCTTGACTCGGGGGCTTCTCGCTCCTTCTTTCGAGACCGCACCACACTCACGCCGCTTGGTCGGCCAGTTGCAGTCACTCTGGCAGACACCTCTGAAGGTCCTGTCCTTGCTCACTTCTCCACTGTCCTCCCGTGTCCGGCGGCCCCCTCTGGCACCCTGTCTGGTCTTTACCTCCCCTCGTTCTCTACGAACTTGGTGAGTGGTGCTGACCTACACGATGCGGGGGTTCACCAGTTCACTCCTGCGAGCCAGCGAGTGACCCACTGCACGGACGCACGGACGGGCCTACTCTTGGCCACGTTTACACATCGGCCGGGGTCGAGCCTGTACACACTGACCACTGAGTCTCCTCCAGTCACTGCGTCTGGTCATGCAGCTGCGTCGGGTCAGGTGTTTGCTACAGCGTCCAGGTCTGGTCCTGAGTCTGCCCCCTGCTCGTGTCGCCTCCTGTCTCACGAGACTCTCCTCTGGCACCACCGCCTTGGTCACCCCTCCCTGCTTCGTCTCCGAGGCATGGCCTACCGTGTCCTTGTCTTTGGTCTTCCCCGGTCCCTCCCTCCCCTTCCTCCGGGGCCTGCCCCTACCTGCGTCCCCTGTGTCGAGGGGCGGCAGCGTGCTGCCCCTCACTCCTCCCAGTTTCCTCCGACAGAGGCCCCGCTGCAGACGCTTCACATGGACGTGTGGGGCCCAGCCCGCGTCCGTGGACAGGGTCACGAGCGCTACTTCCTGCTGGTGGTTGACGACTACTCGCGTTACACCACAGTCTTCCCCTTGCGCGGCAAGGGTGGTGTCACTGAGGTGTTGATCGACTGGATCTGCGCAGCTCGTCTCCAGCTCAGGAAGAGTTTCGGCTCGGACTTTCCTGTTCTGCGTCTGCACTCTGACAGAGGCGGAGAGTTCTCCTCTGGCCTTTTGCGAGCCTACTGTCGTGCACGAGGCATCCGCAAGACCTTCACGCTTCCGGACTCTCCACAGCAAAATGGGATTGCTGAGCGCCGCATTGGCATGGTCATGGACGTCGCCCATACGTCCATGATGCATGCGGCTGCCCCCCATTTTCTGTGGCCGTTTGCGGTTCGGTACGCAGCGCATCAGATCAACCTTCACCCCAGGGTCTCCATGCCGGAGACCTCCTCAGCTTTGCTGTGGACGGGGAAGGTTGGCGATGCGTCTGCGTTCCGTGTCTAGGGATCTCGGGCGTTTATCCGCGACTTGTCTGCGGACAAGCTGTCCCCTCGTGCTGCTCCCTGCGTCTTCCTTGGCTTCCCCTCTGACGCACCAGGGTGGCAGTTCTACCACCCCACCTCTCGCTGTGTTCTGTCCTCCCAGGACGTCACGTTTGACGAGTCGGTCCCCTACTACCGTCTCTTCCCCTACCGCACTCCGTCCCTCCCCCCGCCACCGCTCTTCCTTGTGCCAGGTCCCCCCCCGGTAGACCCCCTTCCCGCTCAGGGTCCTGCCCCTTCAGGTGTGTCCCAGGTAGACGCACTCGAGCGTGTCGAGGTCGCTGGTGACTTTGGTGCTGCTGGGGGTGCTGCGCCTGGGGGTGCTGACTCTGGGGGTGCTGAGCGTGTGGGTGCTACACCTGGGGGTGCTGAGTCTGGGGGTGCTGAGTCTGAGGGTGCTACGACTGGGGGTGCTGAGCCTGGGGGTGCTAAGTCTAGGGGTGCTGAGCCTTGGGGTGCTACGACTGGGGGTGCTGAGCCTGGGGGTGCTACGCCTGGAGGTGCTGAGCCTGGGGGTGCTGAGCCTGAGGGAGCTGGTGTATGGCGGTGCTGGGCCTGGAGTTTCTCCGGGTGCTCCGTCTTGACGGGAGCCACTCTCTCCACAGGAGGTGCGTGAGTGGTTTGCCCGGCGCTGGAGGCGTGCTGCTAGAGCTGGAGGTGCTTCGGCTGCTGAGGGTGCTGGTGCCACGGGTCCCGGGGGTGCTCGTACTGGGAGTACTGGAGCTACTGGAGCTGGAGCCACTGCGTCTTCTCGTGGTCCGACTCGAGCTGGAGCTGCTGAGGGTGTTGGCGCTGAGGGTACTGCTGGCGGTACTGGAGGCGGTCCTGCTAGGGGTGCTACTGGTGCTGCTGGAGGTCCCGGAGCTACTGGAGCTGCTGGGGGTACTGGAGCTGGAGGTGCTGCTGGCGCTGGTGCTGCCACTGGGGGTACTGGTGCTGTCCCTGCTGTGTCTGGAGTTGCCGCGCGGCCTCGGCCGTACTTTGTTCCACTCCTTGAGAAGGTTCTTGGTCTCCCGCCTTCTACTGGTCCTCCTCCTCCTTTAGAGTGTCCACAGCTTGTCCCGTTGCAGTTACAGTTACAGCCGGCCTCCCCACAGCCTGCCCCTTCTCCCTACACTGGTCCTACTGGAGGTCTTGCTGAGCGTCGTGAGCCTGCGTCTCGCCCTGCGTCGCCTGTCCGTGCTGCTCGCGCTAGTGGTCGTGGTTCACGTCAGCGTCCTCCTCCTGTCCCTGGCACGCACCAGATGTCTCTGCGTCCATCCACTGCTCCTTTGCGTGCCCCTTTGCCTTCTCCTCCTGAGTCCTCTCTTCCTGCTCTTGCCGACCCGGAGTCGGACTCTCTTCGTGCTGCCAGTCCTACTGTCACACGTCTCCTTGCTACTGTTGTCACTGACCCTTCCTTTGAGTCCACTGCTGCGTGTGCCCTAGTTGCTCAGCTCGTCGACTTTGCTGCTCGCTGTCGTCTAGACTACGCTGCTAGTCTTGTTGCTGAGTCTGCGTCTGTCTGTCCTGCGTCCGTCGGGGGTGAGTGTGCCCTTGGCACGGACGTCCTTGAGGACAGGCAGGAGGAGTTCCAGTGTTTGGCTGCTGCTTCACCTCATCTCGTGTCCGTACTGCTTACCCCTGAGGGAGACCCGGATGCACTTGACATCCCGACTCCGCGCTCTTACGCGGAGGCGATAGAGGGTCCCTACTCCTCTCAGTGGCAGGCAGCTATAGACGCAGAGATGGCTTCCTGGAAGTCCACAGGCACCTACGTTGACGAGGTTCCCCCGCCTGGGGCGAACATCGTCAGTGGCATGTGGATTTTCAGGGTGAAGCGGCCGCCGGGTTCTCCGCCTGTCTTCAAGGCGCGTTACGTGGCTCTTGGCTTCAGTCAGCAGCAGGGAGTTGACTACTTTCAGACCTTCTCTCCCACCCCGAAGATGACCACTCTTCGGGTACTGCTGCACATAGCTGCTCACCGTTACTACGAGCTACACTCTCTTGACTTCAGCACTGCTTTCTTGCAGGGCAGCCTGCACGAGGAGATCTGGTTGCGTCGCCCACCTGGCTTCACTGGGTCTTTTCCTCCTGGCACCCAGTGGAGCCTCCGGCGGCCAGTCTACGGTCTCCGCCAGGCACCGCGTGAGTGGCACGACACACTGAGGACTACACTTGCGGCTCTTGGGTTTGCTCCCTCTACTGCCGACCCGTCGCTGTTTCTGCGCACCGACACTTCTTTGCCGCCGTTCTACATCCTCGTGTACGTCGACGACTTGGTCTTTGCCACAGCTGACACTGCTGGACTCGCCCACGTGAAGTCCGAGCTGCATGAGAGACACACTTGCACAGACCTGGGTGAACTGCGCAGCTACCTTGGCTTGCAGATCACCCGGGACAGAGCACGCCGCACCATTACCCTGACTTAGTCACACATGGTGCAGCAGGTCCTTCAGCGCTTCGGCTTCACGTACTCCTCGCCTCAGGCCACTCCTCTGCCTACTCGCCACTCGCTCTCAGCTCTGCCTTCGGATGAGTCCGTAGAGTCGAGTGGCCCGTACCCAGAGCTTGTTGGCTGCCTCATGTACCTGATGACCTGCACACGACCTGACCTTGCATACCCTCTTAGCATTCTCGCACGCTATGTTGCTCCTGGGAGACACAGACCGGAGCACATGGCTGCAGCGAAGAGGGTGTTGTGCTACTTGTGCAGTACGTCGGGCATGGGGCTTGTGCTTGGAGGGCAGAGTCCAGTGGTCCTCACTGGGCACGCAGACGCTTCTTGGGCTGATGACCAGGCTACGCACCGGTCGTCACAGGGTTACACCTTCAGCCTTGGTTCCAGCTCTGTTTCGTGGCGGGCTACTCGCTCGTCTTCTGTTCTCGGCTCCAGTTGTGAGGCTGAGATCTACGCAGGGGCCATGGCTGCACAGGAGCTACGCTGGCTCACCTACCTGCTGACTGACCTCGCAGAGCCGCCTCGTTCTCCTCCAGTGCTGTACGTAGACCACAAGGCCATGCTGGCCTTGTGTCGGGAGCAGAGACTGGAGCACAGAACAAAGCACATTGCTCTTCGCTACTTCCTTGCTCGTGAGCTGCAGCAGCGTGGTCAGCTGCGCCTTGCGTACGTGGCCTCTCAGGCCAACACTGCTGATATCTTCACTAAGGCACTTGCGCCTTGTGATCATCAGCGCTTCTGTACTTAGCTGGGTCTTGTGCCTACCTTGCCTCACTTGCTCACCCCTTGACCTTGTTTGTTCTGTTACATATATATATATATACACCTGCTCTTGCTTGTCTAGCCTTGTATATATATGTAATTCTGCATGTGAACTGGCCTTGTGGCCTTGAACTTGTGCTCGGAATGTGTGGTGACTTTGTGATCCACCCTGAGCTTGCTTTGCTTTGCTTGACTGGTCTTGTGACCCCTTGTTCTCCCCCACTTTGCCTATGGGGGTGTGTCAGATTTATATGACTTAGCTGATGTAGGCTATAGTGGGGTAGCACATATGGGGTACAGCTTTCTAGGGTTTGTACTTGTACCCAACTTTCCTTTAGTCGTTTCATTCCTCGTTTCTTCTCACCTTCGGCATTTCCATCGCCAAACCTGCACCCAACCTCGCTTGTCCGAGGTTTCCTCCTAGCTAGGCTAGCGCTACATTAGTCTGTGCGTTCTTTGTATTCGCAGTTCATTCAGTCACAGCTTCGTTATTCGTTTATCTGCGCACTCTCTTTTACAACTCATAACACCTGGTATCAGAGCTACTTTCCTAGTTCACCCCGCTTTTCGAGGGTAGTTTGGTGGCACGGGTGTGGTTGGTTTAGTGAGTACACGACGGTTGGTTGCAGGGATTGTTAATTCAATCCTGCCCGACTCTGATAGTTCGTGTTTTCACTTGCCGGGAGGCCACGGGTACCCGACTGCCCACCAGACGTAGTGCTAGGCACATGGATCAGGAGGCTGTTAATCGACTTATGGCGCAAGTGGCAGAAATGAAGCAGGGCATGGAATCATTAATGGCGGAGGTGACAACGTTACAAGAGCAAAACGCCGAGCTACGCCAGACGCGAGGTGAAGCGCGTCAGGAGTCGCCTGTGGACGAAGGCGAGGGCAACAGTCAAGCGATGAGCAATCCGCTGGACGCGCTCACACGTGACTTTGAAGAAGAAGATAGGCAGCGCGCGGCAGCAGCGCCAGTTGCAGTAACGACGATCAAGATCAAGCCCGTCAACCCGCCCTTGTTTAATCCTACAGACAAGACGGTTACGGTAAAAGGGTGGCTGTTCGGGGTCGAAGTCTTTTTCAATGCAGCCGGAGTTAATGACGACGCCACGCGTAATAACTACGCGGTCTCACTTCTTCGAGGTGCAGCGCTTGAGTGGTGGCGCCGAACCTTGGAAAGAGGGACGCCGACAGGTGTGACACATGCGGCAGACGGGACCTCTACAGTGGTTAATCAAGTGGCAGAATCGATCTTCGGTGTGACCAAGATACGCACGTGGAAGGAGTGGGGCGCAGCCTTACGAGATCGCTTCGAGCACGTATCCGCCTCGGAGGAAGCTCGCATGAAGCTGCGTGCATGGTCGCAGATGGCTTCTGTCCAAGACTACACACCGTCATTTATGGGTTTCGCCGACCAAATCGACGACATGTCGGAACAGAGCGGTTGGATAAGTACGTCAGCGGCCTTAAATACGAAATGCAGTTTGAGGTTCGCAGAGGCCGCTTGACATCGTTCCTCGAAGCAGTACGGCTGGTGGAGTCAACTGATGCACTGATGCAGTACGCGAGAGCAGCTTCCAGGGATGGGAGAAGCTTTCGTGGCCAGACCTATCGGGCCACGATCAACGCCGTCCATACACCCGACCGCCCTCCTAAGGGTCCGTGTTTTTGGTGTGGGAAGGTGGGTCACTACAGGAAAGACTACCAGGAGAAAATGCCGCTGACATGGGACGACAGGAAGGAGCAGGGAAATGGGAAGAGTCAGTTATTAGCGGGCCCTTTACTAACTGTGCTCCGTCGCCCGAACACCATCATCCCCACCGAGTCGTGATTCCGATTCATGCAATCGATCGCACCCGGCCGAATAACAGGGATACACATGTGGATCAGCCTGTGCTGGTCGCTGGCAAGGTGTTAAAAACTAATTTGAAAATGTACGTCGATGGGGGGGCCAGCCATACCCTCTTCAACTTGGCGAGCGCAAAAAGATGCAAGCTGCAACTTGACAGGTGTCTGGCCGAAATCGACGCACGCCTCGTGGATGGGACGCCTCTGGCGATAACGGAAGAAACGCGGACGGTCAGGATCGAATGCGGCGACGATTTCGGCTTCAGCATGAAGTTCCTCGCGACGACGCTGGATGGCTGCGACATACTGCTTCGACGTGATTGGCTGCGACGACACAATCCCGTCATCGACTGGACAACGGGATCATGCTGCATCAGCAAGCACGGGGGGCTAATTAAACTGCCTGCATGGACACCTGACTACATCCAAGCCCCGTGCGTCAAAGCTATCACTATAGCTCGCCACTTCAACAAGGGCGCGCAGTTGTACGCTGTCTGCTTACGCGAGTTGGCAGTCGACACCGACGGAAAGGACATTGAGAAGCTGTGTGCAGCTGTACCTCCAGATTTAGCGGAGCTGATTCGATAGTACCCCGACATTTTCCCGGACGACCTGCCACCTGGGCTGCCACTCGAGAGACCCGAAGACCATAAAATCCAGCTGGAGCCTGGCGCGCAACCAACTGTTCGGACACAGTGGCGGTTGACCCAGCCGGAACTCAAGGAGCTGCGCCGACAAATTGATGCGTTGTTGGAGAAAGGGTTCATTCGGCCGAGCACCTCCCCGTTCGCGGCACTGATCCTGTTCACTCCGAAGAAGGACGCAGGGCTTTGCATGTGCATCGATTATCGCGCGTTGAACCGGGTGACCATCAAGTCTCGCTACCCAATCCCACGCACCGACGACCTTCTTGACCAGCTTTGCGGCGCTCGCTACTTCTCGAAAATCGACTTTCGTGGCGGTTACCACCAGATTCGGGTCTTCACCGACGATTGTCACAAGACCGCGTTTCGCACACGCTACGGGAGTTACGAATTCACGGTGATGCCTTTCGGCCTCACAAACGCGCCTTTGACATTTCAACTGACCATGAACAGGGTTTTCTGAGATCTTCTAGACCGTTGCGTCATCCTCTATTTGGACGACATCCTCATTTTTAGCAAGACACGGGAGCAGCACCTTCGCGACCTCGTCGCAATGCTTAAGCGGTTGCAGGAGAACCGCCTCATCACCAAGGGCTCTAAGTGCGAGTTTTTTAAGCAGGAGTTGGAGTTTTCGGGGCACGTCATTTCCCACGACGGCATTAAAATCGACCCGGCAAAAATCAAGACCATCCAGGAGTGGAAGGCCCCGACTAATGTCACGGAACTTCAGAGTTTTCTGGGGTTTGTGAATTATGTCCGGCGGTTTATCCCGAATATGGCAGGGATAACCGGCCCGCTGACCGACCTGCTGCACAAGGATAAGAATTTCGTGTGGGAGGAGGAGGCAGAGGCGGCTTTCCAGGAGCTCAAGAATTTTCTCGTTTCCCCTCCTGTGTTGCGCATCGCCGACCCATCAAAGCCGTTCGAAGTCGTAACCGACGCCTCTGATTTCGCCATCGGAGCAGTGCTCCTCCAGGATTTCGGGAACGGACTGCAGCCGATCGCCTACGAATCACGCAAGCTGCAGGCTGCCGAGCGCAACTACCCGATTTATGACAAGGAGATGCTCGCCATTATCTGTCAGAGGTCCACAGGTTATCCCCAATTGATCCTAGGGAAGGGTTACAGGCTCGTTGTCCTGGGGGGTTATGGGCGCACTGACCCGCTACTTATTATGGGCGCAGTGACCCGCTACTTAACAAGCCCTTTTATCCCAATGGTCTAGTGGTTGGGATTTTGACATGGTATCAGAGCGAAGGTCTCGGGTTCGAATCCCAGTGTGTGCACTTCGGGCATCCCAGTGCGGGGGGTGTCAGAGGTCCACTGGTGATCCCCGAATGATCCTAGGGAAGGGTTACAGGCTCGTTGTCCTGGGGGGTTATGGGCGCACTGACCCGCTACTTAACAAGCCATTTTATCCCAATGGTCTAGTGGTTGGGATTCTGACATTATCCACGCGTTCAAACTGTGGCGCTGCTACCTGGTGGGCGCCGACGTCACTGTGCGCACGGACCACAAGTCCCTACAGTACCTGCGAGCCCAGTCCAACCTCAACCCACGACAAATCCGGTGGCTGGACTACATGGAGAGCCACTTCACCTACCGCATCACGTACAAGAAAGGGGCGAATAACATCGCCGACGCCCTGACCAGACCGACCGTACAATCCGCTGCAGTACTGATCACCCATTCGAACCCATTACTTACCGGACTATTCACCCACGGCTACACTACAGACCCATTCTTCACGACAGGGAGTCACCAGCAGGCCACGACGCAGAAAGGGGACTATTACCTAAAAGCCGGAACCGGCCGGATTCGGGTCCCCGCTTACCGGCTGTTGCGTGAACTTCTCATCCAGGAGGTCCACGATTCGAACTTCTCCGGACACTTCGGGGTTGATAAAACCCAGAAACTACTGCACCGCTCATATTACTGGCCTGATTCCTGCAGCGCTATGTGTCCTTATGCAGGGTGTGCCAAGCAATGAAATCGACACGTCAGCGACCAGCTGGGCTGCTGCAACCCCTCGAGCCACCCGAACGACTCTGGCAGCAAGTGACAATGGACTTCGTTACGGGGATGCCAGCTGGGCCGTCCGGCAACGACGCTGTTCTCGTCGTCGTCAATCGCTTCACAAAAATGGCGCACTTCGCCCCATGCCAACCGATAATCACGGCCAAAGAAACTGCGCGACTCTTCATCTCCACGGTCGTGCAACTGCACGGCATCCCTTCGGCGATCATCGGCGACCGAGACCCGAAGTTTACATCAAAATTATGGAAGGAGACGTGGGCGCAGTATGGCACGAAGCTACAGTTCTCCTCGGCATACCACCCACAGACAGACGGACAGACCGAGCGAACCAACCAAACCATGGAGCAGCTGATACGGAAAAACTGCCCCGACCCTGCACGATGGGAAGATTCTCTCGCCATGTTGGAGTTCGCCTTCAACAACGCGCCGTCAAGCACGACTAATCACTCCCCGTTTTTCCTGGATTACGGGATGGATCCGACGGTTCCCACGGCAACTTCGCCCGACAACCCAGTCCCACGATCACAAACTTTTGTGACGGAACTTCAGACCATCCGCGAAAAGGCCGCAGACGCAATTCGCAAGGCGAATATAACTTCCCGCAAGTACACCGAACTCCTAAGCCGGGAACTCGTTTTGACCACGGGGCAATTAGTGCTGCTCGACACGAAAAACCTGCACCTGCCCGGTCCATCAAAACTACGGCCACGATTTTGCGGACCGTTCAAGATTCTCAAGATGGTGACACCTGTCACCGCGAAGCTGTTGCTACCCGACGACTGGCGCATTCACGACGCCTTCCACGTCAGTCTTTTTCGCAAGTTCGTGCCAGCCACGACCGACATCGCACGTCGGCAAGCTGCCCCGACAGCACGACCTGTCCCGGAGCCGACTCTCAACCCTTCGAAGATTCTGGCACATCGGGTCCGCATTGACGCAGTTGGCCGACACGTGGATTGCCTAATCCGCTGGACTGACCGCACCAGCGAGGACGACACGTGGGTGCCATCCGCCTCGCTCGACGCCTCGCCATTTGTTAATGATTACCTGGCGCGCCGGCGTGTTTCGGATATTGACCGCCTTTCTTAAAGGGGGTGGTGGTGTAAGGAATTTTTCCGAATTCCTTATCGGAGATGACTGCTTCGCATACAACCCGATTTTCGAAGTTCGCACGTTCGGCCGATTTCAACGCTGCCGAGGCTCCTCGCGTCGCCTTCGGCATTTCCATCGCCAAACCTGCACCCAACCTCGCTTGTCTGAGGTTTCCTCCTAGCTAGGCTAGCCCTACATTAGTCTGTGCATTCATTGTATTCGCATTTCATTCAGTCACAGCCTCGTTATTTGTTTATCTGCGCACTCTCTTTTACAACTCATAACAAACGGCTTGAAACAGAACAAACAAATCAGTAACATAGCTTCATGGTACACTCAAGCCTAACGCAGTCTCCAAATCTAAATCTGAATAAGCCTTACAAAAGCCCTACTTTAGAGAGATATTCAATTTAGAACGCCTCTACAATTACATCCAAGCATGGTATATGCCAGGGCCCAAAATTGAAGGGTAAAATGCCCTGATTGCCCTTACTATGGGCCGCTTTTCAGAGATTGCCCTGATTTTGTAAGTGTTTTTTTCGTACTCCCCTTTCTTCAAAAGTGTACGTTTTTTTTTACCCTTCGAAAATCAGTGTTGCAAAGCATTCATCCTGTACAGAAAGGGTGCCGTGCAAAACACCCTTATAGCGGACCACAAGAACCGCGAACTTGCTGAATATCTATTCTCCGATACAGGGATTCAATCCCTAGACCTCACCATTCTAAGTGACCATACTTATGTTAAGAACCTAAGGCAAGAAAATGAGTGAATTAGGTGAAGGCTAGGGTACAAGACTAAGGTATTGAGAAAGTTTGTGTACCCTCTAGTGCTAACCCCCATACAGCCTAGATAACCTAAACAAGCATATATATATAATTTGACACACCCCCATAGGCGAAATGGGGGATAGCCAGAGCAAGCAACGGTCACAAGACCAGTCAAGAGAAGAAATAAAACACAGCTCAGGGTGGAACACAACGTCACCACGCAGACTGAGCACAAGCAAAAGACCACAAGGCCAGTTCACATGCAGAGATATATATATAGATCACAGTACAAACAAAGCCTACAGCAAGTGAGGAAGTGTGGGCACTAGGCCTAACAAGGTACAGAAACGCTGATGATCACCAGGCGGAAGTGCCTTGGTGAATATATCAGCAGTGTTGGCCCGAGTGGCCACGTAAGCAAGGCGAAGCTGGCCACGCTGCTGCAACTCTCGAGCAAGGAAGTAACGTAGAGCGATGTGCTTCGTTCTGTGCTCAAGTCTGTGCTCCTCACACAAGGCAATGGCAGCCTTGTTGTCGACGTACAGCACTGGAGGAGAACGAGGCCGCTCTCCCAAGTCGGTCAGCAGGTAGGTGAGCCAGCGTAGCTCCTGTGCAGCCATGGCTGTGGCGTAGATCTTGGCCTCACAGCTGGAGCCGAGAACAGACGACAAACATGTAGAACGCCAGGAAACTGAGCCAGAACCAAGGCTGAAGGTGTAACCCTGTGACGACCGCTGCGTAGCTTGGTCGTCAACCCAAGAGGCGTCCGAGTGACTAGTGAGGACAACGTCACCCCGTCCTCCAAGCACAAGCCCCATGCCCGATGTACTGCACAAGTAGCGTAGTACCCTCTTAGCAGCATCCATGTGCACCTTTCGGTGCCAACCAGGAGCCACGTAGCGAGCCAGAAGGCGAAGAGGGTACGCAAGGTCACGACGAGTGCAGGTCATCAGGTACATGAGGCAGCCCACTAGCTCTGGGTAAGGACCAATCGGCTCTACGGACTCGTCCGAAGGTGGAGCTGAGAGCGAGTGACATGTAGCCAGAGGAGTGGCCTGTGCTGAGGACCAGGTGAAGCCGAAGTGGTGAAGGACCTGCTGCACCATGTGTGACTGAGTCAGTGTGATGGTGCGGCGTGCTCTGTCCCGGGTGATCTGTAGGCCAAGGTAGCTGCGCAGCTCACCCAGGTCTGAGCACGTGTGTCTCTTCTACAGCTCCGACTTCACCAGGGCGAGCGCCTCAGTGTCAGCAGTGGCAAAGACCAAGTCGTCGACGTACACTAGGATGTAGAACGGCGGGAGTGAAGTGTCGGTGCGCAGAAACAGCGACAGGTCAGCAGTCGACGGGGCAAATCTAAGAGCCGCAAGAGTCGTCCTCAGTGTGTCGTGCCACTCACGTGGCGCTTGGCGGAGACCGTAGACTGGCCGTCGGAGGCTCCACTGGGTACCAGGAGGGAACGACCCAGTGAAGCCAGGTGGACGGCGCAGCCAAATCTCCTTGTGCAGGCTGCCCTGCAAGAAAGCTGTGCTGAAGTCAAGAGAGTGAAGCTCGTAGTCACGCTGAGCGGCAACGTGCAGCAACACCCGAAGAGTAGTCATCTTCAAGGTGGGGGAGAAGGTCTGGAAGAAGTCAACTCCCTCTCGCTGACTGAAGCCTCGAGCAACGTAACGAGCCTTGAAGACAGGTGGAGAACCTGGCAGCCGCTTCACCATGAAAATCCACATGCCACTGACGATGTTCGCCCCAGGAGGGGGAACCTCGTCGGCGTAGGTGCCTGTGGACTTCCAGGATGCCGTATCTGCGTCCATGGCTGTTTGCCACTAAGAGGAGTAGGGACCCTCGATCGCCTCAGCGTACGATCGTGGAGTCGGGATGTCTGGTGCATCCGGGTCTCCCTCAGGGGCAAGCAGCATGGACACGAGATGAGGCGCAGCGGCTGCAAGACACTCAAGGTCCTCTTGCTTGTCCTCAAGGACGTCGGTGCCAAGAGCACACTCACCCCTGACGGACAGAGGACAGACAGACTCAGACTCAGCAACAAGACTAGCGGCGTAGTCTAGACGACACTGAGCAGCAAAGTCGATAAGCTCAGCGACTAAGGCAGACGCAGCATCAGACTCAAACGACGGGTCCGCGACAACAGCGGCTAGCAGACGCGTGACAGTAGGGTGCTCAGCATGAAACCGGTCAGACTCAGGGTTAGCAACGACAGGTAGAGAGGACGCAGGCGAAGACGGCAGGGGAATACGTGGCGGCGTAGAGAAAGAACGACGGATGACAAGGGAAGGGCCGGGGACAGCCGGCTGACGCTGACGAGGAGCACGACGACTGGAACGACCGGAAAGGACAGGTGAGATAGGACGCGACCCAGGCTCAGGACGCTCAGCAAGGCCCCTTGTCTGCTCAGTGTAAGGAGAAGGAGCAGGCAGGGGTGAGCCAGGCTGTAACGGAAGACCAGTAGACGACGGGAGGCTAAGAACCTAGCGAAGCACGGAGCCAGGCGGGGGCAGAGACGACGGAGATGGCGGAGCAAAGAACAAGCGCGGCTGTGCAGTGCCACCAGCACCAGCAGCTCCAGCACCCTCAGCAACTCCTGCGCCTCCAGCAGCTCCAGCACCCTCAGCAGCTCCAGCACCTCTAGCACCCTCAGCAGCTCCAGTAACCCCAGTAGCTCCAGCTCCTCCAGCAGCTCCAGTACCCTCAGCAGCTCCAGCAGCTCCAGCATCTCCAACAGTCCCAGTACCCTCAGCAGCCCCAGCACCTCCAGCAGCTCCAAAACCCTCAGCACCAGCCCAACCTGGTGCAGCACCCCCAGAATCGGCACCTCCAGTCCCAGGGTTTCCAACCGCAGTGCCACCAGCAGCAGCACCCTCAGACACGCCACCGTCAGCCCCAGCAGCTCCAGCACTCCCAGTACGAGCACCTTCGGGACCAGCGACACTAACATCTCCAGCAGGCAAAGGACAAGCACCACTCCCAGCTCTAGTGACGCCAGTAGAAGAACCCCTAGCAGTAGAGCCCTGAGGTGCAGAAGTGCGACGCTGACGGCGACCGTACCAGTCGTGCAGCTGCTGGGAGGTGAGAGGCACACGCGGACGAAGACGGCTACTCCAAGGGGACCGCGTAACAGCAGTCTCAGGACCCTCAGGCGACTCACCCCCAGACTCAGCACCCCTAGGCTCCGCACACGCAGGCTCAGCACCCCCAGACTCAGCACCCCCAGACGCAGCACCCCCAGACGCAGGACCTCCAGGCTCCTCACGCGCAGGGTCAGCACCCCCAGGCTCCGTACCCTCAGGCCCCTCACGCCCAGTGCCCCCAGACTCAGCACCCCCACACTGCAAACCCCCAAGCTCCGCACCCCCAGGGACAGCACCACCACCAGCAGGATCGGAGTCACCAGTGACCTCAACAGGCGCAGGGACGGGAGGGTCTACCTGAGAAACACCTGAAGGAGCAGGACCTGGCGCGGGGAGGGGGTCTACCTGGGGAGGGCCTGGGGCAAGAAAGAGCGGCGGGAGAGGGCGAGGAGCAGTGCGGTAGGGGAAGAGGCGGTAAAAGGGGACTGGCTCGTCAAAGGTGACGTCCTGGGACGCAAAGACACGGCGCGAGGCGGGGTCGTAAAACTGCCAGCCAGACGCGTCAGGGACGAAGCCAAGGAAGACGCAAGGTGTGACATTACGACGGCTTATGCCAGCTATGCTTGCTTGCCTTTACTTTATCATGCTATTTCTAGCATAGGATAATTATATGCATGCATGAATTGCTTGATTTCCTAGGCTAGGTGCTTTCCTATATTTTATTATAGTTATAGCACCGAGCTAGGTTGCGTGCACCGAATTCTGGCTTTTCGGTTGCCACCGAATTGCCTTCTACCGAATTCGGTAAGGATCCGTTCGGGACGCTATACGGCCCGCGGAACCTTCGCGTAACACCTGGTTACGGGGCCTTGTGTCGAGCCTATATATAGCCTCGTGTTGTACCCAGGTGATCATTCAATTCAATTCAATTTGAATCATCTTTTCTGAGCTCGATCCTCGATCCTCACGCTTGGTAATCAGAGCCCGTTTACACGCGAAGTTCTTTCGACCGCTAAAAACCAGTCTTCAAAAACCGCGGGGGCGACGCAGTCAAACATCGATTTCGGGTACGTAAAATCGGTTCCGTGTTTTTTGCTCCCCCTCGATTTGGTTTTTTCGGACGCGTTGATGTCAGGCATGGAGGGCCAAGGCGACAACTACGCGACTACGAGCGACATCGCGAGCCTCCGCATCGACATGGAGCAGACGCAGGCAACGCTTCGTCGACTCGAGGCTTTTCTGACAAGCCAACCAGGGTTCGCCACCGCACCAGCAGCGACTGCAGCACCGACAACTCCAGCAGCAGTGGCGACACCGACATTTCACGGACCAATGGCACCACTGTCGCCGAACCTCGAAGCAGCACGACCGAGGCTCCCGGAGGCGTTCGATCCAAGCGCGAAGGGATCCGACGTCCGGCGATTCGCGGCCACCCTCGAAATTTACTTCGAGGCCATTGGCTGTTCGACCCCGCAACACGACGCAGCAAGGACTCGGCTCGCAGCGACACTGTTACGTGGACCGGCTCTCGAATGGATTTACTACACCGACGTAGCCCGCGGGGAGAATACGTGGCAGCAGTTTCGGGCAGATTTAATCGAGCGTTTCGAACCAATAAATACAACCTACATGGCGCGGCAGCAGATACACCGACACAAGCAATACAGTAGTGTAACACAGTACACGCAGCAGATGGAGTTACTGTTCAACCGCATCACCGACCTGACCGAAGGCGAAAAAATCCAGGCGTACACCGAAGGGTTAAAAATGGAGATTCGGCGGCAGGTGATTGCGGCGAATTACAACAGCTACAGAGACATCGTGCGTGCTGCCGAGCGATACGACGCGCTGACTCGAAGTCAACCCGAAACACGACGCTTCACGCCGAACCGTACATTCGGCACGGAGCGATCGGCACCCCCCACGTTCGCCGAACCGATGGATATTGACAAATACGACGCGAAGCAGCAGCCGACAAAATGCGAATTTTGCGACGCAGCGGGACATCAGTTTTTGTCGTGCTACAAAATGAAGAAAGCACGTACGGCACTCCGGGACGGAAACAGTGGAGCACCCCCGAAGTAAAAAAACGGGAATCGCCAGTAGCCGTGGATCGACCTGGCGATCGCCTAAAGATCCGAAAAGCAGGAAAAGGCGACGACGTGGCGACTTCGGGGCGGGTGAAAAAAGGAGAAAATGATGGCGCGAATTTAAAACGTCACGACCGGTCGGCATTAGGGGAAATCGCCGAGGCAAATGGAGGCTCCGCGAAAAAAGACTCTGCACCGACCGGGAAACTCCAGCCGAACACCCACGAAAGTAAGAATTCGTTAAAAGTATCCTATAAAGATGCTCTAACGAAGAATATTGCTTCTCGTGGTTTACAAGCCTTCAAAAAATTCAGGGGAGGTCTAGAGGCCAAGAAATAGCCTTTAGAAATGATTCGGGTACCTGAGAAGTTGGGCAAAGTACTACGGAGCGTAGAAAAGGGTCGTGCGTTCCGTGGAGTTAATATTCTCTCCCCGCAGCACAGTGTTAAGGCTCCCCGTTGCCCACAGGTGAAGCCTACACAACTGCCAAGGCTTAGAGGAGACATCCAGGCTCAGGAGAAATTATACAAGCCTCGGAAAAATCCTCCTACCCCCCAGGTGAAGTTGGAAAGCGCTGAGTCAGGTATAGGAAAAAGGGAAGGTATTAAGTTTGATGTACCCTATGATCCTATTAACGAGACCCTCTTTGGCTACTCAGCGCAGCAAAAACCACTACTCCTCGAGGTGTTATGCAATGGGCGACGCCTCCAGGCACTGGTGGACAGCGGTGCATCTCACTCGGTGTGTGACCGCGGAGCATTGGAGAAAATTGGAGAGAAGGCGGAAGAGACCCAGTTTTCAGCAACCATGGTGGACGGTACGAAGCTTCCTATCCACGGCGAAGCATCACTGCAGCTGCATATAGGTGCGTTGAGGTGGAAGCCGAAGCTACCAGTCACCAACATCAAAGGATTAGATTTTATCTTGGGGCGAGATTTCCTGAAGCGGTTCAACCCCGAGATCGATTGGGTCAACAGCAAGGTGTGCAACTACAACAATGGGAAGCGGATAGCACTGCGAAGCTGGACGGATACAGGGGACGTACCTGAAACGACACTGGCACGGTTCGAACAGACGGTGAACGAGAGTAGCACGGGTTACCTAGCACTGGTTATGGCAGCAGCAGAGGAGGAGAAGCCGAGTTCCGAGCTACCTGCAGCAGTGAAGGAGGTCTTGGAGCAGTACAAGGATATAATGCCCGACGACCTACCTGCAGGCGTACCTCCAGCATGCACCCACGAGCACGAGATCGTGGAGGAACCAGGTGCGAAACCCGTCTCACGTGCACCATACCGACTGAGTCCGACTGAACTGACAGACATGAAAAAACAGATAGAGTATCTACTGGACAGACTACTGATCCGCCCATCCACCTCTCCCTACGGAGCACCAGCTCTCTTCACTCCAAAACCAGACGGCAGTCTACGGATGTGCATCGACTACCGCGCACTGAACAAACAGACAATCAAAAACAAATATCCCATACCGCGCATAGACGACCTACTCGATCAACTGCGTGGAGCAACAGTATTTTCAAAGCTGGACCTACGATCGGGCTACTGGCAGATCAAGATGGCAGACAACTCCGTCCACAAGACAGCGTTCCGTACCAGATACGGCTCCTACGAATACTTGGTGATGCCGCTCGGACTCTGCAACGCACCAGCAACGTTTCAGGCGGAGATGAATCACATCTTACAACCCCTGCTGGACGAATGCGTGGTGGTGTACCTGGACGACATTCTCATCTACTCCAAGAACATGAAGGAGCACGTGGAGCATCTACGGAAGTTGTTCGAGATCCTGCGGAAAAACAAGTTCTACGTGAGGCTGTTGAAGAGCGACTTCGCCCTGAAGAAGGTGCAGTTTCTCGGGCACATGGTGAGTGCCGAGGGCGTACACGTGGACCCACGGAAGATCGAAGCCGTCAAGAAGTGGAAAGTACCGGAAATCGTGAAGGAGTTACAGCAGTTCCTATGCTTCGCCAACTACTACAGCAGGTTCGTGCCGCAGTACGCTAAGATAGCAGCACCACTGACCGACCTACTGAAAAAGGATACGCCCTACAAATGGGATACCCCTCATCAGCAAGCCATGGAGCAGCTACAGACAGCACTGACTATAGCGCCAGTACTCCTCTTGCCGGATCCAGACAAGGACTACGTGGTGGAAGCAGACGCTAGTGACCAAGCAGTCGGAGCAGTACTGATGCAGGATCACGGACGCGGTTTGCAGCCCATCGCCTACCTCAGTAAGAAGCTACACGGAGCAGAACTGAACTACCCCATTCACGACAAGGAAGCCTTAGCGATAGTCATAGCCTTCAAGGCGTAGAGGTGTTACCTAGAGGGAGCCAAGACTACAGTCTATACTGACCACTGCAGTCTCAAATACCTGAAGTCGCAGCCGACACTCTCACGACGACAGGTGCGGTGGGTGGACTTCCTGGAAACTCACTTCCACTACGACATCGTCTACAAGCCCGGGCTACACAACAAGGCAGACGCGTTGAGCCGCCCCGGACATGTAGCAGGCATCCAGCTCGACGGGATGAACCCTCTGCTCAAGGGTCTATTCCAACATGGGTACTCCGTGGACGCAGAGATTGCTACAGCACAGACCAAGAAGCTGTTACAGTGGGAGAAAGACTTAGCTGTAAGGAAGGGTTCAGGAAAGATTTGGGTACCGAATTACGCCCCGCTACGGCAGATCCTATTGGAGGAGTTTCACGACGTACCATACGCGGAACATTTCGGGAGCAACAAGACGTTAGCAGGGATAGCGAAGTATTACTACTCGCCCGGGATGGCAGCAGACGTGCAGCAGTTCGTCACCTCATGCGACACGTGCCAGCGGATGAAGAGCAGCAAGCTGAAAAAAGCAGGGTTACTTCAGCCTCTACCCGTACCGGAGCAGCCATGGCAGGTCGTTAGCCTCGACTTCATCACCGGACTGCCTTCGACCTCACAGGGGCACGATTCCATCCTCGTAGCCATCGATAAGTTCTCCAAAATGGGTCACTTCATACCGACCAACGCCACAGCTACAGCTGAAGCAACTGCTCGCCTCTTCTTCGACCGCATCATCACCATCTACGGCATCCCCGCTACACTCATCTCAGACAGAGACCCAAAATTCACCAGTAAGTTCTGGAAGGAGCTCATGGGACTATTGGGGACAAAGCTTGCAATGTCTTCAGCATACCACCCCCAGACTGACGGACAGACAGAGCGACTCAATCAAGTGGTTGAACAGTTACTGCGCACAGCTTGCAAGGACGACGTCAGCCACTGGGACACACAGTTACCGACCCTAGAGTTCGCTTACAACAACGCATCACATGCGGCCACAGGGAAAACTCCTTTCTTCCTGTGTTACGGACGCGAACCACGCACACCACAGCAGCCAACTACACCGGCACACGTCCAAGCCGCACATGACTTCGTCACCACCATGCAGCAGCTACGGGAAAAGACTCAGCGACGACTCACCACGATGCAGACCTCCCAGAAGCAGTATGCCGATCGTCAGCGACGTGATCACTCAGTAGCAGTCGGAGATCAGGTGCTTCTTGACACGCGCAACTTGAACCTGTCTCACCTCCCATCCAAACTCTGGCCTCGCTTCTGTGGTCCTTTTCTCGTTGAGGCACAGGTGACACCAGTTACATTCCGCTTACGCTTACAAGATACGTGGAAGCTTCACAATGCTTTCCATGTGCAGCTACTGAAACCCTACAAGGACCCCAACCAACAGTTCAACGGACGGCAGCTACCGCCACCTCCACCTGCTCTTGTGCAGGATGAACCCGGGTACGAGATCGAGCGCGTTCTCTCTCATCGGCGCCGCGGCGGCAAGACCCTCGAGTTCCTGATACGCTGGAAGGGATACGATCCCACTGAGGACAGTTGGGTTGCAGAAGCTGATATGGGCAACGCACGCCGTGCTCTCAAGGACTATCTTGTCAAGCAGGGTGTATCTCACGCCACCCAGCTTTGAGGGGGGGACGTGTGACAGTACGACGGCTTATGCCAGCTATGCTTGCTTGCCTTTACTTTATCATGCTATTTCTAGCATAGGATAATTATATGCATGCATGAATTGCTTGATTTCCTAGGCTAGGTGCTTTCCTATATTTTATTATAGTTATAGCACCGAGCTAGGTTGCGTGCACCGAATTCTAGCTTTTCGGTTGCCACCGAATTGCCTTCTACCGAATTCGGTAAGGATCCGTTCGGGACGCTACACGGCCCGCGGAACCTTCGCGTAACACCTGGTTACGGGGCCTTGTGTCGAGCCTATATATAGCCTCGTGTTGTACCCAGGTGATCATTCAATTCAATTCAATTTGAATCATCTTTTCTGAGCTCGATCCTCGATCCTCACACAAGGAATGGTGCGAGGGGAGAGCTTGTCCGCGGTGGTATTGCGAACAAAGGCACAAGCACCCCAGACCCGGAAACGCGACGCGTCGCCAACCTTCCCCGTCCATAGCAGTGTGGGCGAGGTCTCTGGCAAGGAGACACGGGGCCAAAGGTTGAGCTGATGCGCGGCGTACCGGACCGCAAACGGCCACAGAAAATGGGGGGCATCCGCATGGATCATGGAGGTACGAGCGACTTCCATGACTAAGCCAATGCGGCGCTCAGCAACCCCATTCTGCTGCGGAGAGGCCGGAAGCGGGAAAGTCTGGCGGATGCCGTGCTCCGCACAGAAGGCGGCCAAGAGGTCTGAGGAGAACTCACCACCTCTGTCAGAGTGCAGACACAGGACAGGAAAGTCCGACTGGAACCACTCGCGGAGCTGGAGACGAGTAGCGTGAATCCAGGGGATCAAAACATCAGGGACATCCCCCTTGCGCTGCAAGGGGAAGACCGTGGTGTAGCGCGTGTAGTCGTCGACAACCAGCAGGAAGTACCGCTCGTGGCCCTGTCCACGGACGCGGGCTGGGCCCCACACGTCCCAGTGGAGAGTCTGCAGTGGAGCCTCTGTGGGAGGGAACGAGGAGGAGTGAGGAGCGGCGCGCTGCCGCCCCTCGACGCAAGGAATGCAGGGCGGCGCAGGCGAGGGGGGGAGGGCAGGCAGAGACCTGGGAAGACCAGAAACCAGAAAGCGAGAGTGCATGCTACGAAGGCGAGGCAGGGAGGGGTGTCCCAGGCGGTGGTGCCACAGGAGAGTGTCGTAAGACAGCCGGCGACACTCACACTAGGTAGCTACCTGAGCAGACACATGCAGCAGGGGAGACAAAGGGGTGAAGCGGGACTCAGTGGTGAGGGTGTAGAGACTGGACCCTGGCGCACGGGTGAACGTGGCTAGGTGGCGGCCGGTCTGGAAGCACGTGCAGATCGCCACACGCTGTCGGCCAGGGGTGAAGGTGTCAACACCCGCATCCTGGAGGACAGCGTTGCTCACCAAGTTTGTAGAGAACAAGGGGAGGTGGAGACCAGACAGCTCACCAGACGGGACCGCCGGACACGGAAGCACAGTGGAAGACCGTGCAAGCACTGGGCCCCCAGAGGGGTCAGCCAGTGAGACAGGAACAGGTGCAGGAAGGGGAGTGACTGTGGTACTTTCGCGAAAGAAATAGCGAGAAGCACCAGAGTCAAGTGTAAAGGTGTGCAACGCCTGTGCAGGCGCAGTACCAAGAGGAGCAGACTCACAAGCACCTAGTGCAGCAGGGGCTATACCAGGAGCTATACCAGGATCCGGCGGCACTCACAAGTAGCAGTCACCCTCAGCACTAACAGACAATGCATACATAGCAGCTAGAATAGCCTCATAGTCAAGATCAAAGATTGGTACATCACGCCTAAGCATGTCTGCCCAGTTGGGGAACTCCGTAGCATCAGGAAACTTGGCGCGCCAGGCGTCGCTAAGTCGAGCGAAGTAGCGCTACTCAGTGTGAAACCCTGTGCACTGGCGATTAGCGCGGGGACCTGTGCGGATGATATAGGGGCAGCGACCAGGACCCCCAGAAGCCCCACGCCCGGCATACCAGTCAAGAAGCTGCTGGGAAGTGGGGGTCTGGCGCTGACGCTGCTGCTGCTGCGGCTGGTGCTGACCCTGACCACCACTGCCACCACCGCTCCCTCCTCCCCCACCGCTGCTGCTGCCCCCTCCACCGTCCCCAGTGTCTCCGCCGCCTCCACCACCACCTCCACCCCCTCCACCCCCACGACCACCCCCACCACCTCCACCGCCCCCGCCGCCTGCACCACCGCCACCTCCACCGCCGCCCCCACCTGCCCTGCCACCCTTGCCGCCCCTGGCGCTGCGACGCTTCCCACTAGGAGCAGAAGCAGCCCCGACCTCCTCAGCACCAAGGTAGTCGTGAGCAGCAGCTGTAGAGGCGTAGGAGGGGGTGAGAGGGGAGGGGGAGCACCCCTCAAAGAGGGGAGAGCGAGGAGTGCCACGAGCAGCACCTACAACGAGGATGTTCTTCTCTACTGCGAGGAGGTGCTTCTCGAAGTCATCGATAGTGAGAGTGGTGGGGTCTAGCACTAGGAAGTGGTCCCTGACGGAGCTAAGAGTGTCAGGGAGGCGGGTGACGAGGAAATAGAGAGTGAAGTACATCGGGGGGGGGGGGGGGGGGGGTTTGCGGCGCAGAACTCGGCTGAGAGGGCGGCACGAAAGCGAGTGTCAGTAGCGCGGAGGTGAGAAATGAGGTCCTTAGCAGTGGTGAACGAGGAAAGGTCGGGGAACAGGTAGGGTAGCATGAGTCGACCTATGGCTGCAGTGGCCGGGGAGGAGTAGCGCGCAACTACAGCGTCGTACAGCGTCTTAGCAGTTTT
The DNA here is from genome assembly GCA_948144175.1 of Closterium sp. NIES-65. Classification (NCBI taxonomy): domain Eukaryota; kingdom Viridiplantae; phylum Streptophyta; class Zygnematophyceae; order Desmidiales; family Closteriaceae; genus Closterium; species Closterium sp. NIES-65. The sequence continues at coordinate 651,783 of CANXME010001370.1, read as the reverse complement.
GTGCTGGCTGAAATGTGCGCGCTCAGTGATCGGCAGATGGTTCCTAATAGCTAGGCGTGCAGCAGCATCGCGAGTCTGCCACTGCGAGCGTTCGAGAGCATGAGCATCAGCAGCAGGAGCAACGGCAGTGCCAGACACGTAATCGAACAGTTAAACGCCCTCTTTGGCATCGGTCAGAAGGAACAGTTGCAGGTCGTCTAGCCACACAGTGAACTCTATGGGGCGACCGTCAGGCTCGAACGCGAGAACATTAGGCGTCGTCATAACAGCAGTAGGCAAAGGCAGCAGAAAGCAGGCACGCAGTAGACACGAGGCAGTCGGCAGTAGACAGCAGGCTAAGACAGAGGCAGTAGGCAGTAGGTAGTACAGGCAACGTGCAGGGCAGTAGCTTGCTGCACCTGAGCTCCTAAGGTGGGGCTCTAGACAGTGGCAGGCCGTACAGTTCGAAGAGAGTGGGTTCGGCAGCAGTGAGCCTCACAGGCAAGTACACAAGGAGGGCGCGCGCGGTTGCTGACTGCGTGCGACTAAGGGCCGCGCGTGGCTCTCTGCTGCGCGTGGCTATGTACTGCGCGCGGCTCCTGGCTGCACGTGACAGCGCGCGCGCGGGCGGCGGGCTCTACGTCGCGCGCGGGCGGCGGGCTCTGCTTAGGCTGTGCGCGAGTGGCGTAAGGGGCGCGCGAGCTCTACGTGGGCTACGCGGGCGACGCGGACCGCGCGCGGCTCTGCAGCAGTGGCGCGCGCTAGAAATCAGAGACGCACCCGCTAGAAATCAAGGCGCGCGCGAGAAAAAATAAGTGACGCGCGCTGCCGCCGAGGCGCGCGCGAGCAGTAGGCAAGGCATGCAGTTAGGTGGGCCCGATTCGTAGGTCCTAGCGACCTCCTGCTCTAGTTACCATGTTAAGAACCTAAGGCAAGAAAATGAGTGAATTAGGTGAAGGCTAGGATACAAGACTAGGGTATCGAGAAAGTTTGTGTACCCCTTAGTGCTAACCCCTATACAGCCTAGATAACCTAAACAAGCACATATATATATATATATATAATTTAACAACTTACCAGCTGAGACACAACTGCATGTGTATCCGTTTATCAAATGTAATCAGACGTTTTTTCAGGGCACCAAAGATTTTACCCTGCCACAGACAGACTAAACGATCATCTACCCTGAATTTGTCTGGGTATTTTGTTTTTTACCCTAGCAGTCAGGGTAGGCCCGGTTCGGACCCTGATTTCCCAGGGTGGCCAAAAACCAATTTTGGGCCTTGGTATATGCTAGATAGATTAATTTTGAATAAACATGGTTCATCTCATCATGCCTAACTGTCAACTTTATTAATAGGAAAAAAGGAGAACATATATTTTTTTCAGTGAGCCTGCAAAATGAAAATGGATCAACTCTAATTACGGTATGCTGAATGTTTGCTAAGTCCAGTTTGCATGTCATAAATTGTATGTTTGCATTTACCATCTGCTACAGATATTCAGAGTGTGCATTATGGGCGAAATGCTGGCACTTGCGTGAGCGTACGATCTGCCCACACGATCATTCACCGCAACTCACGCTGCGTACGAGTTCGCCAACAACCCTTGCACTCATCCTACGTGGCTGCACCACCTCCCATCAATCCCCTGAAATTGTACGATGCTCTTCGTACAGATCCGCGCCGCGGGGGCTACGGAAATTTGTGCAATCGCGGTTCGTGCTGGTTTGGATTTGCACCTCCTCCATCATCTTCTTCACATGTCTACCTGAATCAAATTTGAAGGTATAAGTTACAGGGCAAATCCGTGTAACAACCATCCAGCAGAACTAAGCAAACAGGCTTCCAAATCGTACAGCAGTCTAATCCTGCTCCTGCTCCTGGTGGATCTTTAAACGGGACCATGGCTTCCGTGTCCGCTCTCTCATCCGGAATTCAGGTATGTTCAGCCAGCAATATAAACAATGTTCAGATTCTGATTCCAAGAAAGTTCTCATACCAACTCTCTGCTTTTTTGGCGCCCTTGCATATCTCAGGTCTCTTCCGTCAGCACCTTCGCTGGAAAAAAACTCAGCGTCAACCAATCCCGCAGCACCACCGTCAAGCTCTCCGCCGGACGCGCTGCAGTTTCTGTGAAGGCCAGCAGCGAGAGCACAACCTCTGATGACGTTAGCCGCCGCGATGTCCTCAAGGCAGCTCTCGTTCTCGGCGCTGCTGTGCCCGCTTCTGCCGCTGGGTTCCTCTCCTTCGCCCCTGCCAGGTACCACAATCTTCACCACATCTAAATCTACAAGCTGCACGATTGATAAGTTCCTCCTTTTTTGCTGCTTACTTACACGTATAACGTGTATACATGTGTGTGCAGCTCGGCGGACGAGCTAGTGGCGAAGGATCTGAGCGGCAAGGTGGTGATGGCCGACAGCTGGCTCGCGACGCACAAGGCCGGTGACAGGACGCTCGTCCAAGGCCTCGATGTAAGCACCTTTTGTATAGGAACATTGGGATGTTGCCCATTTCCGATTAGCAACGTTTTCCATGCATTTCCCAACTTCTTGTCTGATATTTATTATCTCTCTATCTTTCTACAGGACGAGCCGGGCTTACATCGTGGTGAATGATGATGGGTCGCTCTACAAATTCGCCATCTCCCTCTCCCTTACTCTCCCTGTCTCCTCTTCTTCTCCTGTAGGACGAGCCGGCTTACATTGTGGTGAACGACGATGGCTCGCTTGGAAACTTCGCCATCAACGCTATCTGCACGCACATGGGGTGTGTGGTGCCGTGGGTGGCGGAGGAGAACAAGTTCATGTGCCCCTGCCATGGCTCCCAGTACAACAACCAGGGCATGGTCGTGCAGGGACCGGCACCTCTGGTACGTATATCCTTGGTATTGCATTTGAATTCGTTTTTTACTGTGCGGTATATAGCTTAACTTGTTGCCTTGCTCAGTAGCTCTGTGTAGTGGCTTCAGTCCTTTGTCTGCCACCATGCCTTTTGATTTCCTGTGTTGCGTCAGTTGTTTTAGGCATGGGATTTTGAATAATTCTTTCCATATCTCCATGCATCGCCTTCCTTCCCTACTCCTTTCCCTTTCCCTTCTCCTCGAGTCTCTTGTTCTTACAGTAGGTGTTTTCTCCACAACCATTGAATCAGTGTTCCCTTGTTTCCCCTCCTCTTCTCTCCCTCTCCTCACTCAGTCTCTGGCCCTCGAGCATGCCAACGTGGTGGGCGGCAAGGTCGTCTTTTCCACGTGGACCGAGACGGACTTCCGGACCGGCGAGGAGCCCTGGTGGATGGAGGACTAGACGATGGTTACATGGTTACCATGTCACACGATCCAAAGTATGTCAGGCAATTGTGCTATATAATGTGGAATATGAAGCATACAATATTTGTTTTTGGCAACTAGCCCTCTCCAAGAATCAAGAGATGTGGAAGATAGGCTTTATCCACATGTGGATAGGGTTTACCATTTTTCTACAACTAGATTGACAATTACATGATAGATGGAAGTGATCAATTTCATAACACAACAGGTTACTACAAAGCCTCTTTCACAGGTATTTTAGTGAACAGTGCAATAAACAGTGCATTCGTGTTGGAAGTGGGAGGGTCGAATCTGAGGGTATGTGGTATACCACCACGTCTGCATGGCCAGCCCGTCGCCTCCTCCACTTGAATCAACTCTGAAACATTGAGGGAAGAAAAAGGTTGAATTATGAAAATAAAGAACAGATAGAATGATGGACAACTGATCATACAGCCAATGGCAGACAATGAGCTCTGAGAGGTTTCGAAGTGGGAGCAAGAAGCTTTCTGGTCTTGTGCTACACGTATGGAAAAGCACAGTAAGACATGACAGGATGTGCAATACTGGGAGATACATGACACAGCAAGCGCAAGCACGAAGAGAGGCAAAAGAATCAATAAAAATGAACTGAGCATGATGGTGGGAGAGATGCTTGATGTACTGATGACAGGTGCATTGTTGACGGCACACAGCTACAAAATTATGTTTTGAGATGTCTCAAAACACTTCAATCACGAGATGCATGATGTACTGATGACAGGTGCATTGTTGACGGCACACAGGTTCACATTTATGATGGTGAAAACGGGATGGATGATGGAAGAACGATGGATGGTGAATGGTGGGAGCACTGACCAGCGTCATGCGAGTGCCTGTCCAGAAACCATCTCACCACGTCCTCGTTCTGTGTGATTGTGAGGCTGAGAGGTGGAACATCACCGAGGAGGGGATTAGAGCACAGGGATGAAAAGGAGTGTTTGGATTGAGCGATGAAAAATGACATGAAAGTGCCTTGTCCAGAAACCATTGCACTAGATTCACGCTCTTTGTGACAGTGAGGCTGGGAGGTGGGGATCATGGAGAGGAGAAAAGTAGAGGGACGCAAACGGAGAGGGCAAAAAAACGAGGAAGGAAAAGAATGGACAGGTTACGAAAAGGAGACTCTGGAAAGAGTCAACAACCATGGAACCACATTTGAAAAAAACAAGTATTTGCCTTGTTTAGGAAGACCGCAGGTCAGGGAGAGGAGAAATGCAAAGACGGGAAGCAAATATACTTTTGAAATATTACTCCGCCAGTGTATTACTGAAATATTACTGAAAGATTACTGGAAGATTACTGAGATATTACTGAAATATTCCTGAAATATTTTGCCCTGCAGGCTCACCTGCATGTTGAGTAAACGAGCCTTCCTCCTGGCTTCAACAGCAAGAAGCCAGTCTCAAGAAGAGAACGCTGGAGCAAGGGAAAAGAGAGCGAAAAAAGAGGGAAACGCGGGGGACAGGGAAGAGCATCAGAAGCGAATGAGCAAGAGAGGAACGTAGCAATTTGGTGGATTCAGGTGAGAGTGAGAGTTGTACACCTGTGGAATCGCATATATACGAGGGGTACTGAAATGGCATAACAGCTGCAATGTATACAGGTATGTGAGTGTGTTTCCAGATAAAATCTGCTGAGATTGTGCCAGCTCCGGGACTTTTATCCGAGCGTTTACACCACAAATGGTGTAGACGAGATGAGCACTTGCAGATGACCAAGTACCAGTACAAGTCTTCGGACATTTCTTCCAGTGAGCTGCACTAGCGTAGGAGAAGGTTTAAGCAAGTAGGAGCAGATCCGGAGATGAGTACTTATACACGACACGAGTACTCGTGATTTGCTAGAGGTTGAAGTAATCGTGTACAAGTTCCAGGGCTGAAGCGAAAACATGGTTCGCTTAGAGACCACTCGGAATAAAACATTTCCTAGTTCTTGCAGGATTGAGTCTGTTGCTAGAGGTGAGTGGAAGATCCTCTCTTTGGTCCCTGTTACTTGCGAGCGATTTTTGAGAATTCTCAGAAATTACTTGCAGGGTCCAAACTGCAAGTAGCAGTTATGCTGTGTTCTGCAAAGTGGAGGTGATCTCACACTGCTGAGAGGTGACCTCACACTGCTGAGAGGTGACCTCACACTGCTGAGAGGTGATCTCACACTGCTGAGAGGTGATCTCACACCTGCCGTGCTGCGAGCGAGTTAGGCCTCTGGGGATTCAGGAACTGCTTGTTGAGGGTGTGTCATCCCCACAAGTCGTACTTGAGAATGTGCTTCAGCGGGGCGGTGGTGGCAATGACTGCAGCAGTGCAAAGCGAGCTACAATCAAATGCGGACATGCTCTCACCCACACTGCTGCGAGCGAGTTAGGCCTCTGGGGATTCAGGAACTGCTTGTTGAGGGTGTGTCATCCCCACGAGTCGTACTTGAGAATGTGCTTCAGCGGGGCGGTGGCGCTGCCGATTGCAATGCAATGAATACTTCTTTCTCACCTGCAACAAGAATGCTGAGGTTGCGTGCTGTCTGCAGACATGCCCTCACCTGTAGTGCTGCGAGGGTGCTAAGCCTCTGGGGATCTAGAAACCGCTTGGTAAGAGTGTGCCATCCCCACGAGTCGTACTTGAGTATGTGCTTGAGTGGGGGGGGAAGTGGCAGTACCTACATGCCCTCACCTGTAGTGCTGCGAGGGTGCTAAGCCTCTGGGGATCTAGAAACCGCTTGGCAAGAGTGTGCCATCCCCACGAGTCGTACTTGAGTATGTGCTTGAGTGGGGGGGGAAGTGGCAGTACCTACATGCCCTCACCTGTAGTGCTGCGAGGGTGCTAAGCCTCTGGGGATCTAGAAACCGCTTGGTAAGAGTGTGCCATCCCCACGAGTCGTACTTGAGTATGTGCTTCAGTGAGCCGTCGTGTGTGCACTCTGCATCCACCAACACCTGACGTGCGACATAAGAGAGGTGTGACACAAAAGAAACTGTGAGTATCCTCAACAGCCTTGCTTCAGTGAGCAATCGTGCGTGCACTCTGCATCCACCAACACCCAACACGCAAAGAATACTAGTTTTGAGGCGCCTCTAAACTAGATTGCATCCAACAACACCCAACGAATACTCTCCTCGGCAAAAGGAGAAACAGAAGCGGTTGGGTGTTGGGTGTTGTTGGTCCACCAACACCAACACCCAACGAATATTCTCAAGAGTGAACCCGGCAAAAGGAGAAACAAAAGCGGTTCACTTCAGTGTCTCGCGCTTTCGCTCTGCATCGAATAGCGCCAGGTAAACCACCTGCGGGTATCATGTGAAAACAGAAGAGTTTTGAGACGTCTCAAAGCACTGCTTTCACTCGGCGTCTAACAGCGCTACGTAAATCACCTGCGGGTAACATAAACGACCCGGGAGAAGAGGGAGAGCATATATGCACTCTGCACCTACAAGAACGTGTGATGTGACTCGAGGGATGTGGCTGGACGAAGCTCGGCAGCACAAGGAGTTGAGGCAATGGAGGAGCACCATGAAGGATTCATATGCTGCATGGATCCTACAGTGCCATGCTGCAGCGCCATGCTACAGTGCCATGCTGCAGTGCCATGCTGCAGTGCCATGCTGCAGTGCGTTGTACAAAGAGAACTTTGAGACGTCTAAAAAAATTTCTCTTTACACGAAGCTCAGAAGCACAAGGAGTTGAGGCACTGGAGGAGCACCATGAAGGATTCGTATGCTACAGTGCGTTGTGCGCTTTACAACATGCTTTAAAATGGTAACATGCTTTATGGTGATAACATGCTTTACAATGATAACATGCTTTATAATGATAACATGCTAAATCATTATAACATGCTTTCTAATGATAACATGCTATATCATGATAACATTCTTTATCATGATAACATGCTACAAAATGATAACACGGTCTAGTATGCTACACATGCTCTTTAGGGTTACTGACTCACCTTATCGTAGCCCTCCTTGCCGCACCCAGCACCCGTGTCCCACCACTGCCAAGCAGTCCGCCCCACAAAAAACAGTTCCGGCCGCTCCCCTCTCTGCCATTCCAATGCTGATGCTCCCGATCCTGGTGCTGATGCTAGCAATGGTGCTGCTGTTGCTGTAGCAGCCGCATCAGCTGTAGCAGCAGCACCGCCTACTTCAGCAGCAACACCAGCTGTAGCAGAAGAAGCAGCAGCAGCAGCTACAGAGTCCTGACAAGCCAACTCAAACATGCGGAGGTGCTTTGCTCTCCTCCTCTCCTTCCTCGTCCGCTTCCTCCTCCTCACTCCCCCCCCCTCCTGCTGCTCTCGTCCCCTCACCCCTCTCTCCTCTCCCTCTGCTCTCTCCACTACCTCCTCCATCTCCTCTCCTTCCTCCATCTCTTCTCCCTCCACTCCCTCCAGCTCCTCTCTTACCTCCTCTTCCCTTCTCTCTAATATCCCCTCACTGTTGCTACCATCCACCAGCGCCCCTTCTTTCACTGCTGCCCTACCTACTCCTATTGAACCCACTCCTATTGAACCCACTCCAACTGATCCTACTCCCAATCCTAGTTCCGTACCTGCCTTAGCCACAGGAGGCCCAAGGCGGAAGGCAGTGGCATCCCCAAGGAATAACCGGCACCTGTCTGTCAGCCGGTGCTTCTGCAGCAGTGTGCGACACGCAGCCAGGCGGGCCGGGGAGACGTCCACTGCTGTCACAGTCCCCATTACAGCAGGAGCGCTCGTGCTTCTAGGAGCAGGGCTGCTGTTGAGCGGAACTGAGCTGTGAGCACCATCATCATCTCTCGCTGTACAAGGGGCAGAAGAGAGCCCATCCAAAATCAAGCAGAGCTTGGCACCTGGAGCAGGGCAACAACAGTGTGAAAGGCTTTGAAGGGGAATCTATAAAGGCGTTTTGAAATAGGACCGTTTAGTCCCAACCTGTGGCAGCACAGCACAGATATAGAAGATATGGTCCTGGAACTAACAGGCTGCGAAGTAGGCCCCTAGCAATGATTTGCAGGCTCACCCGTTTTCGATACCTTCTCTCTAGGCCTACTTGCCCGTGAGCTTGCACTACTTAGTTCCTCCTGGCCCACCTGTTCCTTGCTCTCTATTTGCTGTACAGGCTCACCTGTTTAATGTTGATTTTACACAACGATACAAGAAGGACCGTTCGAGGACATGGTCCAACAGAATATGATACTTATGAGATGCCTCAAGGGACGGTTTTTTTGGGCGACATGCTAAGCACCTCAAAACTTGCAGAGCAGAGGTCAAGGACGTGGTCTGACGGGTCATGCACCTGCCAATCCTATGCTACAAATTTTCTAAACTGCAGCTCGCACAGTGTATGGCTAGTCCTTGTGATCGAATCGATAAAATCCTCAAAAATCGTCCACTTTACATGGATAATAGAATGCGTACCTGGGGCAGCACAGAGGTCGAGGACGTGGTCTGACGGGGATAGCTGCAGCGCTGCCACTGCTGCTCCTGATGCACCATCCATGCCAAATATCTGACGATGGCACAAGCAAGCAAGGGAGTGGGAGGAGACGGGGTTATTGAGCTGACTTTTAAGTCGACTCAAACGACACAAGCAAGCAGGGGAGTGGGAGGAGACGGGCTTATCGTGGTGTAGAGCGCCATTTGAGACGACTCAAAAGCTGCAGCGCTGCCACTGCTGCTCCTGACGCTGCATCCATGCCAAATATCTGATGGCGCCACATGAATTTTCACCTGGGCCTTCCTGTACGCCAGGGCCAGGGGGTCTAAAACGTTGAAATCTCCTGTGAAAGAGCAACACTGATGGTGGAACCTTAAGAAAGCACTGCACCTGAATTCTCACCTGGCCTCTCTTATACACAGTGGTGCCCGAAATGTTGAAATCTCCTGGGAGAGAGAAGAATCCCTTCAGCCATGGTACTGCCACCATGCCTGCTGCTGGTATTCCTTCTTTCCCCAGCAACAGCCCTGCAAGCTCCTCCTTCACTTCTTCCACCTCTTCTTCACCCAGCCCCCCTCGCAGCCTGGCAGAAGGGACGAAAGGGAAGAAGGATATGAAAGAGGAGAAACAGCAGCGAATGAAGTTCCTCCACTTCCCATCAGCCCTGCAAGCTCCTCCCTCACTTCTTCCACCTCTGCTTCACCCAGCCCCCCTCGCAGCCTGGCAGAAGGGACGAAAGGGAAGAAGGATATGAAAGAGGAGAAACAGCAGCGAATGAAGTTCCTCCACTTCCCATCAGCCCTGCAAGCTCCTCCCTCACTTCTTCCGCCTCCGCTTCACTCAGCCCCCCTCGCAGCCTGGCAGAAGGGACGAAAGGGAAGAAGGATATGAAAGAGGAGAAACAGCAGCGAATGAAGTTCCTCCACTTCCCATCAGCCCTGCAAGCTCCTCCTTCACTTCTTCCGCCTCTGCTTCACTCAGCCCCCCCCCCAGCCTGATAGGATCAAGGGGACGGAGGGGACGAAGGGAAAGGAGGAAGGAAGAGGAGAAGAAAGCTCGGTTGGGACTGCTGCTGCCCTCCTCAGAAATCCCACAGCAGGGGAAATGCAAGGTGACTTTTGAGGTCCTCCCCTCCCCAGCAGCAATTGGGGAGGGGTCCTCCCCTCCCCAGCAGGCAAGGTCACTTTTGAGTCGACTCAAAAGTCACCTCGACTCAAAAGTTGCCCTCCTCAGAAATCCCACAGCAGGGGAAATGCACTTGGGGTTCCTCCCCTCCCCAGCAGCAGCCCTGCAGCAACAACCTCCTCCCTCACCTCGTGCACCTCTGCTTCACTCATCCCCCCTCGCAGCCCGACAGAAGGGGAGGGAGGGAGCAGATGAAAGACGAGAAGAAGGCTCGTTTGGGGTTCCTCCCCTCCCCAGCAGCAGCCCTGCAGCAACAACCTCCTCCCTCACCTCTGCTTGGCTGAGCTACCCACTTGCCTGATGTATCGGGGAAGGTCAGCGTGGCGGCTGTAGATGCTCGGATCGATCCCATTCTCCTCCAGAAACTTGAGAAACTCGCCGGGAAACGAATGCGGCTGCTGTGATTGCCGGAGTTGCTGCTGCTGCTGCTGCTGCTCCTGTTCCTCTTCCTGTTGTTGATGGCCCATCGGGTTATCTGGGTTTAGCTCGCCATTAGCCTGATTTCCAACAGTCACGCTTTGCACAGTCTCATTCGCGATTGTCTCGTCTTCACTGAGCATTCCGGCTTGGCGCGCAGTGGCTTGCGCGCGGCTGTTGCGATGGGCCAGGAGTCCCGGCGAAGGGGAGCGCGGAAACTGCGGGGATTGGCGCGCAGCGGATTGCGAAGCAAGCGGAGAAAGGGGGGACCAGCGGAGCGAGCAACGGAGTGCGCGCGAAAGGGGAAACTGACGCGAGCGATTCGAAAAGAGTTGAGTGCGACGAAAGGCGATGGTACGCGACAGAGTGCGACAGAATGCGAAGCTGTAAGTTGCGCGAGAGGAGGGGAGGAGTGACACGCGCGAAGGGAGGAGGAGAGGAGAGGCCATGCGACGATTGAGTGAGACACGCCGAGAAAATGCTTCTACTAATGACTTCTGCTACGTGTTTAGGCCATGCACGCGGAATACGCTAAGGAGGTGAAGGGGCGAAGGGTGAGAGGGACGAGGGAGAGTGGAGGCAGAGCAACTTATGATGTACGCGTTGCGATTGTTTCGGTGGCCTTTGGTAAAATGCGCCAGAAGCATGGCCCGCAAAGTAGAAGGGGCAAAGTTTGTACGTAAAATGCACTTCCAAAATAGAGCTCTTACCTATAATGGTTCAGCGCTCCTAAACCTTCTAAGCCCGAAGGTGGATTGATGTCAGAACCGGTAGCAGCCACATCCTGATCTTCAGCAGCTTCAGCTAGATGTTTCTCAGCATTCTGTGTAAAATCCTGCCTTTTGCTTTGCATTGCACAACCACTGAATCCACATCATACATTGTACATTGAACAACCACCTAAGCCCTAACTCATCCTTTCAAGGCTTGAAGGTGGTTTGCTGCCAGAGGTTGATGATATCAGTGGCCTGGTTAAGAAGAATGATCACCCGCTTGCGCGACAGCCACGGCTTGCTCTCCAGCAGCTCCCTCAGCTCCTCCCAGGCATCCTTGCGCGGCCAGAACATGTACGAGCTGACCGGAACAGTGCCCTGCCCGGGAATCATCTGGTCCACGGCAATCCCGATGTTCTTCTCTGAAAAATTGTGTGAACGGGAGAAGCACAAGAGAGGAATGTGTGAGATGATGAGTACAAAAGAATTTGTTCTATTCACAGCAATACCATTGTTACTCTGAAGATTTCCTGAGTCATTGGTGAAAAGTGTTCTCCAAGAGAACGGAAGGAAGGAAGAAGGTAGAAACTGAAGAGTAGGGAATAGGAAGAAGGGGGGAAATGAGAACAGGATAAGAAAATTGGACTAGAGAGAGGAAGCAGCGATGGGACCACTGCAACTGGAGGTTCAAGAACCATTGTCCAGCATTAAACATTGACTCATGAGAATCAGAGGAATCTGAAGAGACAAGACTGATTTTTTTTTTTTTTTTTTTTTTGGCTTGTACGACATTGTCGTAAGATAAGACTGAGGAGTCTTCATTACATGCAGACGTCCGCGTCTGCGCTAAAGGATAACGAGTCTTTCCGTGTGGCCATGAAACTGCGTTTCACTATTGCATATTTTTCAAAAGTGGCTAAAATGTGGCCATGAGACAGCTTCCTAGTCTTAGTCGAAGATCAGTCATAATAATAGTACTTTCCGACTGATTACGAGTTGAGGGACCTGAAGAACTTCAAACGGTGACTGTTTCTTAGAACAGATCCTGTAGTCCCCTGCATTGCAACATTTTGCCGGCTCGAAAATCGACTAGACCCCGCATCGACTCAAATTGACCACGTAATCCGCTGATCGAGATGGCAGTTTCCGTTCATGAACATCGCAAGCCCAAGATCGTGCATGAGCCGTCCCCATTGCAAGCGTCACGCCGAAAGTGCCACTGCAGAGCAACCCCAAAGCAGCTGCGACATTGGCACCGGTTCGTGCACGTCAAGGAGGAAAACTAGACTACAGCGTCGGAAGGACGAAACTACCAGCTGCAGCTGCAGGAAACATAAAGTAAACCCGGAACCCTAGTTCTCGCATTCGCGTGTCCCTGGCTTCTCGTCCGACTATCAAGGAATATCGATAACCCATAACAGTGACCTCCCCTAGGCCTAGAGGCTCGAGAGCGTGAAATGCGGGACGCACCGAGCCAGACGAATTTAAGGAGCAGCCGTTGCTTGCCCTCCTTGACGGACAGCACCTTCACCTTCTTAGGTTCCTCCGCCGCCGCCTCGCTCCCCGCCTCCGCCACCGCCGCGCGCGGAGCGACGACGCGCTCCGCCCGCGCGGGGAATGCGCGCACCGCGGGAAGGGCTTGCGCGGAGAAGGAAGGTGTGCGGAGGGAAACGCGCGCGGAGCACGCAGTAGCGCGGGCGGCGGGCGCGGCTGTGTAGGCGGCAGGGAAGGCTACTTGAGATGTGGCTGCCATGGCTGCCCTGTTTCTCAAGGTACAGAAAAAGGAGAGACTCGTCACGTAGCTAAGTCAACGCTAGGTGACAGGCGATATACTAGTGTGGGAAATGGGAGAGGGAATGAAAGTAATTTAGGGCAGCACTAGGACTCGAAAAGCAGTGAGTCGCTAACGTGGGTTTAGATGCGCTGTAAAACGTTGGAGTCAGGTGACGAGCGTTACAGAGTGGTCACACCTGGCTTGGTGGGCTACGCTTAGGGAAGCGGGAAGGTCGGTTTGGAGATTGGGGCCGAGGCAAATATGGTAGGGCTCCGATGGGTGACGTGTCGAAAAAGTGATGGGCGGTGACGGTGAGTCATCCGAAACTGGCCTGGAGGTGATGGAGGTGCTGCCATTTGGCGCTAATTACTCGGTTTGTAAGTGCCCCGTTTGCGTCTCGAAGCTGTCATGCATGAAATATGCGCATATATACGTATATACATCAACTCACCACAACTTTAACCCTCATTGTTCTAGTGTATTCTTGCTGCGTCTGTTCACTACTGAACCTTCCAATGGTATATGACGTACCGTATCAGTACCTACCTTCAGCAATTTGGGTTCAAATCTGTGTATGTCATTGCACATGTCAACCATCTTGACACAAACTCTCATGTCATACTTGCCAACCAACACCCACCTAGAATACAGGCAAAAATAACTAACAATCATCACTTCTGGTGTCCATTGTTTCAGGTCTAAGAATCCACTTCATTCTTTTTCCTGAACCACTTCCCCCATGCCTCCATTTTGTCAACCCCACATCTCCACACACACCCCCACGCCTCCTCCCCCTCCTCCAACTGCCCAGGCACTTCCAGCATCTTCACTGCTTTCCCCACCCCCATCCGCACCAACTCTCTCTCATACACCCTCTCATCTTCCCCAGGAATCTCAATCCTAACCTCCTTCACTTGAACACCCCCCACACTCCTTCCACCACCACCACCCCCTAGCGCTCGCCCCATCTCAGACAAATTCTCCAGCAGTTCAAACTCAGGACTCAGCCCCATACCCATTCCTGTCCCCCCCATAGGGTCCCTAAACCCTGGAATCGGGTCCCTTGAACCCTCCGCAACCCTGAAATCATCCAGCGTATCTAAACCCGTCTGACGGAGGATCAACGACGGCAATGGTCCAGATTTCTCGCACCAGAGGCAGAAGAACCCAGCAGTTATTAACTCAGCCCCGGCCGGCGACACGAGCCTGAGTGACAGCACCAGCGAATCCCGTTCCACTCGGAACAGGTCCGGGAACATCCGTGCCTCGTTCGCAGCGTAGAAAAAATCCGCAGCTGCTTGGGTGAGATGCAGGGAATAGGCCGTGTCAATAATGGCGTTGGCAACGGCACGGGTGGGCTCGATGGGGCAGGGCGGGAGGGTGAGGAAGGAACGGAATTCGGCGAGAATGCGCGGTGGGACGTGCATGAATGCTGGGTCGGCGTTGCTGTCGATGTCGTCTACGAGCTCGTCCGGGTCAGCATCTTCCTTGCTGGAGGTTTTCTTGTCTGCCACGTCAGCAGTGCTGGGATCCAAGCCAGCGGTGTCTAAGTCCACGTCAGCACGTGGCCGTCTAGCAGAGCTGCTGCTGCTGGTATCCTCCTCATTCCCATCGCTACCCTCGTTGCCACTACCATTGCTACCCTCCCATTCCATAGAGGCCAACAGCACCCATTCTCCCTCTCCCTCACTCCCCGACCCCTCCACCCCTCCTGCTTGCTCCGCTCCGAAATACACCCTTTCCCCCTCCTTCTCCCTCCCCACCTGTTTCGGCCTCCTCACGCCTCCGAACCCCTTCTTTTCCTTCTCAAACCCCTTCTTATCACTCTCAAACCCTCTTCCTCCAAACCCCTTACTAACCTGCCCCTGCCCTTCCCCCCCCGCTCTCCTCCCCTTCCCTCCCCTCACTCCACTCCCCTTCCCTCCTCCTCTCCCTCCCCCACCCCGTCCCCTTCCCCCTCCCCCTCGCCCTCCCCCTCTCCCTCCCCTTCCTCCCCCCTCCTCCCTTACAACAGGAGACTCCCCTTCCTCCTGATTCGCCTTAGCCCACCCCGAAACCAGAAACCCCGACACCAGTGGCGGCGCCCCGCACAGCACGGCGTGCGACATGAGCAGCAGCAGCAGCACCGACAGATGCTGCTTCGTCCGCCCCTCCACCACCGGAATCAGCCTCGTCAGCCGGAAAAACCCGATCACCAGAGGGAAGAAGGCCGGGTCGGCCCTCCGCAGCATACTCCCTCCCTGAATCCCTCTGTAGGACTCTCCCCCCCTAATATCCCTGTTTCGATTGACTAGGCGCTCGTTGACTATGAACTGTGCGGTGTGCATTGCATCGTCAAAATCTCCTCGGTCGATTTGGATGGAGAGGAGGGAGGAGAGGAGGAGGAGGTCACTGGAGTAGGTGTAGGGAAGGGCCTGAGCAGCATCCTGATCGCTCTCATCGCTCTTATCGCTAGAATGGATGTCGGAGGGCCATCGAAAGGAGAACGGTTGCTGCTGCTGCTGCTGCTGCTGCTCCTGTTCTCCCAGCAGCGTCGCTGTCGCTGTCTCTGTCGCTGTCCTGGTCACCGCACTGAACTCCTCGCCGAGGCCTTCATACTGCAGCACCGGCCGTGCAGGATAGACCATACTCATGCTAATACCCAAACCCACACCCATTTCCATCTGCAACCCAAACGGCCCAACCAACCCCTCTATCTTCTCCAGCCTCTCCTCCTCCCCTGCTGCTGCCAGCACATGTAATCCCACACCCCAGAACACAGCTAGGTCAACGGCGCGTGCACGGGTGAAGTAGACACGAAGGACTTGGTAGCATTCTTGCTCTTTGCCGGCGGAAGCGAGAGAGTGGGCGAGGGCGAGGAGGGCGGAGGAGTAGGGGGTTATGCTGAGAGAGAGGGCTTGGGAGAGGGTGGAGAGGGCTTGCTGCCATTGGCCGAGAGACGATTGACCTGATGGGATGGGCAGGTGAGAAAAATGAAGGAGGAAATGAAACAAGCTTACATCTTTCCGTCAAGGAAGAGAGAGAGAGAGCTCCTGATTACATCAAAAGCACCTGAAAGCTGAAGGTTTAAGTTTAAGTTTAAGTTTATTCAGGTCGTGACCCAGACAACATAAACCTGAAAGCTGAAGGATTGAAACCTTGTAACATCGAGACTCACAATGGATAACATCACTGTAGCACTTGACAGATGGCACGATCCCATTGGCCAGCAGTCCCTCAAGCACCTCCACTGCTTGCCCTGCCAGCAGCCCCTCACGGCACAGCCTCACCACCCTCTCCGCCATCTCCATACTGGGGCTCCTCGGCCCCTGCTGACCCTCCCTCTCCTCCTCCTCCTCCTCCTCCTCCTCCTCCTCGTCCCTTTGCTGCCTCTGTCCCTTCTTCTGCTTCTGCTTCTGCTGTCCCTCCTTCTGCTTCTGCTGTCCCTCCTTCTGCTGCTGCTTCTCCTCCTGCTTCTGCCGCTGCTGCTGCTGCTTCTCCTCCTGCTGTTCCCCCTGCTGCTGCTGCTTCAGCTTCTGCTGCTGTCTCTCCTTCTGCTGCTGCTGCTTCCCCCCTCGTGGTCCCTCTTGCTGCAGCCTCATCACCCACTCCGCCCTCTCCATGCCCAGGCTCCGCGGCTCCTGCTGCCCCTGCTCCTCCTGCTCTTCTTGCTGTTCTTGCTTCAGCTGCTCTTGCTCCTGCTGCCCCTGCTCCTGCTGGCCTTCTTGCTGTTGTTTCTGCTTCATTTCCAGCAGCTGCGGTTGCTCCAGCCCCTCCTGTTGCTCCTGCTGTTGATTTTCCTGCTTTGGCTCTTGTGACTGCCACTGTCCCATCTCTGTCATCTCAATGATGATGTTTTGCCGTCTCTCTTGCTCTTGCTCTTGCGCTTGCCCTTTCTCTTGCTCTTGCTCTTGCTCTTGCTCCTCCTTCACTTGCTCTTTCTGCTGCTGTTGTTCTTGCTGCTGCTCTTTCTGTTGCTGTTGCTCTTGCCCTTCCTGCTGCTGATATCGCAGCACCTCCCCCTCCTGCTCCTGCTCCTGCTCCTCCCCCTCCTCCCTTTTCACGAGCATCTCCCCTTGCTCACCAAATCTTCCCACAGCCCTGAGAATCGCATCAACCACGCCCCCTCCCTCCCCTTCCTCTCCCTCCCACTCCTCCCCATCCTCCCCCCCACCGCCTCCACTTCCCTCCCGGCCAATCCCGTCGCGCCACGTGTCAACCACGCTGAGGTACACCCTGGCAGCGCCACGTGGCGAGTTGGCAGCCTCACACGCTGCCAGCATAGCACCCAGGCTGTTGCGATTGGGCAGCACGCGTTGAGATGCCATGAGTGCCAGCACAGCGAACATGTGCTCTGGATGGGCGTCTTGCAGAGCCTGAGAAGGGAAGGGCAGTGTAGGGTTGGGGTGGAAGAGGCAGGGAGGGTCAGGGAGGGGAGGGAAGGGAATGCAAGTCAGCAGTGCGCTCTGTGATGCCATGAGAGCAAGCACTGCAAACATGTGCTCTGGATGGGCGTCTTGCAATGCCTGAGGGGCAAGGGGAAGAGTGGGGAGGGATGGGGAGGGGCATGGGTACGGGCATGGAGTAGGGTGGGGAAGGGAGTGTGAGTCACCAGCATGCGTTCTGATGCCATGAGTGTGAGCACTGCAAACATGTGCTCTGGATAGCCGTCTCGAAGCTCTTCAGCTGCTCCAACGGCAGCAGAGAGTCAGCAAGCATTCATTTCCCCCACATCGAAGCACCTTACATAGCGAGGAGTAACACCCTAAAACGAGTACATGACTCACCAGCAGCAGCATGTTATACGCTGACAGGTTGCCATATCCCAGATGCACCCTCTTCACTTCCTCGAACACCCTCTCCCCACTCTCATTGCTCCCATTTGAGGAACCTTGTAACGAGTATGCAACTAATAACGAGTATGCAACTAGTAACGAGTACACCACCACAACTCACCAACACGAGAGTGTTATAAGCCGACAGGTTGCCATGCCCGGGTTGCACCCTCTTCAGTTCCTCCAACACCAGTAATGCCTCCCTCAGCCAGCAGCCTTTGATAGTTTCTCACTCACCTTGAGGCATCTTATAACGAGTACAGCACTCACCAGCAAGAGAGTGTTATAAGCCGACAGGTTGCCATGCCCAGGATGCACCCTCTTCAGCTCCCCCAACACCAGCAGTGCCTCCAAGACCGTCAGCACCTTATAACGAGTACATGGCTCACCAGCAGCAGTGTATTATAAGCCGACAGGTTGCCATGCCCCGGATGCAATCCCCTCAGTTCCCTCCAACACCAGCAGCGCCTCCCCTAGCTCTCATTGCTCCCATCTTTAGGTACCTTATAACGAGTATGCATCATACAACAATTAAGATTCTCACCAGAAGCAGTGTATTATAAGCAGACAGGTTGCCATGCCCGGGGTGCACCCTCTTCAGCTCCTCCAGCACCAGTAGAGCCTCCCCCAGTCGTCCCCCCCTCCCGAGCACGTCTATCAACATGCGGTAGACGGGGGGGGAGAATGAGAGCCCTTGCGCTCGTGCTGCTGCCACTAGCCCTTTCACCTGGCAGAGGATTGAGACAACACGGGATGCAAATATGGCGGGAAATGAAAGGGAGTGTGGCAGTGAGAGCTGCACAAGCGCCTCCCCCAGTCACCCCCCCCTCCCAAGCACGTCTATGAGCAGGATAGACGGGGGGGGGGAGAATGGGAGTCTTGCCAGCCCCAGGCCCAGGGCCTGCATGACAGCAGCATAGGAGCGCATGGAGAGACAGACGGGAGCTTGCACACACCACACACATGTCACATACACACAACATGCATTCTGCATACACTACAGCACTATACACACCTGGTCGAAGTACCCCGCCAGCCCCAGGGCCTGCATGACAGCAGCATAGGAGCGCATGGAGAGACGCAGACCCACCCCTTCAGTCTCCATCACCACTCGTGCCACATTTGTCATCGCTGCTGCCGTGCCCTCACTGCCTTTTGAGTCGCCTCAAAAGTCTGCTGCCTGTCGTGCCCTCACTCACCTCTAAATCGCATATCATACATTCAACGCACCTGATCAAAGTGACCTGCAAGGCCCAGCGCTTGCATGACAGCAGCGTACGAGCGCATGGAAAGATGCAGCCCCGCCCCCTCCACCTCCATCACCACCCGTGCCACATCCGCCATCGCTGCTGCCTGCCGCGCCCTCACCTCCTCCTCCTCTTCCTCCTCCTCTGTCTCCTCTCCCCCCCACTCCCCTCCCTCCTGCTCGTCCTCTAAATCGCTCTCCACGTATCCATCTCCCTCCTTGTCTGCTTCTTTTCCCTCCTCCTCCTCTCCCTGGGCTTGAGGTTGTCTGCCTTCTTTTAGTGGAAGGGAAGGACCCTCAGCATCAGTATCAGTATCAGCAGACGCATCAGCAGCAACAGCAGAGGCCTTGCGTCTGTTTCTGCTTCTCTCTCGTCTTCTTGGGTTGCGGGCACAGCGACGGGCGTACACCTCCAGGAGAGTGTTGTACGACTCCTGGTGATGGGGTGTGGTGTGATGAGGTGTGATGGGGTGTGATGGGGTGTGATGGGGTATGTATGGGGGATGAGTTTCGCAGTTAGAGGTCTTTAGGGTATGGAGGAAAGCGCAGCGACGGGCGTAGACTTTTAGGAAAGTGTTGTACGACTCCTGATGAGAGGGAGAGGATGAGTTGGGGGTGAGTTGATGGATGAGTGGATGAGTTACACCTTCAAATGAGTTGTGGGAGGAGCAGGTGTGCACCTTCAAGAGAGTGTTGAAGGACTCTTGGCGAGGAGGCATGGGTGGATTGGGGGATGAGAGCAGAGGTTTGGGAGTTTGGGTTGGGAGAGGAAGGTGTGGCAATGGGCCACCGACCACCCAACCCACCAATCGCAGCCGACGATAGACTTACCAGTCGCAGCGTGCCACAACAGGACTCACCAATCGCAGCGTGCCACAACAGGACTCACCAGTCGCAGCGTGCCATCTGGCGACAGCACCCGGAGCCGATTGACCACCATCTCCATCTGCTCCATCCTGCCCGCCCTCCCATACGCCATCATCAGCGCATTGCACACCGCCATGCTGTCCCTCACTGTCGGCTCAACTCCAATCCCCAGCTCTTCAACACCAACGTAGATGGAGGCGGAATCAGCAGCAACAGCAGCTGAGGTGGCGATAGTTGTGTTTCGGCTAGGCTGCTCGTCCATCTCGGCCACTAGAGCATCCACCTCGCCCCACATGCCCGCCCGTGCATACCCCATGATCAGCTGCGCGTACGACTCGCCACTGTGAGCGATCGCCATCTGCAGTGCGGTGGGGTGCGGTGGGGTGCGGTGGGGTGGGGGTGGGGTGGGGTGGGGTGGGATGGGGTAGGTGGGTAGACAGGGCATGCTTGCATCCACCTCGCCCCACATGCCCGCCCGTGCATACCCCATGATCAGCTGCGCGTACGACTCGCCACTGTGAGCGATCGCCATCTGCGGTGTGGTGGGGTAGGGTGGAGGAGGGTAAATATGACAGGAATGGGAGAGACACAGAGTAGAGGGAGAAGGTAGTAGGTAGATCTCATCTTCTCCATGACCACCCACTACCAAGACCCATGTCTCCTAGCTACCAAGAGTCCACCCTTCCCACTGCCAAGATCCCACCTTCCGCATGAGCGAAGCCACTAGTTTCATCTCGACCCCCAGCCCGGGCTTGCCCAGCGCCGCCAGCAGCAGCAGCAACATGCACAGGTCGCCCGACCCCAGACCCCACACCTTTCCTACTAACAAGATCCCACCTTCCTCCTCACCACCCAAGCCTCACCTTCCGCATGAGTGATGCCACGCGCTTCATCTCGACCCCTAGCCCGCGCTTGCCCAGCGCCGCCAGCAGCAGCGTGCACATGTCCGCGTCTATCAGCGCCCGCGTGGCCCTCGTCCCGCGCATCAGCTCGAATAACTCCAATGCATCGCGGGTGATGCCTGGTGGGAACGAGAGAATGGGAAAAGAGGGGTCAGTGCTATTCGCCGCCAGGTCTGCACCCGTCTACCAGCACCCGTCTGCCCCTTGGCCCGCGCATCAACTCAAACAACTCGAGCGCATCGCGGGTGATGCGTGGTTGGAAAGAGGCACAGGGTACAATGGGAAAATGGGGTCAGTGCCACACACGTCTGCGTCTATCAGCGCACGGGTGGCCCTCATCCCGCGCATCAACTCAAACAACTCGAGTGCGTCGCGCGAGTAATGCATGGTTGAGGGATGAGAGCGGGAATACATGGAAGAGAGAGGGACTATTTGGAAGAGGGGGCCGGGGCGGCACACACATGTCCGCGTCTATCAGGGCGTGGGCGCCTCTCGTCCCGCGCATCGACTCAAACAGCTCCAATGCATCGTGAGTGATTCCTGGTTGGAAGAGGCAAGGGGTATGACGGGAAAATGGGGTCAGTGCCCCACGGATCCGCGTTTATCAGCGCCCGAGTGCCTCTCGTCCCACAAATCAACTCAAACAACTCCAATGCGTCCCGGGTGATGCCTGGTTGAGGGATGAGAGCGGGAATACATGGAAGAGAGAGGGATTATTTGGAAGAGGGGGCCGGGGCGGCACACACATGTCCGCGTCTATCAGGGCGCGGGTGCCTCTCGTCCCGCGCATCAACTCAAACAGCTCCAATGCATCGCAGGTGATGCCCGATGAGGGAACAAAAGATGGAGAACGGGGAAAGGGGGGGTCTGCGCTATACGCCAGGTCTGCACCCGTCTATCAGCGCCTGCGTGCCCCTTTGAGTTTTGAGGCGCCTCAAAACTCGCCTCAATTCTCAGGTCTGCACCCGTCTATCAGCACCCGCATGCCCCTCGTCCCGCGCATTAACACAAACAGCTTGAACGTGTCGCAAGTCACGTGCGGTTAGAAAACATCCAGGGGATCCAAGACAGTGAGAAAAAAAGTAAGACAGTGAGGGTCTGCTCTAAAAAACTCCACGTTCATGAGCGATGGACGGACAGCCCTCCTCGCCTCGCCTGCGTCTATCAACATAAACAGCTCAAGTGCAAACAAGCTGATTTAACTTTTTAGTGAGCTAGAAAAAAATGTCGAGCAGATGTCATTGTTTTCCACGTCATAGTTTTTTACATATCATAAACCTAAATTGTGAATTGCCCTACCTATGAAACGGAAGGAAGAAAAAGAAGAAAAAAATATCGTCGTGACCTGACAGATCGTGATGGCACTCCAACTCTTCGTGAATACGTCCGAAAAATGAGCACTTTTTAGCATGACGATTTTTACACACACACACACACACACGCACGCACGCACGCACTCACGCACGCACGCACGCACGCACGCACGCACGCACGCACGCACGCACGACGGACGCGCGCCGGCGCCGGCGCCGCGCCGCGCCGCGCCGACGCACACGCACACGCACGCACGCGCGCGCACACACACACACACACACATACACACACATACATATAACGTGGACATGGCCGAGAGAGGGACAAACGATGAGGACAAACCAATTTTGTCATCGAGAAGAGTGTGCATACCGAGAGCGGAGAGTGTAAGCATGCCGAGAGCGGAGAGTGTGAGTATGCAGGCGCGGAAGAGCTGCCTATCGGGCATGAGTCCCGCGTTCATCATGCAAGTGAGGTAGAACACGGCCTTGCTGGGGTTGCGCTTACAAGATAACCTCAGGATGAAAACACAGCTAGTGACTTAACATACCGAGAGCGGAGAGTGTGAGCATGCAGGCGCGAAAGAGCTGTCTGTCGGGCATCAGTCCCCGGTCCATCATGCAAGTGAGGTAGAACACGGCCTTGCTGGGGTTGCGCTCGCGACACAGGCCGAGGATGAGCATGCGGAAGGTGAGCTGACAGGATGGAAGCATTTGGATGTGTGAAGCATAGGATGGAAGGCCTTTCTGAGCTTTTGCTTGTGATTGAGGCCAAAGATAAGCATTTGGAAGGTGAGTTGATTAGATAAGGGGTGGGAGAGACGCTTCAATGGAATGGAGGGAATGGATGGAAAGGGCGGATCAAGACTCAAGAGGGCATTCCAATGGTTGGGCACCACACGCTCACAGGGCATGAAAGAATGAAGCATGCCCTCCCACCCACTCACCTCGTTCGGTGTGACCATCTGTAAGGTACCCACTCTCTTCCACCCCTCCCTCTTCAACCCCACAATCTCATCCATGAGTCTCATCGCCTGTGCCACGCCCACCTCCCCCCCCTACCTCCCCGTCCTCCCCCCACTCACCTCGCTCGGTTTGACCATCTGTAAGGTACTCTCCCTCCTCCACCCCTCCCCCTTCACCCCCAGAATCTCATTCATGATCCTCATCGCCTCGGCCACTCCCGCCTCCTCGCCTTGCCCCAGCAGGGCCTTCATGACTGCATGCACGTCCTCCAAGCGAGGAACCAGGTTTCTGCGCGGCATCCTCTCGCGCAGCACGCGAGGTGCTCGCTTCAGCTCCCCCTCTTGCAGAAGTGCACGGATCAGGAAGGAGAAAGTGAGCTGTGCGGTTCATGGCAGTACGGGGTTCAGAGAAGAAGAAAGAAAGGAAACGCTTATTGTGATGCACCCTGCCCCAGCGATAAATGCATGCGCATTTGTCAGGTGTGGAACTAGGTTTTTAAATCCCTGAGAGCTCTAGCGGGCTGACGAAGGTTCAAGAGTCTGCATCCAGTCATTCTAGAACGAGCAGAAACTTCCCGAGTCCATTACGGGTCTCATGCGCCTGGAGAGCCTGCGCGTCGTAGATTATGAGAGCATCACTCAGACGCCCAGAAATTTGGAGAGCGTTGAGAGGCTCAGGTACCTGGAGGTAGACATGAGAAAATTTCCGTCCAAACATGTTCGTGACCGAACCGAACCGAACATGTATTTTGGCAAAACGTGCTCGCCCGAACATGTTTGATGTTCGGAAAGGGTGGGAGGGAGGTCACGGGAGAGGAGTTGGCACACTGAAAATACACTCTCGAACCTCGAACATGTTCGGGTTCGCCCCCCTATCACGAACACCGAACACCTAAAATCGCCAAAATATGTTAGGGCGCCCACCAGACATGTTCGTGGAGGTTCGGGCGAACATGTTCGGTGTTCGCCTGTTGCTCATGCCTGCCTCGAGGTGAGATTGTGTCCGGTATTGCTGCACACTCTATCACTTCTGCCACCTTCGCTCAAGCGTGCATTTGTTGAGAAGGTGTATTCGTTTCGCTCAACAAATACACGCTCGAGCGAAAGTAGCAGCAGTGATAGAGTGTGCAGCAACACCGGACACAATCTCACCTCCAGGTACTTGCGCCTCTCAAGGATCTCCAAATCCCTAAGCATCTGAGTAAGACTCTCAAAATCCACGATCCGCAAGCTCTTCACGCGCTTGAGACCCGTAATAAACTCGAAAAGTTTCCGCTCGTTCCAGAATGACTGAATGCAGAGCTGTGGAAGCTTCGTCAACCCACTGATGCTCTCAATATTCTCAGATAACCTGCACATGAACCAGGCCAAACAACAACTATACCACTCATCTTTCCCTCCCATTCTCACCGGAGTGGGTTTCACTTTGCCGCCCATCGCATACATCTCCTCCACCATCGCGTAACATCCCTCCAATCCCGCCCGCCCGCCCTCCTTCAAGCACCCCTTCATCACCAGGTGGCATAACGCCAAAGAAGGCCGCCCTTCCCCCGCCTTCCTCGCCCCTTTGTCCGCCCACTTATAACCCCGTTCGGAACCCCCCTTTCCCCCACCTTTCCCCCACTCTGTGCCGCCCCCCTTCCAATTCCCCTTGCCTTGCCCTTTGCTCTGCCCCTTGCCCTGCCCCTTGCTCTGCCCCTTGCTCTGCCCGGTGCTCTGCCCCTGGCCCTGCTCTTTCCTCATTTTGGAAAACACAGCAAGTGCTCGCAAGCCCTTGCCGGTGCCAACCAGAGCGCCAATGAGTTGGCAGTAGACACGGTGGGGAATGGGGATGGGGGGAGGATGGATTTTCTCCCACTGTTCCTGCTGCTGCTTTAACTGCTGCTTCTGCTGCCCCTGCTGCCCATTCTGCCCCTTCTGCCCCTTCTCATGCTGCTCCTGCGTCTCTCGCACTGTCCCCATGACCATCGCTTCAGCCTCCTCCACCCGCCCCAAGCGAAGCAGCATCGTTATAACACCACCATACGCATTTGACGTCGGCCCAAACAGCACCCCCTCTTGGGTATTTTCAGGTGCCCCCAAAACCGCCCCAATTACCACTCCTCCTTGAATTTCTTCTGGCACCCCATTCTCTTCTCCACTCGCCGTCCTCCTCTCAATTCTCTCTTCCCCCCGTTGCATCCCTCTTTCGAGGCTTCTCGCTTCTCTCGCTCTCTCCTCCTCCACAATCTTTCTCCGTTGATCCGTACTCATCCCCTCCCACTCCCTCTCCCTCCTCTCCTCCATCCATCTCAGCAGCGCTAATGCTTTCTCACTCTCCTCCGCAATCGCCAGCTCATACAGCACCTGCGACACCTCAGCACTGCCCAGAGACACGTCATCACTGGCCTGATCCACCTCAGCACGACCAACCTCACCGCCTTCCCCCTGCGACACACCGCCGAGCCAGCTCATCAGCTTCGGCAAATCCCGAACCTCCTTGAGCCCTTCAATAGCCCCCAGCAGAAGCGCCACCTGCCCCAAATCCACCACTCTCAACTCCTCCACATCCAGACTCCCTCCTGCTCCTAAACCATTCCCCCCTCCTTCCACCTTCCCCACTTTGTCTCCTTCATATTCCATCTTCACCGCTTCCAACTCCTCGCTAGTCTCACTTTCACCTTCGCTCATCTCTCCCCCTTCTCCCATCTGTCGCTTGCCTTCGCCCATCTCTCCCTCCTGTCCCTCCCTGCGCCCCTCACCCAACACTCCCTCACCCCCATCACCATCCCCCTCTCTCCTCTCTCCCACCCCATCTTCCCACACGTTCTCTTCTCCTCCCTGCCCTATCGCCCCCTGCCTTCCCTCCCCTTGCCTCTCCATTGCCTCTTTCAACTGAGCAGTCTTTTCAGGCGTCTCAAGAATCACCTTGCCTTGCCTCTCCAAGGCCTCTTTAAGCTGAGCTGCCAGCAGCATCACCCTTCTCGCCCTCCTCCTCTCCCTCTTCCTCTCCACCCTCTGCTGCTCTTCCAGTCTCTTCTTCTCCTCCTCCTTGCTCTGCCTCTCCGCCTCTTGTCTCACCTTTCCACTCTCATTCACTCTTTCAGGTGCCACTAAAGTCTCTCTTCCCTCGCTCGCCCGTACAGGCGCCTCAAGATCCTCTCCCCTCCTCCTCATCCCTTCATCCACATCTGGTCTACCCCCTGCTGCTTTTTGAGCCGTCTCAAAGGTCTCTCTTCCCTTGCTCATTCGTTCAGGAGACTCAGAGGTCTCCGTTCTCTCTCTCGTCCTTTCAAACACTCTCTCATTTGGATTATCTCCCCTCGTCCTCCTCATCCCTTGATTCACATCTGACAGCCCCTCTGCTGAATCCGCCTCTCCTTCCTCCACTCCAATCCGCACCTCATTAATCTTTTCTATCGCAATCCACCCCGCGTTATCCTCTTCCTCACTCTCTTCTGCCTCCCTTGGCACAAACCCCTCAATTCTCTCCTCCTCCTCCTCTCCCCTTCTCCTTTCCACCTCCCCCGAACTAGACTCAACCCCTGGCCTCTCTCTCTGCTCGCTTTCCCCCTCCCTCTCACCCCTCACTTCCTGGCTCGAATCCCACCCAGCCGCCAACTCCCCCTCGTCTCCCCCTGCCTCGTTATACCCCTTATAGTCTGCCTCGTTGCTAGCGCCTTGCACATCCAAGGGCTCGTCTTTGATCCCAGGGCTTGGCGCTTTTCGCTCTGCCTTTGCCACACCAGGAGGAAGAGGAGAGGAGGAAGGAGACAGAGGAGGAGAGGGAGGAGAGGGAGGAGGAGGAGGAGAGGAGGAAGTAGAAGGAGGAGGAAAGGGAGAAGGAGGAGTAAGAGGAGAACGGGAAGGAGAAGGAGGAGGGGAGGTAGAAGGAGGAGAGGGAGGAGGAGGAGGAGGTGAGAGAACGGGCAGTGAAATGGAAGGAGAAGGCGTGGCTATGCGAGATTCTGTACTGCTAGAAGGAAGGGGAGATGAAAAGGTCGATTCAGGTGGTTTGGCAGGTTCAAGGAACTGGGCAGGTGATTTATCAGGTTCTGGCGATTTGGCAAGTTCAGGTGATTTCGCAGGTTCAGATGACAGGGCAGATTCAGGTGGCTTGGCTGCTTCAGGTGATTTAGCTGGTTCAGGTGACTTGGCAGGTTCAGGTGGTTTGGCTGGTTCAGGTGTTTTGGCAGGTTCAGGTGTTTTGGCTGGTTCAGGTGTTTTGGCAGGTTCAGGTGACTTGGCAGACTTGGATGAAATGGGTGGGTCAATGGTGGCTTCGAGCGGTTTGGAGGGGTTGGGAGAGGTGACTGACTGGAACCATTGAACAGCATCAGCGAGGCCACGTGCCACATCTCCCCCAAACCCAAACAACCCCTTCCCACCACCGCTGCTGCTGCCACCACCGCTGCTTCCTCTGCTGCCACTGCTACTGCCACCGCTGCTGCTGCTGCCACTCCTGGTCACCTCCATGCCCATGTCTCTCTGCTCACTGCGGCCTTCAGCAGCCTTCTTGCTAGCGGAGTCAAGATAAGCTGCAAGCTCTGCCTCAACCTCTGCCACATCAACTTCTTTAGAAGAACCATCCCTCCTCTCAATCACCATGACCCCCTTCCCCTCCTCTCCCCTTCCGATACCACCATCTTTCCCTCTCCCAGAGCTCTTGAAAAGTTTTAACAGTTCGCCTAGCTTCTCCCCGTTTCTCTCACCCCCGCTCTCACCATCCCTCCCACTCTCACTGCTGCTGCTTTTCCCGCCCTCACTCATCCCTATCTGCCGCTTGGCTAAGCCTTTCACAAACACATGCACGAACATCTCAGCATCACTAGGCACCCTCATCCCTCCCTTCCCATCCGGGATCCCTGGCATGGGCAGACCCAAAAACCAGAGTGCTGCAAGGCTATCCATATCTGAAACGCCATCCATCCCCTTACTCTTCTCCCACATCTCCTCCTCCTCTCTGCTCATCCCGATACCCCCGCTTCCTCCACTTCCCCTGGCCACCTCGTCTGTTCTAGCCACAGACTCAAAATTCCTCCTGCGTGGGTCGGCGGCTTGTGCTCTAGACGCCACCCCCCTGGGAACTCCCTGAAGGGAACCCACCCGTTTCCCTCCCCCCTTTCGGTTTCCACTGCTCTTTTTCCATGCTGCCTTGCCTGCGGCCTTTCCCGCTGCTGTCGCTCCAAAACCTTTTGGCTTGGAGTCACCTCTACTGCTGCTGACGGTGCCATCGTCGTCTTCGTCGCTGCTGCTGTCGCCATCGTCAGTGGGGTTACCACTGTTGGTGTTACTTCCATCCTCCGGTTCTGCAACAGGAAGGGAGTGGGGAAGAGAGTGGGGAAGGCAGAACGCAAAAGGGTCTCTGACTTGACCAGTAGGTAGGTAGGTCAGGGAACGGCCAGAAGGGCCGAAAAAGGCCGCTATCTCTGGGAACATTAATCGGAGAAAAGTTCTCTTAAAGTGAAATTACGAGTGATACAACATGAGTTAACCAACTTCGAATCCAATGAAATCAATATGAACTAAGGGCGCCTAACCATTTTGGTTTTGACGGTTCGTTATTCGGACGGTCCGTTCGAAATAGTGGTAACGTTCGTCGCCAATGCTCGCAGATGTTTCGCTAGTCCCCCTGCGACGTTGCTGTCGCAACATAACCGCATGGAACTTTTTCCGCAAAACGGAGGGAACCCGTCACTTGGACGGTTACGGTTTGTCAGCAACGAATTGATCAAATATGGCGACTTGTTCGTTTCTAAACGTAGCTTCAAGAAAATCCAAAATGGTTACGTGCCCTAAGTCTATTTCAAGTCAGTGAGTGTACCAACTAGGCTTGGCTGAACCTGATAAATCAGCCACTTCCAGAGACCCAGGATTGCAGTCAAAACCGAGCCTAGAGGCTCGGACCTTACCAGGGTCTGGAGGCCTGGGCCAGAGCGAGAAACGAGGACGGTCGGCGGGAGGATCGGGCGGGGAAGAGGGTCCCGGCGGAGTGCTGCGTCCTGCCGCCGTCCTTGTGCTAAACGACCGACCCACACCACCTCTAAAGCTCTCGTGCGATGGTCTTTGAGTCGGCCCAGAAGCAGGATGGGGAGGCGAAGAGGGTCCCGGCGGAGTGCTGCGTCCTACCGCCGTCCTCGTGCTAGACGACCGACCCACAGCACCCCTAGGTTCATGAGCGAAAACCCCCCGTCGCGGGGCCAGGGACGGTGCCCGCACGTGAACTCCGCATGCGCCAAATGCTCCGCCGAATGCGCGCGGAGAACATTGCGGTCGGAAACCGCGGTTATTATCAAGCCGAACCGCCTGATTGCAACTCAACGTGCGGTTAGAGGTGCGAACTACACATAGAGCCGTTGAGGTGCAGAGTAGAGGCGTCGAGGAACGACGCGGACGGAAACGAATTGACGACGCCGCTGAAGAGCCGTGCGCTGCAGCCAATCCAACTGAGCCACGTGGCGCTGACGTGACATTCGGACGATTGATGGTAGAGGCAAGCGGCTTGGCCATGGGTCTCATGCACGCTGAGCATACCACGTGTCTTCGAACCTGTGATACCACGTGGAATGCTTCTATTGGCGAGCGGTTGCGGGATTCACGATGTCATTAAGACCCAGTACAACAACCGGGACCCCTAGCCATTGCGACGCTATTATCGCGTCCGACGCGAGCACTCCATAGCAAGCACGGCACTGTAATCTTCTTATGCCGTCAAGAATCTAGAAATACTCTTTTGCTGAGACTCAGCAGCTTCTGAATTGCGTGGCCTAGACGTCATATGCAAGGGGAGCGTGAAACAAGGCAGAGCGGCAGTTGCATAACGGAACAACTGACGGAATGCGATGGTGGAAGAAACGGATGGGGCGGGAATCGGTAAGTTCAATGTCAGAGGCAACTTCAAGAGGAGATGAAGAGACCGACCGTAATCGGATTCAGCACATCGAAACGAACAGAACCGATATCTATATACATAAAGCCGAGCTGCACCAGAAAACAGAGGCACAAAATGAATGGTCAGGCTGAACAATCTTCGCAGCTGACATTCATGACATAACCAAGCGACCGCTAGAAGGAATTACGGTTTCCCGATTATATACACACGGGTGACGTCATCACATGCCGCCCCGCCCGCCCTGGCACAAAGGGAATTGAGGCAAAACGAAAAACCCGCGGAATCCCTCCGGGCCCCCGAAAATTCCCGGCTGACAAGGCCAAAAAACCCTCCGAAACCTGCGGGTTCAATGTCGTATTCTTATGCTCATATATACAATTTCGGGGACATTTGTCGAACAGTGCTCGACGTACATTGGCCAATCGCCGTCGAGCACCGTGCACCCCCGACAACGCGTGTTACACCCGGTGGCATGTCGCCCACACGGTGGCGCTGACGGTCGACGGTTGCGAAATACCGACTGTCGCAATCGACGGAGACGTCAACTGCGGCCAACCTGTCGCCTCGTCTGTCGAGCGAACTGTCGCTGTCGGATGGGCGACGAGTTACGTCTGTCGCAGTCAAACGTTCACGTCAACTGCTGACTGCCACGTCAAATGTCTCAGTCTCCACGGGGAGCAACATCAGCCCAAGGTCACTGTATAAACCTGAATTCATAGTAGAAGCACCACAGTTTCCTCAGCAGGCCAGGATTTAGGGAGAACTGCTAGCTTTCGGTGGGCACTGATGGAGACCGATCCGTCGACGACAGCGCCTTCCCGGCAGGCGGACGTAGGACGGATACCTGTCGAATTGGAGTCCATCTCGACACCACCCCCTTCGTCGTCTGGAGCCACGCCAGTTTCTTCCGCGCCCCCTTCGACGACGCGTGCCATACCGGAGGTGGCAGCGCTCACCTCGACGTCGCGAGCCATACCGGTAGTAATACAGCCGGTTGTTACGGACCAGCGTTCGACGGCCCCTTCGACGACGCGTGCCATACCGGAGGTGGCAGCGCCCACCTCGACGTCGCGAGCCATACCGGTAGTGATACAGCCGGTTGTTACGGACCAGCGTTCGACGGCCCCTTCGACGACGCGTGCCATACCGGAGGTGGCAGCGCCCACCTCGACGTCGCGAGCCATACCGGTAGTGATACAGCCGGTTGTTACGGACCAGCGTTCGACGGCCCCTTCGACGACGCGTGCCATACCGGAGGTGGCAGCGCCCACCTCGACGTCGCGAGCCATACCGGTAGTAATACAGCCGGTTGTTACGGACCAGCGTTCGACGGCCCCTTCGACGACGCGTGCCATACCGGAGGTGGCAGCGCCCACCTCGACGTCGCGAGCCATACCGGTAGTAATACAGCCGGTTGTTACGGACCAGCGTTCGACGGCCCCTTCGACGACGCGTGCCATACCGGAGGTGGCAGCGCCCACCTCGACGTCGCGAGCCATATCGGTAGTGATACAGCCGGTTGTTACGGACCAGCGTTCGACGGCCCCTTCGACGACGCGTGCCATACCGGAGGTGGCAGCGCCCACCTCGACGTCGCGAGCCATACCGGTAGTAATACAGCCGGTTGTTACGGACCAGCGTTCGACGGGTATTCCGGTCACTGTTGAAGTGGGTGGTGTACAGACCGAATTCCCTTCGACCGTCAATCCATACCTGTGTACAATCCGTACTTGGCGACCGGAACACTTGAAAGCAGGATTCTCCGGTGTGAGGTTCCGCTGCTGGGAGTTCACCAGGATTCCACACGGCCGAACTATGTCTCTGGAAGCATGCACTACAAAGCTTGGGCCTGTAAAATTCTGGCACCCGAGGGAAGCAACTGAGTGCCTAAAGAGGAGCAGGTGATCTACGAGGACGAGATCAGTAGGGAGATCGGCGACGATATGGGGCCGAGATGGAGGGAGGCGCTGCGTAACGAGGAGCACCTGCATGGGCCGAAAATAACGAAGTGGCGCTTGCGCGCGTACGTCGAATACATGTCGACTGAAACCGACCAACAGGCGGCTTCGTTGTATATAGGCCGGACCAGAGTCGCTGGAAGGAAGGCGAAAAAAAGCACCCCTCCGATGATGCTGGCGCGCCTTACTGCGCTGACGTGCTTCTGCAGAGTAGAGGCCATACTCTTCGACGAGCCACTAACGAAACCCTTGGACGACATCACCGAGGCCCGGCAGCTTCTTGCGGTCAAGCTGCGGCAGCTGCACGACTTTCAGTTCGAGTAAGTAGGCTGCCATACACCGGACTCTAAAACTTTTCACTCAAATTCTCACCCAACTACTCGCTGTATCTGCCCACTCAATGCAGGCAGTGCGTCGATCCACACCGGGGCTCGCTCGACGATGTTTACACGGAGGAGCAGTTCCGCATTCTCGTTTCAGACATCCTGCCGTACTGGGCCAAGGAGTACTTTCGGGAGTCGATGAGTTACCCCAGTCAGTCGCTGTGGAGGGCCTTGGCCGTGAGGGTGATGATCCTGATGGCGCATCACATGCTGGGCAGGGGGATAAGCATCCGCGAGATCCGCTACTGCAATATGTTCACTCACGTCCTTCCGCCCATCACGAACAGCAAGGGGGAATCGTCTATCCACGTTCTCGTGGTCGCCTATCGCAACTCGAAGACCATCAAAGACAACAAGCTCGGCCACCTATACCTGACTCGACACATGGACTTCCGGCAGTGCGGCTTCGGAGCAGTGTTCATGTGGATACATTTCATTTTCGACCTTGTGCCGCTCCACTACAACAACGATAACATCGTGCCCCCCTTGGATTTCAGCAACCCGGAAAATTGGTCAAAGAAGCACCTGTTCTTCGCCCTCTTCGACAAAGACAAGACCGAGTTGCCGTACGCGACTCATGCCAAATGGGTTACCTGGGCGATGAAAAACGCGGAGTGGATCCTGTCGAAAGTCACACATATCTTTCGACGGTCTGCGGCACAAATCCTCGCCGACAAAAACTGTGAACTCGACAACATCGCGCAGCTGGGTCAATGGGACATGAACGAGATGCGCAGGTCATACGTCACAGGCATCCCGCGCGGGGCCATCCAGCTGCAAGCGGGTTTCACGACGGAACCGGGTGACTATTACCTTGAAAGATCGAAGAGCGAAGTACCCGCGAAGGTCCTGAAGGCTATCGAGGAGCACATATTTCCAAAGGCGGAGCAGTGGCTCGACGAGGTATGGATGCGTCGAGCACTTAGCGTGATCATCGAATGCAAGTTTTGCCCATCTATCTCTCAATGTCCCCACGTTTGTTCTTGTTCAGGCGATGGAATGGAACAACGAGCAGGACAAGGAGCATATGTTCTTCGCAGCGAAAAGTTTCTTGAAGGCCCTGCAAGCCGCCCGAATGCCCATCGCCGAGGATCTTGCGATGTACTACGTCCATTGTGACGACCACCCCTTCGACGGAGTGACTGTTTGCGACTGCGAGCGTCACCCTTATGTACAGATGTCCGGTTTGTGCAAGGACATGGATTTCCAAAAATGGGCGCTTGACGTGTACCTGCTCGACAAATACGGCATCGAGATGCGGACCAACCCCACGTTGTCGAAAGCTTCGGTAAGATGGCCCTTCTAAATCTTAATCCGAACAGATTGCATCAGCCCACTTACCTACCGCTCGTGATCTTGTGCGCAGGACGCATCCTTTCAACTCAACACCAAGCACCTCATCACGCAACTTTGGGCAGAGGTCAACTTACACAAGGAGGAGGGTGGGAAAAAAGAAATCAAGATCAAGGGCCTCGAGCAGAAGGTCGAGTCATTGGAGCGGGAGAAGGGCGCGATGCAAGCGGAGTT
Source organism: Closterium sp. NIES-65 (assembly GCA_948144175.1). Classification (NCBI taxonomy): domain Eukaryota; kingdom Viridiplantae; phylum Streptophyta; class Zygnematophyceae; order Desmidiales; family Closteriaceae; genus Closterium; species Closterium sp. NIES-65. The sequence goes on along the minus strand of CANXME010001370.1, from coordinate 618,114 downwards.
GGAGGCGAAGGCAGAAGCACTCACGCTACTGCAGAAAACGTTCGACGCACTGAAGATTACCGCCGCGACAACCGCAGCTGCGAGTGTGGGGGGGAGCGAGAGTGTGCCGCAGACGGCGACCGAAGAAACTCCGCCACCACAGCAACCCCCTCAATCAACGCCCACTCAACAGAACAAGGGCAGCCAGCTCGACCAAGCATTCTTCGACGCAGTGGTGTGGCCGTGGTGCAATTGCGAGACCGTGCGGCAGGCGTGGTCGTACTGGGACGGGCCAAGCCCGCTGAAAAACGGACACAGTCTTCGACACGCTTACAGGAGGGGTTTCGCCGTCAAGTTCAGCAAGTTCACTCCGACTCCTCCCACCGTTCCCCCCGTTGCGGTGGACCAGCCAAAAGAAAAGCCACCGACCCCAAAAGCCGTCGAGTCGAAATTGCGGAAGATGGAGGTTGTCATGAGGGCCGTCGAGATATTCAGGGTCGACGACAGCAGCGCGGCTACGTCGACGATCATTGATAAGCTTGAATCAATAGTCGCGAACCACTCGATCAACATGCTGGCTGAAGGGCTCGTTCTCAAAGAGGATTCGGGGAAGCAGCTCACGAAGAAGCGCAAAGTCGAGACAGCAGAAGACAACCGGAAGGACAAAGATCGCCTCAGGATCACGCGGGAGCTCATTCGCGTCGAGCTTCGAACCACGAAATGAGCCGAGAACGTGCTCAAAGACAAATGGAAAGAGTTCATGAAAACATTGGGCGAGAGCCCAAGTTCGACAGGCAATCGTGACGAGGGGGAAAACTAGAGTAGGGTGTTCTTTCAGAGATTGCATGGCAGGTTCTCATTACTGACCGACCATCTTGCCTGTATGAACCTTCTGAGCATTATCGCAAACGGAAAGACCAGATCCATGCAACATGTACATGCTGTCGATTAAAATTTGGAAACAACAAACACAATTGTCTAGAATAGCAAACACCCCCACTACTCCCCTTGCCCGCTCGTTTCCGTCTCAGCTGCATCCTCGACGCCCTGCTTTGCCTTGCTCTTTTCTTCTGGCATAGCCAGGCTGCCATAGCCCGCGTCCTCCAGCAAGCGGGCAGCAGCTCGACATCAGCACCATTGCGTACAGACCTGTGCTGCCACGCGCAGCATCTGCAGCAATATGGCGTCCGTCGAGCCAAGACCTTCGACAGCCGACGAATACAGGTGATCGGGCCACTGCTTCGCCGGGAACGTCTTGCCGACGTGCAAAAGTATGGACACGAGGGCGGACATGGCAGCCACACAAGCCTTCTTTGGAGTCTCCGGGGCGTAGATCGCCGCATTTGCGGCAGCTAGGGCGTCCTTCTTAATATCCTCCCTCGACAACTTCCTGCAGGCCGCCCACAAGCTCGCCACAGTTGCTGTGATGGCCATCATGTGCGGTGTCGCCGCCATGCCCTTCGGGACCGGGTAAATCAGATTCCCGTGCTTCAGGCCAAGCGTCGCGACCTTACCAATCGCCACGCACAACGCGATTCCCCTCTCGGTTCCGGCTTTCACTTACTTTTTTGCCGTCGCCAACAGCGACAGGTAACTGCACATCGCAAGAAATGCGTTAGTCAAGAGGCCAGAATTCGACCGACAGCACATTCACCGTAAAACAGCAAGTGTTCGACAAATCACCAAAACAGCAGGAATTCAACAGTAGAGTCTAGCAACATGACTTCGACAGGACTTACTTGTCGAAACGACATTCCCCTTGTTCTTGCGCCACGCTCCAAACGCCGGTTGGCATTTCTGCGGCCGCATCGAGGTAGACCTTCCAGTCCTCCTCATCCTGCGCCGTGTACCCTTCATACTCCGTAAGGACAACGTCGGGGAAGTACACGCGCCAGCAGACGGCCGTACAGAACTTCTGGTCCTTCTCTGTTTCAAAAGTGCCAAGGAACCGCTTCCTCCCGCCGACGGTCTGCTCGGAAACCAGCTTCCCCTTCCGCAACCCGAAACCCGGTCCTTTGAAGGGACGTTTGCAGCCTCTCGTCTTGCCTTGGTCGTCCGGTCGAGGAGGTGGGGTGTGACCCGTGACCCTGGCCTTCTTCGCCTTTTCCTGTCGAGCAGCAACAACAATAGAGGTCTTCTCGACAGGCGCCTGACCAGGGACGCTGGCCAGCTCCACCACGTCAATGCTCTCTGTCGCGTGTGCAGCGCGCTTCGACGACTTTGAAGGGGAGCCCGGATCGCTAAGGAAAACGTTGCCTAGGGACGGAGCAGCGGCGACAGGAGCAACTGGAGGGGTTGAGGAAGACGCCAAATTTCCCACAAGCCCGACAGCAAGGCCAGCACCACCGCCGTGCGTAGCTGATGCCGCTTTAGTCTTCGACAGCAACCCTGCGCTTGCTTCTCCCGCTCCTTTCCCCGCACCGCCGCCTGACGGGGTAGAGGCACCTCGCATTCCTAGGGCTCTGTTCCCGGTCGAGGCGACGTGCTCGTTCGGGGCACCACTTTTCTCCCCCGCGACCACTCCTTTCCCACCCGTTTTCCCCAGGTCTTGCAGCATGTCCCGCATCGAAGCAAACGCATCAGGTTGATCGATCGGAGCCGCCACGGAGATCTTCGGGAGGGCTGACTGGTCGAGTACGATGACTTTGGGGACGGGCTTGGCGACGGGATGACGGCCACGCGCCGGTGGGGATCCAACCGGGCTGCCGACATGTCCTCCCACCAAAGAAGACGGAGGAACCGACCGCTCGTGACCTCGAGGCTCAGCCCCGCTGCGAACCCCTCCCACACCCTCCTGACGCGACCTCGTCGACGGGCCCGCCGAGCGTTGAAAACCTCTCGCCATCGCTTCGGTGAGGACTTCCAACCTCCCTGCTTCGGCTTCATGGTAGCCTTCCCTCACAATGTCCTTCAGCTCCTTCATGGTCTCAGGTGGGAGGGTGGAGCAAAACATGTCCTCCATGATGGCTTTCTCGAAACCCTTCAGCACCGCAGCAACCAGCCGCTCCTCGACCTGCTTGAGCTGCTTCTCGACGGCGTCCTCGCTCGCTTTTGTGATGGCGGCTACCACCCCCTCGATGATCTTCCCGCTCATCTCGTCGATCTTCGCCCGCGCCCCTTCCAACAGGTTCCTCTCCGCCGTGACACCCTTCACAGCCTCGGCGCACTTCGACAGTGTGCTCTTCGACGACTCCGAAATCGTATTCCACGCCGTCCAAAAATCCACAGCAAGCCTGTTGAATACTCGGGCTTGCTCAGTGTGTTTCGCAAATATATCGGCGACGAGCTGCTTCTGCGACGCCTCGACCCTCTGCAGTAGCTCGACGACCTGGCCTCCGGGTGCAACGTTCGCCGTCGATTGGCCTGCCGTCGAAGGCCACCCGGTCGAAGGGCCCGCCTGTCCGCTGCCACTGGCCGTGCGGTGACTCCTTGTTACGGCGGCCTGTCGCTCATCTCCTCGACGATACTCCTCAGCAGCCTCCCCGTCCTCCTGCTCCTGCCCTCCCGACCCACCCACCTGCGCAGCCGCAACCCTAAACTCCTGCTGCTGCACTCCTGCCCCACCCTCCTGCGCAGCCGCCACACCCTCCTGCTGCTGCCCTCCTGCCCCGCCCTCCTGCGCAGCCGCCTCGCCCACCACCTGCTGCTGCCCTCCGACCCCACCCTCCTGCGCAGCCGCTCCGCCCTCCTGCTCCTCGACAGCCTTTGTTTCCCCTGTCGCCTGCTGCTCGATAAGCTCTACTCGCTTGTCCACCCGCTCCCCGAGCGCCACTCCGTGCTCCCCCGTACGCTCCATTCGATGTCCGGCGCCCTCGCCGTCGTCCTCGACCGACTCATTGCTCGAGCTCGAGCCGGAGCTCGATCCCGAGGTCAAGTCCTCGTCCTGGTTCGCATCGCCGCCCGGGCCGCTCGCCCCGTGCTGAGCCTGCCTCGATGTATCCTCCTCGATCTCCTCCTCCTCCTCGACGCTGTACTCAATCACAACGCGTCCCGTCTTCTCGCCTCCTCCCTCGTGGTCGGCACCCCCTCCCACACCTGCTCCCTCCGCCAGCTGGTTGATCTTTCTCGAAAACAGCTTGACCATGAACAACGGAAGCACACCCGGGCCAGGGTTCGTTCTCCCTAGAGGCACGAGTTCGCCTTTCGAGGCTGTAGGATGAAGTCGTCCCATTTCAACAGAATCCGGCGCACCCCATGCACGACACGAGCTGCCGCGCTGTTTTCATAGGGGCTCGACAAGGACGTCGTCGTCTGCGACGGGTACAAAACATACGTAAGCGACAAAACACATGCTCGACAAAAACGCTGTTGGTCTAAGGAAAGCTTACCAGATGGTCGAAATTCTCGTTCAACTCCAGACGAAGGTCCATCACCTTCAACACTTCTTGGTCGTCCTCGGACAGAGCCTGGTGGGTCATCGCGTACTCGGCGCGAAGCTGCTTCTTCATCCACCTGCGACGCAGCGGACAGAAGAGTAAGATTGTCGAGAATAGCAGCTCGACAGCAGGGTTGCAAAGCAGTCACTCACACAAAAACTTCTTGCGCCAGAGAAGATTGGTGGTTCATATCGGGAAACTTGTCTTTCGAATCGAAGTGCATCATTCGAGTTCGACTGCCACGGTGCCTCGGAGCCAGCAGATCATCGGGGCGCGATACCACAAGCAGGCTCGAGTGGGAGAACGGAGGCACACTCAGTCTGCATGCACAGCCAATGCACGTGAGAACGGGTTCAGGGCTAAAGACAGAGCACGCAAGGCGACGGGAGAGTGTCGAACTCACGGTGTCCGCAGCAGAACGAAAACCACTTGCTTGCCGAGGAGGCCGTCGAGGTGGTTGTTCGCAAAAGCGACCGGGGTGGGACGGGCCATCTCTTCACGCGCACGCGCCGGAGTCACGATCGACACCTTGGGGAGCTGCTCGACGGAGAGCAGCTCATGACAGAACAGGCTGCACGGAAAGCTAAGTCAACGTCAGCGATAGGTAAACCGAAACATGGCGAACCGAAAATGTTCGACAGGACACGTACACGACGCCCGCGACCATCATGCTCTCATCGAGCTCCCCTTTCGGCGCCTCTCTAATTGCATTCAGCTGGTCCTCATACACCTCCACCTCGACCTCGCCTGCACTAAGGATGAGGCCGCGTCGAACCGTCGCCTCGTTCATGACGGGTACGGAGGCGGGGCCCGTAGCCATGTCTGTTCTAACAGTGGAGAGGGCGGACGCGCAGGGGAGTTGGGAACTAGCAGGGACTAGGAAGTAGGGAAGCAAAAATCGGAAACAGCAACAAAATGAGACCGGACGCAGGGTATTAGCTGTTTGCCATCCCTCCCACCGCGACGGACCAGGGGGGTTCAAGGGCGAGGAGGCAGGGCGCGTTCCGAGACGTGGGAGGATGAGGGAGGAGCTCTTCGCGGAGGCCGGCGGGGCCCCATTGGCCTCGACGTGAAACCTGGTTGTTGGTAGCATGGGGTGGGCAGCCTTGCATGCAGCTGAAAGGCCCCTTCCAAGGTTCGGGAGGGGGCCTTCGACACGTCGCCAAGTTCGAGAACGAAACGGGCCTGTCTAGGGCGAGAGCGGTGGAGCGCGGCGCAGATGGGCGTCGCTTTCGTCTGGCCGGCGAAATTTAGCGGACTGGTTCCGTCGGCGAGGCGTCGCTCGGCGAAGGATGGGTGGGTTACCTGACGGAACCCGTCCACGAACCGAGCGAGGGGTTGGGAGGGGGACCACTGCCAGCTCGAGGGCGCGGGCTGCTGGCGTCATCGGCAGCTGGCGCCAGCTGGGGGTGCCCGTTTTCGGGCGGGAGGGGGGGGGGTGGCTCCCGCCCCTCGCGTGCGCCGCTAGGCGACTGCGGGAAAACGAAAATCCCTCCGAGGAAAATCCGCAGGGGCGAATGGGTTTTCGCGGAGGGATTAGGGCGAGGTCTTCCCGTATCAGCATATAGACTGTTGCTGATAAACATTGTAGAATTAGCCGCCTGGCCGCAGCTGCCTCCTTAAAGCCCAAAACCTGAATTACTCAACGGAAGTCAACGCTAAATACTAGGTTCGGGAGGCAGGCACGGAGAGGCTCGTTTGGGTTGCGAGAGACTTTCACTCGCGAAACCAATTTGCGACAAAAGTTTCTCGCTTCCCATGATGGGTGGGGTCCTTCCCACAACCAGAAAAGCACGTGCATACCAAACTGTCCACAGTTTGAGATAGCACGCAGATTAATAGGCATAGACCATCTCTGTAGACAGGGCAGGGCGTCGGCGTTCACTCAAAAGGGATCAGATGCGCCTTACGATGTGGGTGGCGCGGATTTTGATGATGACGCGCAAAGCTAGTGCTCGCTGGGTGAAGATTTTTGTGTCGAAATGCATTTTATTGTGCAACTACTGCGTAGCGTAAACTCGCGGCGAAAATCGAATCGCACCCGTTCGCCCAAGCGTGACCCTCCCCTCGCCCTCGCTTTCATTTCCCTAGGTCCCACGCTTCCGCTCTCTGTCGCCCGCGTCGTCGCCATCGCTTCCGCAGCTCGTCGCGTTCGCGACCCCTGCCCGTCGCCTTCGCTCCGCCCGTCGCCTTCACTTCCCCCCCGTCGCCTTCACTCCCCCCCCCCCCTTCCCCCCCCTTCCGTCGCCTTCACTTCCCCCTCTCGTCGCCTTCACTTCCCCCTCCCGTCGCCTTCACTTCCCCCTCCCCTCGCCTTCACTTCCCCCTCCCGTCGCCTTCATTTCCCCCTCCCCGTCGCCTTCACTTCCCCTCCCGTCTCCTTCATTTCCCCCTCCCGTCGCCTTCACTTCCCCTTCCCGTCGCCTTCACTTCCCCCTCCCGTCGCCTTCACTTCCCCTTCCCGTCGCCTTCACTTCCCCCTCTCGTCGCCTTCACTTCCCCCTCCCGTCGCCTTCACTTCCCCCTCCCGTCGCCTTCACTTCCCCTTCCCGTCGCCTTCACTTCCCCTTCCCGTCGCCTTCACTTCCCCCTCTCGTCGCCTTCACTTCCCCCTCCCGTCGCCTTCACTTCCCCCTCCCGTTGCCTTCACTTCCCCCTCCCGTCGCCTTCATTTCCCCCTCCCCGTCGCCTTCACTTCCCCTCCCGTCTCCTTCATTTCCCCCTCCCGTCGCCTTCACTTCCCCCTCCCGTCTCCTTCATTTCCCCCTCCCGTCGCCTTCACTTCCCCTACCCGTCGCCTTCACTTCCCCCTCTCGTCTCCTTCATTTCCCCCTCCCGTCGCCTTCACTTCCCCTTCCCGTCGCCTTCACTTCCCCCTCTCGTCGCCTTCACTTCCCCCTCCCGCCGCCTTCACTTCCCCCTCCCGTCGCCTTCATTTCCCCTTCCCCGTCGCCTTCACTTCCCCCTCCCGTCGCCTTCACCTCCCCCATTTCCCCCCTTCACGCTCTCTTACCCCCTCTGCTCGCCCCTGTTTTCCCGGCTCACTCCTATACTCACTCTCTCCCTCCCTGCTCACTCTCTTCCCCCCTGCTCACTCTCTTCCCCCCTGCTCACTTTCTTTCCCCCTGTTCTCATCCCTCTTTCCCCCTTTCTCACCCATTTCCCCCCTGCTCGGTCTATTTCCCCCTGTGCTCGCCCCTAAAATCCCCTGCTCACTCCCTTACCCCTGGTTCACTCTCTCCCCCTCTGGTCACTCTCTTTCCCCCTGTACTCACCCATCTTTCCACCCTGTTTACTCTCTATTCCCCTTTTTTCAACCCTTTTCCCCCCCCAAGTCCTCTCATTTCCCCTCCTTAGCCCCATGCTTACTGGCTATCCCCTTTGCTCACCGCCTTCTCCACCCTGCTCTGCTCACTCTGTTCCCCGCTTCGCTCACTCCTCTGCCTAACTCCTCCCATACATGCCCTCCACCTTCACCCCTCGCTTATTCTACCATATCCCCTCTTCCCTCCCCGTTCCATATAGAACCATGCGTGTACAGGTGCCAGCACCATGGGTCCCAACAGGAGTGGGTTAAAAAGTTACCACCTCCTAGCTTTGTGCTTGTGCTTATAGTCTTGTCTTGGCAACATAAATGGAACATTATTTTGCTTTGTTGCACTTTTTCATAATGCTCCAAATCACGATGTGGTGTATTATGAGACGCATCCAACCAACTTCAATAACGGTACATGGCATAGCTATTGTAGACAACTAATATTATCAAACCCTATACTCATCACTACTGGATGCATGGCAGACCTGCACAGACACGAACCACAAACTCTGATGGAGGGTGGGGAACAAAGAATGCACGGAGGCAGAAAATGAGCAAGGGAGACACGGAGGAAGGGCGGAAGGGTGAGCGAGACGAAGCGTGGGTACAGGAGAGAGAGCACGGAAAGGCACTAAGGCAGAAGCGTGGGCGACGGTGAGAGGATGGGCGGATGAGATGATGGGCGGAAGAGAGGATGGGCGGATGAGATGATGGGCGGATGAGAGGAAAAAGTGCGGCTGGGTACAAGGGGGAAGGTAGAAGGGTGGAACGGAGGAGCAGGGTTGGCGTGAGGAAGGGAGCGGGAGAGTGGGAGATGGAAAGGGGAAGGGGGACTGGATCGAGGGAGGAGAGGAGAGGAAGAATGGCAGGAAAGAAGGATGGGAGGAAGGGAGGACGGGCAACAGAGAGGGTAAAGAGGGTAGTGAGGCAGAGAGATGGAAGAAGGGAGGAAGGGAGAGGGAGAGGAGGACGACTGTGGGGGAACGACGGAACGGAGTAAGGGAGGAGGGCAGGAGGTAAAAGTGTGGTAGGGTATAAGGGTGGAATGGGGGATAGGAGGATCCCTGCACCCTCTCTCCCTAACCCCCGCCTCCCCTGCCCCGCCTCCCCCGCTCCCCTGACCCGCCCCCTGCAGCACTGCACTCCTTGCTGCCCGCCTGCACGCGCTGCCCTGGCTGTGCGCCAAATACTCTGCTCCAAAGCCGCACCACCACCTGCCATGCGTGTGGGGTTGGTGCGAGAGAGGAGAGGAGGTCAGTGCAAGAGAGAGAAGGGTGGGTGCTGCTGACCACGCACCCTTCCACACCCCACAGCGAACGAGTCACGACCCCTTCCCCAGCTCCCAGCCCAGCTCGCCATACCTCCCCGCCCAGGGTGGGTGAGGCTGATGGGGAGGGAGAATGAGAGAGAAGGAAATAAGGGTGCAAGGGTGGGGTGGTAACCATGGGCGATGGTAGGAGTAGAGAAGGTGGTAATGGGGAGAGCGTAAGCGACCTAACGAGGCAATTTGGAAGGGATACAACGACCACCCTAAATGCGATAAGAAGGGATGAGAGGGTGGGCGGCATGGGTGGAGACGCGATGGTGAATAGGGGGAACGTGATGGGCAGGGGAGTGATGACGACGTGGAGAGAGGTGGGAGAGAAGGGAGGTCGGCGGGAAGTCTAACTGAGGGCGATGGGAGGGCAAGCGTGGGCGACAGTGGGGGTGGGCCACAGTGGCGGTGGGCGACGGTGGGGGGAAGCGTGGGCGACGGTGGGGGAAGCGTGGGCGACGGTGGGGGGAAGCGTGGGTGACGGTGGGGGGAAGCGTGGGCGACGGTGAGGGGAAGCGTGGGCGACGGTGGGGGGAAGCGTGGGCGACGGTGGGGGGAAGCGTGGGTGACGGTGGGGGGAAGCTTGGGCGACGGTGGGGGAAAGCTTGGGTGACGGTAGGGGGAAGCGTGGGTGACGGTGGGGGGAAGCGTGGGTGACGGTGGGAGGAAGCGTGGGCGACGGTAGGAGGAACAGTGGGCGATGAGAGGGGAATCGTGAGGGAAGGTGGGGGAAGGCATGAGCGACGGTGTGGGGAAGCGTGGGGGAAGGCAGGAGGAAGCGTGAGCGGAGGTAAGGGGAAGCGTGAGCGACGATGGGGGAAAGCGTGGGCGACGGTGAGGAGAAGCGTGGGCGTGTGCGTGGGGAGGTGTGTGAGAGACGGTGGGGAGAAGCGTGGGGGACGCGGAAGGCGATAGGTCCAAATGCGATGTTTGGGGATGGGCTAGGATTAAATGTGAAAATGCTCATGGCCTATGCTTTAGTGGCCTTTTATTCTATCTCTTCGCATGATCTAATCGCTTCGCGTACAATGGCAATCGCACGACCTGAATTACCAAAGGAGGCAAACTATGCACATTTTGAGCCCTTGTTCCTTCAAGTGGGTATGGTTGGGACTCTCGCCAACCAAACCCGTTCTGCTCTACGACACTCTGTTTTTTGGCGCTTTGTTTTCTAGTAACCAGCCTGGCTCGGGAGGTCAACTGTGGGTTCGGTAGGCAAACTGTGCACAATTTGCCTTCCTTTTTTGTAATTCAGGTCTTGGGCTTTAATTGCATTTTGGTTGGTGAAGCCGATCTTGCTCGACCCAGCTATTGTCCTAATCTCCACAGGAAGTGCCAGGGAGGAATGGATCTGCACCCAGATTTGCTGTGGGAAAGTGCATGGGATGCTGTTTGTTTCTGCTGCAGAGCACATCACTGCTTCGCGTCATCTGCACGGACAGGGAGAGTTGGGTGCGGTTACTCGCCTGACAAGGGAAAAGGAGAATCTGCATACGGTTCGCAAGGAGTATGGAATTTAACAGATCCGGACTGGCTTACCATGTCCATATCGGCTAGAGCGGCGGTTGTTGCTGTTTTATGTCTTACCTGCCTGTGGATGCGTAGAGGCAATCAAGGAGTTATTAAATGAATACACGGAATGCCTTGACGTTTGCGGGCCTGAATGTCAACGGCCTAGGAGATTTCACGAAGCGGAAACGCACAACGGCATGGATTAACAGTAGAAAAGGAGCTGATGTCATGGTCTTGTCGGACACCCGTGTTGTAGATGATCACACTTACTGGGCCTCCCTTAACCTCACTTCCTTCGCCGCCTCCTCGTCTGTGACCCGAGCTGGAGGGGTAGCAGTCCTCAGCAGGCGAGCAGATCTCTCCTTTCATAACCCACTAGCTCACCCCTCAGGAAGGCTTGTCAAGACAGAAGTCCATTGCTCAGACCTTTGCCTCACCCTGATAGCGACCTATCTTCCTGCAGACAAAGCGGAAAAGAGAGCATTCATTAGAATTGTTCTTAGCCCAATCTTACGCCTTATACCACCAAGCTCTCACCTGCTTATCCTAGGATACCTTAACACTATTGAGAACCCACTGCTAGACAAGACTTCAAAGAAGGGTTCAACCAGGGAAAACGACTTTCTCTTCCACCATTGCTCGGCCTTTGCCATCTCAGACGCCTTTCGCTCACTTCATCCATCTGAATGGGAGTTTACCTTTTTTTCTCAGGTGCACCAGGAGAGCTCAAGGATTGATCGAGCATTGGTCTCTCAGTCTCTGCTCCCACGCCTGGTATCAGCATCGCATGTCTCGCCGGATGAACTAGTCTCTGACCATGGGTTCGCCATCCGTGTAGCATTCAAACTCAAGTCGCAGTTGTAGTTGGGGCCGGGGCTTTGGCGTTTTCACCCTTCACTGCTGTGCAGGTCAGGAGCCAAGAAAAGGATCGAGGAGGTTGATCGGTCTGTCATGCGAAATGATGGGAGCTTCGCAACCCTCATCTCCCGCCTGAACGCCAGTTTACAGACATATGCAAAGGAGGAAAGCAAACGGATCAGAGCGACCATTACTCATCTCACCAAGGCAGTGGCTGCCTTGCGGCAAAAATTTATGCAGAATTTGAAAGACCAAGTGCTGAAAGAGTTGCTGAGGAAGAAAGAGCAGCAGCTTAAAGAATACTTCGCGTGTCGGCGGGACAGGATGCATACCATGGCTGGAATGGAGGCGGCGCTGTCAGGAGAGGTCCCCTCATCGCACCTGTCAGCGAGAATTAAAACACGGAAGTCCAGGACGCTGATATCCGAGGTGGCAGTGACGGGTCGAGTGGTGTCGGAGCCAAAACACATCCTGAAAGCAGCATCGGATCTTCCGTGATCTGTTCGGGGAAGATAAGCAAACGACAGCTTTGGACTGGAACCCAGCGGTGGGGAAGAAGCTTTTTTACTCTGACGTGGAAAGCCTTCAAGAAGATTGGACGGAAGAGGAGGTCAGACAAGCGGTGAAGGAGATGGCTTGCAACAAAACACGAGGGAAGGATGGATTACCGAAGGAGGTGTTTGAGCAGCATTGGGATGTGCTCGGGAAGCATGTCATGGCGTTGGTCCGAGACTTCACGGCCACCTCCTCACTCTCGGCCAATGTCAAGGACGCAGTTACGATCCTCCTGCATAAAAAGGGAGAAAAGGAGCAATTGGAGAATTACCGTCCCATCACGCTGCTTAACATGAGCTATAAGGTGCTGGCGCGGGTTCTAGCAAGCAAAATTAAGAAGGTACTGCACATGGTAATCTCGCAGGAGCAGTTCGGCTTCATCCCGGGGACGAGAAAGACTGATGCGGTGGGGCTGGTTGCGGATGTCATTGCTGCAGCTAAAAACGGGAGTGAAGACTGGTTCATGTTGCTAGTCGACTTCAAGAAGGCGTTTGATTCGGTTTCCCGGGACTACATCTTCGAGGTGATGGAGAAAATGGGCTTCCCGGCTCGTTACATTGGTTGGGTGAAGGGCTTGCACACGAACACGCGGACAAACTTGCTGATTAATGGCTGGCTAGGGGAGGCAGTGAAAGTAGTCTCAAGGGTGAGGCAAGGATGTCCCTTAGCGCCTTACCTCTTTCTGTGCGCGGTTGAGCCTTTGGCGCAGAAGGTGGTGAAGAGGAAATTGGGGATCTCCCTTACCAGCTGCGTCGACCAACGATTGGCGTACATTGGCTATGCTGACGATACGACCCTCCTACTGCAAGGCAAACCACAGATTGGTAGGGCCGAGGAGGTGTTGGAAGCTTTTAAGAAAATCTCTGGCCTGAAGACGAACAAGGAGAAATCGGTGGTGTTGCCGCTCGGAGCTAACCTGAGGAAGACGGCCTGGCGCTCAAACGGTTTTCGATGGGCGGGCGTGGATGAAGCGGAGAGGCTCCTTGGGGTATGGGTCACGCCGAGCGGGAGCTGTCAGCCGACGTGGGATAAGGCGCTGCAGAAAATTGCTGGGAAGATGGCGTTGTGGCAACTGCAATACCTCCCAATTAAGGCTCGAACGGCGGTGATGGACGGGTACATCCTGCCGATTGCGTGGTCTCAGGCTCAGGTTTATCCGCCGCCTGCGCAAACCTGGAGCGTGATCACCAAAATGACACACAACTTTATGTCAGCAAACAAGGTCACGGCTGAAAAATGTTTCCGCCTCTGGAGCAAGGAGCTGTTGTTCACCCCGGTACTGGAAGGAGGGGTGGGGGCGAAAAACCCGGAAACAATGCTTACTTGCCTGACCGCCAGGAGGATAGGGCTGGTACTTACGGAAACGGATCAGCTGAAGCGGGAGCTGATGCGTCGGGCAGCCGATCTACCACGGAGGCTGGAGACGTTCATGGCGCATGAAAGAATTCTGAAATTATGGGAGGGGAAAAGCCAGCGCTGGAAATTGGCGTGTCCGAATTTTATGCACTCCCCGCTTGCGGAGACTACGGAAAAACGGGAGACTAAGGAGCTGATGTTGGAGAGGATTTCGTTTAACAGGCACATCCTCCTGAAGGGCACCATGCCGGTGGGGGGGCAAAAAACAGCAAAGCAACTTCTTGGTGTCAGACTTGGGGACTTGATAGGGAGAAACGCGGAAGGATGTGGAGTGCTGAAGAGCCTGGAAACCCTGGAGAGAGAGCTGCGGGGGAAGGACACATCTAACCTAGCGCTCAAAGCATTCGCAGCAGCGCCAGAATCATGGAGGAAGCAGCTCCTCTCAGCCGAGCTTCCGAACGTGGGGTTTGCGGAGGAGTTTGATGTGGGAAGGAAAGGTCCTCTGCAGCTTCAATTGAAATTGTTGGCGGAGGGGGAAGCAGTTCCGCTGCGGTCGCTCAGGAAGCACTGGAGGCATGGCAACAGCGGAGTGTCTAGGCGGGAGAAGTGGGAGAGCCGATGGGGTGGCAACATTGATTGGAAGCGGGTGGTACAGATTCGTGAATCACTTGTTACCCCAAGCCGTCCGAGAGATGTGTTGCTGCGCATTCACTGCCTCAATCTGCAAGTCGGGGAGAGATTAGAATTTCTCAGCAGCAAACCGGTCCGACCCCACTGCTACGCTTTTGAGACTCTAGAACATTGCCTCTTGGATTGTCCGAAAATCCAAGGGGTGGTTTCGGCGATTAAAAAAAAAAGCTTTACGGATGATTAAACCGGCCAGGAAAGGGGACACACTCGGTCATTGGCTGTTTGGCAAGGCAGGCTCCGTGTCAGCATTTCCAGAGGCTTCGTTGGTAGCGATTGGCCTCCATCAGCTGTGGGCGGAACGGTGCGAGGGGGCATTCAGAGGCTGCAAGTTCCGCACGCGGAGAGTTCTTCGGAAGATTGAGTCAGCTCTCCGCATGCATGTGAACGTTTATGCGCGTGCCTCGGTGGCGAGGATGCGGCAGTGTGGGAGAGTGAAGTACGCCAGGTGGCAGAAAATGACGGAGCAGGAACGTGTTCTTCTGAGCCGTATCAGAGTGGTGGATGGCAAAAGCTGGAAGTGGTCTACCCGTATTCTCCCGGACATAACACCCTAGGGTATACCTAAAAATACAGGGAAAAAATGGGGGGGGTCTCCTCATAGGAAAAAAATACATAATACGCGGGTCTTATTATATTGCACATTTTTTATATGCAGAAATGAATGGAAACAAAAACAGGGGTCTGGCCTTATTATTATTTTTTTGATCACGGCCGCCAAACCGTGTCTACGAGGAAAACGTCGTCCTCCAGTGGAATCTGCCACATGGCAAATTCCAGTGGGCCCACTGTGCCACCTGATTGGTTGACATTAGTGCCAACCTCGAGCAGCTTGGGTTCATGTAGTACGAGGCCAGAATCGCGCACGGTGCTGTGTTGTCACTATACCTGTGACCCCTTTGACTCCCGTGTACGATAGTCACGTCCAAGCTTCCTCACCCAAGGTTGCTCTTCTCTTCATCAAGCGGTTCCAGTGCACGTCTTTAACAAATGCTCGACAGTCTGTGAGAGCATCTCCTTCCTGTGCACGAGGGTATCGTCTTTAAAAGTCATTTCTCCCATGGCGAGTGACATTGACCTGCCTTAGTTCCCAAGCATGGCTTCATCTCCAGATTCTAGCAGTACGGTAGATAGGCGGCAGCTGCCTGTTTCCACCAATCAGACTTGCGCTTCTGCACGCGCACGGACGTCTCTTCGCCCGATCTTTCCTCAGCCACATGATCCCGGTAGTGCTTCTACCAGGGATGAACCGAGTAGTAGCTTGGACCGTCCTCGCCCTACCCTTCCTCGAGTGGTTGTCCCCACGTTCCCGGAGTGGAACCGCCCGCAGGGACAGCAGAAGCGCAACGCCGATGCTGACCCGCCATCCCCTCGCCATCGCATGACGAAATGCCAGCGCAAGGGAATCACCGCAAAGGAGAAGCTCCACTGGTTGAAGATGCAGGACTCGCAGCCCGACCTGTCGAATCGCGCCCTGGCGAAGCTCGCGAAGGTGCAGCCATGCCAGATCCGCGATTGGAAGAAGATGAGGGAGCGGCTGGAGGTCTCTTCGAGCTGCCGTCGTCGCCTCATGGGAGCTGGCCGCAAGTCCAAGTTCCCTTTCATGGAAAGGGCGGTCTACCGCCAGTTCCTCAAGCACAGGGGGAGGGGGCTCGTCATTTCGGTCAGCATGCTCCAGAAGTGGAGCACCAAGTACATGAAGCACCGGATGCCCGGGGTCAACTGGCGCGCATCGTTCCGCTGGGCGACTCGTTTCCGCGCGCGCTGGCGTCTGGGGAGGCGGGTGAAGACGAAGATGGGACAGAAGTTGGCAGCGGGTAAGTGTTGCGCCGTCGTGCTCCTTGATTGCCATCTCAGTGCTGAGCTAATGTATCTCGTGGCTTTGCTTGCAGATTGCAAGGCCAAGGTGGAGTCCTTTTGGGAGTTTGTGCGCCAGATGCGCTCTCTGCACGACTGCCCGCTTGACCTCATCTTGAACGCGGACCAAACCCCGCTTTTCCTGGAGATGCCGGCGGAACGCACGCTCGAAATGAAGGGAGCGCGGACGGTTCACGTACGGAGTGCAGGCTATGAGAAGGAGCGTGTTACTGTCATGCTGGCAGTAACTGCGAGCGGGCTCAAGCTGCCGCCGTACGTGGTGTTCAAGCGCAAGTCCATACCGAAGGTGCCCATCCCTGCCGGTAAGCGTAGCACGTTTAGGATGATGTTGTGAAAGAAGTAAAACAGGAATGAGAATGACTATGGAAGATTGGGTACAAATACAACCCTAGAAACCCTATACCCCATATGTGCTACCCCACTATAGCCTACAGTAACTATGTCATATAAATCTGACACACCCCCATAGGCAAAGTGGGGGAGAACAAGGGGTCACAAGACCAGTCAAGCAAAGCAAAGCAAGCTCAGGGTGGATCACAAAGTCACCACACAGTCCGAGCACAAGAGTAGGGCCAGAGGCCAGTTCACATGCAGGAGTACAGACATATATATAAAACTAGACAAACAAGAGCAGGCACATATATATGTCACAGTACAAGTGAAGTCAAGAGGAGAGCAAGTGAGGCAAGACAGGCACAAGACCCAACTGGGTGCAAAAGCGCTGATGGTCACAAGGCGCAAGTGCCTTGGTGAACACATCAGCAGTGTTGGCCTCAGAGGCCACGTACGCAAGTCGCAACTAACCACGCTGCTGCAGCTCACGAGCAAGGAAGTAGCGGAGAGCAATGTGCTTCGTTCTGTGCTCCAAGCGCTGCTCTCGACACAAGGCCAACATAGCCTTGTTGTCTACGTACAGCACTGGAGGAGAACGAGGCGGCTCTCCAAGGTCAGTCAGCAGGTAGGTGAGCCAGCGAAGCTCCTGTGCAGCCATGGCCCCGGCGTAGATCTCAGCCTCACAACTGGAGCCGAGAACCGAAGACGAGCGAGTAGACCGCCACGAGACAGAGCCGGAACCAAGGCTGAAGGTGTAACCCTGTGACGACCGCTGCGTAGCCTGGTCGTCAGCCCAAGAAGCGTCCGCGTGGCCGGTAAGGACCACTGGACTCCGCCCTCCAAGCACTAGCCCCATGCCCGACGTACTGCACAGGTAGCGCAATACCCTCTTCGCTGCAGCCATGTGCTCCGGTCTGTGTCTCCCAGGAGCAACATAGCGTGCAAGAATGCTCAGAGGGTATGCAAGGTCAGGTCGTGTGCAGGTCATCAGGTACATGAGGCAGCCAACAAGCTCTGCATACGGACCACTCGACTCTACGGACTCATCCGAAGGTAGAGCTGAGAGTGAGTGGCGAGTAGGCAGAGGAGTGGCCTGAGGCGAGGAGTACGTGAAGCCGAAGCGCTGAAGGACCTGCTGCACCATGTGTGACTGAGTCAAGGTAATGGTGCGGCGTGCTCTGTCCCGAGTGATCTGCACGCCAAGGTAGCTGCGCAGTTCACCCAGGTCTGTGCACGTGTGTCTCTTCAGCAGCTCGGACTTCACGTAGGCGAGTCCAGCAGTGTCTGCTGTGGCAAAGACCAAGTCATCGACGTACACGAGGATGTAGAACGGCGGCAGGGAAGTGTCGGTGCGAAGAAACAGCGACGGGTCAGCAGTAGAAGGAGCAAACCCAAGAGCCGCAAGCGTAGTCCTCAGTGTGTCGTGCCACTCACGCGGTGCCTGGCGGAGACCGTAGACTGGCCGTCGGAGGCTCCACTGGGTGCCAGGAGGGAAAGTCCCAGTGAAGCCAGGCGGACGGCGCAGCCAGATCTCCTCGTGCAGGCTACCCTGCAGGAACGCAGTGCTGAAGTCGAGAGAGTGAAGCTCGTAGTCGCGCTGAGCGGCTATGTGCAGCAGCACCCGAAGAGTAGTCATCTTCGGGGTGGGAGAGAAGGTCTGAAAGTAGTCAACTCCCTGCCGCTGACTGAAGCCACGAGCAACGTACCGTGCCTTGAAGACAGGTGGAGAGCCCGGCGGCCGCTTCACCCTGAAGATCCACATGCCACTGACGATGTTCGCCCCAGGAGGGGGAACCGCGTCAACGTAGGTGCCTGTGGACTTCCAGGAAGCCATCTCTGCATCCATAGCTGCCTGCCACTGAGAGGAGTAGGGACCCTCTACGGCCTCCGCGTAAGAACGCGGAGTCGGGATGTCTAGTGCATCCGGGTCTCCCTCAGGGGCAAGCAGT